>MU122160.1:336725-424024 GCA_014904905.1 Wilcoxina mikolae CBS 423.85 | reverse complement strand
ATTGATTGATTGATTCATTTCATGACAGAATGAAGGGCGTATGTATACGAAATTAATAGCGCAAAAAATGTGGGATGGAATGTGGGATGTGGGATGTGGGATGTGGGATGTGGGGTGGAGCTCTGTATTAACCAGGTCGACCCCTCCTGCCAGATGATGTTGCGGGGGAGTGGATCGTCATGTCACGAATTCTTCGCGGTTGGGCATTTTGATTCTTGAAGTGGAGGAGGCTGTTATCAAGGCGTAGGTTGATGGTGGGGGATCAGTATGCAACGTGGTGGAGAAGGTTTAGCTGCAGATCTCTCCATCGTAAAAAAAAAGCATGAGACAAGCTTGAGCCGCATGCACATTATCACTCCGTGAGCTTCAAACTTCGTCTCCTTATCATGACGCTCGAGACTGTAGTACCAGCTTACGCATGAACCACCACGACAAGACGCTGTAGGATCTCGAAGTTCATGCTGACTGCTAACGACTGGAGCTAGGGATTATAAACTAGAGTACTCTACCATCCCCAGGCCACCCCCGCATCTTCACCAGAAAGAGACGCCCCGTTTGAACAATTAAACGTCGTCCCGAAAACCCCGGCGACGATGTAAAAACCACCGCCTCCTCCTCCTACGCAATCCATCAACCGCTGGTTACTGTATGGATTGAGGGAGGCTGGCAGCGTAACACGGAGGAACAATACAAAGGAGAAGCCTTGTCTATACCAAGGACGTCACAGTAACCGCCTGTACCGGAGATCTGGCCTGTGAAAAAAAAGAGCTCGAACGTTTCGAATTCGATCGATATCACGTGTATACGCGTCTCCGGAATTCGAAGGGCAATTGCAGTCGAATTACCTGTGCATTAAGGAGAAAAAGCTCGAAGCCGCCCGCTGTAAATATATGCCGCCCCGTCCGTCGTCGTCGAGTTCTATTATTTGTGCATGCGACGGCCGTTTACGGTGAAGAATTCCGATATAAACAAACAATTCCGTGACGCCCGCACCCCCTATGCCGAACGCAGGAACCCTAGATTTCATGCATTTATTCATAGCATGGGCGAGTAAAAAACACTATCCAGGTAGAAGAAGGCATTGAAACGTTCCGTTGTCAACGTTTCGAGCATCTCCCGGGGGAGGGAGAGACCAATCGAGGCACACCAAAAATACATTAGTTAAGATTGGATCCCTCCCCATCCCCGCCAAGTTGCAAGAAAGAAGAAGAGAGATAATCTAATAACCGCCTGCCTTACAACCGAGCCAGTCTCGCTCTGTGTTTCTGTCCAACCAATCCCTGGCGAAACGCTGGCGAGGGCCCCCCCTTCCTGCAGGCACAAGCCCAAAGGCATTGGCTGGTCAACGTTTCGATATGTGGAGATCGCATATATTGCTTCATCTCCACCTTTTTTTTCCGCTTTCCCTTTGGCATCATCAACACAAGCAGAAAGCAGAAGAATTCATCAGCTCACAGCAGCCTCGCAAGCTTCTTCCCGTTCGCTTTTTTTCTTTTTCTTTTTTCCTTTCGTTTGTTTTCCTTTCGTTATTGTTGCTTCGGGAAGCTACAGTCGTTGCATATTGAGCCGTGCTCATTAATTTTGTTTCCCTGGCCGTTTCCGTTATTTCCTTTGTTTCCTTTCAGACGTCATCTTTCGAACCCATCGATATCAAAACCGCTCAACCACCCACCAATACCACTTCTATCCTTGTGCAGCTCAGGAACTTCACCAAACGATCTCTACTACACTACAACTTCTAGACTCTCATTAATCTCACCCGGTTTTTTGATTCGATTCGATTCTTGTCTCTGAAAGACTGCCTTCTTTGGTTTGATACCATTTTATTTCCTTCCTCCATAACAATTTTTATACCTTACCTTACGGGAAAAACTTAATAATATCGACTACTGCAACTCTTCGTTCAATCACAAAAAAAGTATATCTCAAAAGTTTCCACACTAAAAGTTTTATATACATTTCCTGGATAAACAAAAAGCGCCATAGACATTCTTATACACACAACATGCACCACACCCTCCTCTGCGACGCCGCACTCGCCCTCTCTCGCATCCTAACCTTCCACCGAATCCACCACGGCTTCTTCGGCGGCTTCGCAATCCTCTCCACCACCTCCTCCCCATCCCGAGAAACCAAAGACCTCGACGTCCTCGTCTCCTCCTCCAAATCCTCCATCACCTCCCTCCTCTCCGCCCGTCACGGGTGGCTCGAAATCCCACAATCCCGCGAAGACTACGTCGCTTACTTCTACAAATCCCCACACTCATCATCCAGCTCGAGCTCCACCTTCTCATCTTCATCCTCGGAAGAAGAGCAAGAAGAAGAACGCCCAGAACCAATGGTTCTTGTCGAGATGTTCGTCGGCCACCAAGCCTCGCGATTCCCGGTGCTGCAGAATTGTATACTGAAAGGAAAGCACATGGGTGTGTCGTACGTTCCCATCCTGGACCCGGAATACTTATTCCGTGGGAAGCTACATGCTGCAGCAACGAGGGGCAAGCAGGGCGATGCACTGGATATTCTGTATCTAGTGGAGAGCTATGGGAGTGAGTTGAGGGAGGCGGCGGGAGGGGTGGATAAGAACGTGGTTAAGCATGCGGTTCAGAGACATCCTGAGTTGAGAAGGGCGTTGGAGATGGTGGGGGTTAGGACGGGGAAAAGGAGTGTGAGTGAGAGGTGGAGAGTGGGGAAGAGGAAGGAGAAGGTTTTGGGGAATGTTCCAGCCGGAGTGTTTGATGTCCATCGTGGGCTGGGGTGGGGGGTGAAGGATTAATGGCAGGTGGTGTGGTGTGGGGTTTTGCATTTACGTATACATAGCGATGTTTTTGTTTGTATTTTACGTGTTTCTTTTGTTGTTTCATTTGTTCATCATCATCATCATCATCATAGCGGGTTCGGTCGGTCGGTCGTTTTTTTGCAATTGGGGTGTTATGGATGGTTGGGAGGAATTGGGTGGCTATTGTTTTTGGGTTTTTGTGCGTTTTTTTGTATAGCATCTTGTCCTGTTTCGATCCTGTGGGAAGGAAAAACTCTTGCGTGATATATTCATTGTACTGTAACTAATCCATTGTAATTTAGCTCGTGTTTTTTGGTTTTTTTTGTAATAATTGTACTCTAGGCCTAGGTAGAATGTAGATCGGAATTTGAAAACGAGTGTATATGGCTGCTGTAAGATATTTAGTATCTTTGTGGTTCGATTCCTGAAAATAATAACGAGTGGAATGGCGTTGGGGACAAGGCGGTATGCAAGCGCGCAGAGGTAGTGATGTGAGTGGAGGTGGCCATAGGAGCGGGGATGCGGCCAGGAACAGAATCAGAGGTATGAACAGAGACCATTTTGTATCTTCCTAAGACACAGGTATAAATTAAACATATATGCGTTGCTCCTCGGCGGGCCGTTCGCCTCTATAGACTCAAAAACCCGACTTGACAAAAGCATGAGGAGCCAGAAGATGTCAACAGGATATCGATATATGTTTTCTGTCCTGCTAGGGGTTTCCACCGTGAGTGTTCCAGCTGGATATCCCCAGCCCTGTTGTGTGTATAAGTAATGAGCTCGTACTTTTCGAGGAGCGAGCCTGCGAGCGACGAGAAAATCTGGGCACGAGAGGATATAAGCAGTACAACCAGCAAAAGAACAACACAAACTACCAAAAAAGAATGAGTGACCACAGCAGGGATCGAACCTGCAATCTCTTGATTCCGATATGCTTTTGAATGAATCGTAGTCAAGCGCCTTGCCATTGGGCCATGCGGCCGATCTGTTGAAATGGCGTGGGGGCCGGAGGATATAAATACATTATCAAATGGATCAAAGTTAAAGATGGAGGATTTTGATATCGTCCCTACTTAGTAGGGAAATAAAACACATCCACACTCTTCCACCATCTTCGATGCGGTCCTAAGTGAGTACTTGTAACGCATGTGGTCTTCAGTCTGGAACTGCACCTTCTCAACCGCAAAACGTCCCGGGTACTCGGGAGTAATAGTGTGCCAGAGTTGAGGTGAGCTTCGAATTTTAGTTTCTAATGCTGTACCGCTACACGTCCCTATCCATCTTGAGGTTGATTTTACGTACGGAGCTTGAAGCATGGAAGTTACTGGGGTGGAGCAGAAGCAGGTCCGGTTGCTCTATGGGGAGATGTATTGTTGGCGGTAGAGGAGGTGGAGGAGGAGGAGGAGGAGGAGGAGGAAGAAGACATATAACTAATACATCAAACCACCATCTGCTCTTGCTCAGCTCACAGTATGGTGGTCCTATAGATTAGCACAATTTCGGGGTATACAACGATAAGATGGGTGTCCAGTAAAACTGGAAATCAACCCAAAGTTCCCCTTCAAAGAACTTACAATAACTTTACCTACAAATAAGGAATAAGAGCTCGAGTTTGACCCAGTTCCATCTTGATAGATAACCTTTCTATCGAGTATACTAGGAGATATGTAGACAGTAGTACTTGCTTCCCAGATATCCATGGCGTCACACATCTCAATCCACATTCTGCATCAATCTCAATCTCATCGGCGGGTGTCACCACACACTTGGATTTTGCGAAGAAGAAAAAGAAGCAACAGCATAAGCCGCAACCCTATGTATCTCCGACACTTACTCCCACGCAGTAAACGTACTTTGTTCAAGAGTTGTACATTACACCTTCCCCCGATCTCCCCGCTCCCTACAACCTGCCCCCCCCTCCCACAACCCCCAATTCCCCGTCTCCCCGCCCACCCTAACCTTCACCCCCTCAACCTTCACCTCCTCACACTCCTCCTGCTGCCTCCCATTCTCTGCCATCACCACAACAAAATCACACTTCCCGCCCACAACCACCATCGGCGCATGCCACGTACCCGGATTATACGTGACCGCCTGATCCCCCCTACACCTCAGCGCCACCATTTCTTTTACCACCGGCATGCCATCCTCCCCCGTTGGCGCCACAATCACAACATAATACACCTCCGCCTTTGGATCTGGGGATAACCCGAGCGGAATGAAGGTTTGCGTCGTGTACGGGTGTCGCTCGAGAATGTTGCAGGTGAAGATTCCGCCGGGGGAGAGTGTTCGGGGGAGACAGGAGAAGATGTGGAGGTTTGTGGATGCACTTGGGGAGGTAGAGGGGTATTGCGAGAGCACTGGGGAGATGTGGAGGTGTTTTGTTGCGCTGCCTTGGTTGGCGGAGATGGAGGTTGAGGAAGGGGAGGCGGGGGTTTGGATTATTGTGCCGAAGCGGGAGAAGGCGGCGGGTGTGGCGGGGTGTGTATGGAGCGGGGAGGGAGGGGGGAGTGTTGGTGGTGGTGGCATTGGTACTGTGGTTAGAGGAGGGGAGGGGGAAGTGCTAAGTAGTAGTGGAACGTGCACGGACCAAGCTGCCGTGGCGACTCGGTTATTGGCGCGATTACCGATGACGTGGGTGTGGGGGTACCTGAATTGAGCGAGTGGAAGGAATGACGGAATTTAAAGGGTCATCCATTCGCCGGTTCCGATGCTGGTGGGATATATCCATCCCCCGGTCTGTGATGAATTGGCTCCGCATCCCAGGAGATCGTGAGAATGTGCGGGACGAGTGATTCCGCGTGTTTGTAAGGGGAACTTGGGCCGATTTCCGCTCCCTTTACTGGACACCAGTGCACCATCATCCCAGGGAAACTGAGCTGATTTTGAATGCCCGGAAAACCACCTCCGCACTGTGAGTTTAGCACGAGAAGACGGATGGGTTGGTGCATCAATCATAAGTCTACTCTTCCTCTTCGTCCTCCTTCTTTACTGCCAACAAGATATGCCCCGGGGGAACAGGGGAGATATATACTGAATGTGCAATTCTTGAACAAAGTACCTTTTACTTTATGTCTCAAGTGCTGGAGATATAATGGCGTTGCGGCTTATGTGGGTGACACCACCGATTGATGCAGAATGTGGATCGAGATGTGTGGCGTGCACAGAAATCTGGGAAGCAAGTACTGGTACTCGGGCGTTGTCTGTATCATAACTAAGATACTCGATATTTCAAGGTTTGTATTGTACCAAGTATTTGACTCTGATCCCCGCATTCCGCGATGCGAAACCTTGACAGACCGCTATTACATGCTCTCATCTATGGAGAGACCTCTATATATATACCCACACACACAAAAACACACACACACAGCATTCATTTCCCAGAGTACAGAAAGAAACAAACAAGGTTTGAACTCCATTCCCCACCGCCAAAAAAAAAAGGATACATATTTCCGACCAAAAAATATCAAACAAAAAAGCAGCAGTTCCCCCAATTGCAATCCCCACCATACCGACACCCCTTACACATTTAAAAGATACGCCGATAAGTACTTGCCAAAAAAACCCCCATAGAAAGAAAAAAAAAACATTTGAATAAATCGCTGCGCTCCATCCCCGCCAAAAAATGCTAAAAAAAATAAAGTCCCCACGCCATATTCTTAAGTTACACCCGTTTCAATAACTAGTACTCATCGTAGGTTTCAAAGCCTTCAAGTCTATATCACCCCCTTCCTTGTTAACCCATCTCCTCCACGCCTCCTCGTAGGCGTCTTCTAAATCCGTTACCCAGCGCTTCGTGTTGAATAGTTCGCTGTGCCAACGATTTGTAAACAGCACCTTCCTGATGTTTGCTAGCTCGCCAGAACACTCCCCATCGCCGCCGGGCTTATAGTTCAATCCCCTGACTAACTCTATCGCACGACGTTCGAAATCATCTTCACTTGCAGCTACCAGACTATTTGCCATCGCTTTACCCTCGGCGGTTTGCGGTACCGCAGCACGAAGGATACTTGCTGCGATGCGAGAGCACATCTTGTGTTTGTGCCGTGGTAGTGTCAGTAGTGGTGTACCGCTCCAAAGTACGTCTGCGGCGGTTGTATGTGCATTGCATTCGGGGGTGTCCAAGAATAGATCACACACTTGTGCTCGGGAAATATGCTGCGGCTTTGGAGCAACATCGGTAAATATAATTCTCGAAGCAACCTCTTTGGATGCCCATGTTTCAGCAAGTGATCGCAAATTTGATTCTCCTAAGTCGGGGAAACGTAGCAGCCATAAAACAGCTCTGGGAAGTGCTGCCAGGATACGTAACCAGGTCCGGAAAGTAGTCGGTTCAACCTGTTAAGTGTGAGTGGCATTTTAGGGACAAGTAATTGCAAAGCTTACCTTGTATAGCTGGTTGAAATTGCCCAGGATGACCTGATCATCCTCGAGGTGGGGAAACATTTTTTTCCGCATAGTCCACCGCCTCTTTACTTCTTCATCCCAGGTGAGCCGTCGTAACTTCGAATCCGGAGCACTTTGCCGGTGGTCACAGCAAAAGAATGTGTATCGAGCAAAGATGATGTTCTCGGCGTATACCCAGCTACTATCCCCATCATCCTCAATGGCACGGATTGTATCGTCGACATCAACATTTCGTCGTGTCTTCCGAAGCATCTCTGGAGGCACGGCCGTCGTGTCTGCATAAAGGTAATCGCACCATTCAGCACCAAGGGTTCCTGCAAAGCCCATAAAACTCATCTGTATGGGCGCTGGCCTAGCAGCAAACACCTCGTTTCGCGCACCACGAGTAAATCCGTTGAGGTTGATGAGAATATGGATGCCGTCGTCCACAATTTGTTGGATCAGACGATCGGGACCCCAGCTGTGGGCATCATAGAACACGGGCGACTCGGCTTCAATCTGCTTCCGGTGGTCGGAGTTGTCGCTCGCTGTCGTGGCATAACAGAATGCCTTCACACGGTCTTGATTATGCAGGCCAAAAACGGACTGCATGAGATGTGCTAGAGGATGATTATTGAAATCAGACGACACATAGCCCACTCTCAGATATGGTGCCGGAGGGGCGGGCGGAGGGTACACATGAGGCGCCAGCCAAGATGATCTCAAAGTTGAGCATGATATGCGAAGTCCATTCCGTTCGGAGATAAGTCTAACTTGCTCTGCCGACAAAGGACAGGTGAACGTATGAAACGGAAGTACCGTCGGAGCGCTTGGTGTAGTCAAAGTTGACGGAACTGTGGGCCGACGGTATTCTGTTAGGGGTTTGTTGACACCCTTCACATACCTATCTTGATACCATCTCCACACAGTTCTCTGACTGGCACGCTCAATCATGCGGATGATCTTTGCGCCTTCGTATGGTCGGTCCGCCCATTTTGTCACGGCATTCCGCAAAGACTGGTGCCTATCGTCGCTCCAATTGTCGCTCTCGGCATGCTCGATGTCTCTCAGGAAGATATCCAGCATATCGCCCACCAATGCGCTTTTACCCCAGCTTTCTCCCTGAATAAGTTGCTTCTCAACAATTTCCACCACTCGTTTCATCCAACCGCTGCTGACAGCACCCACGGCCTTCGCGTCCATCAACGTGCCGTCATCTCCTACGTGCCATCGATCTCTATTCCCACCATCCCTCACAACACCACCTCTACCCTTCCAGTCGCAAACACTGTTGAGGGCATTCGCAAGTCCGCAAACAGCCTCAGCAAATTCTGGGTTGGACTTCACTGCACGCCGGTAATAGCCGATAGCATCACTGATACGTCCTTGATCCTTAACTGCATTTGCCAGATTGGCCAAAGCAATGTCAAATGAAGGATCGCAGTGAACGGCTTGCTCATACATTTTGATTGCTGTCGGGAGGTGGTTGATATCTTTTAGTAAACTTCCAAGATTTGTGTACAGGTGAGCATGTTTGTTGTCCAAGCTGAGACCATAGTGGTAATATAGCAATGCTAAATTAACTCCGGCGCCAGGGCCAATTCCAGGGTGATGTGAATGTGAGCTAAGGCCGCTTGGAATCGATGAGCCCTGTTGTATGCTGGCGAGAAGTATCCCCACATTATTTGCAGTGGATGGGCTTGCATGAAGAGAAAGTGACAGGTAATACAGCGCAAGAATGTCCTTGACGTTGTTTCCAGAACGCCCGATTGCTACCCCACCCGATGACATCCCGTCCTGGAAGATCTTTGCAAGTGATAACAACGAGTTGCTGGTAGTTGAGACAGCTGCCTTTAGCGGAACTCCTGCGGTGACTTCTCGCAAACCCGGTAGACCACCGTCAGGAGGAAAGACGAGTCTGGCAGTCTGTATAGCCTTGTCCGGTGGTAATAATACAGGCGCTTGTGGAGGATTCGGGGTTAGTTCCGCTAGATTTACCCCCTCTGATGCCGCTTTGAGCACAACCAGAATCTTGTTAATCAATGCTTCGATACCACCCTTTTGAATCCCAGCAGCTACAAGCACGGCATCTTCAAATGCTTTGGCCGCTCCAATATTATCTCCTAGTGTATAAAGCATGTTCCCCTTAGCGTGAATGAGAGCAAGCATGCGACCATTGTCAGATCCGGGGATGGTAAAATTGCTGGCTCCAACAGGGGGGCTTGGCCTCGCCAGATCGTAACGCTTCCCACCAAAAACATATTCATGTTCTGGATCTTCATAATCAAATTTAATGTCAGAGACCAGCGAGCCATCACTTGACACACTACTTAGGCTGAGACCTCGTTCCGCAAATCGATCGGTTCGCCGCAATGACGTCTCCACGTGGTTGATGATTTCGACCGCGTCCTGTGGACGGTGTTCGCCGCAGAGAAGCCCGACTAAGTGTTCCACCGCCTCAAAGTAATTCGGCCGTTTCATGACAGCCTGTCTCCAGTATCGTTCAGCCTCTTTCCTTTCATTCAGTGATAACAGAGTTGCAGCATAGTTGGATAATGCTTCGACATGACTGGGTCAAGGTTAGATACTGTAACAATGGTATCACTTGAACACTTGCCTATCATCTATGTCCAAAATATGACGATACCAATCCAATGATCGACTCGGGTCGCCTAAACCCTGAAAACAAATCAGTCATATACTTTGAACAATGTGTCACACCCAGCCCATACAAATGATAAGCAACCACCCAATAGCATTCCATCTACCCAAGTCCAATTCGACTCGGCGCACATCTTTTCCAGAGCATCTAAGGCCACCATGGCATGCGTAGTGGCGTTCATTTGACTATTTGACACATGAGCCGACCCAGATAGCGGTAAACTATTCGAAATTCCGTTAGATGATTGGCGGGAGTGTTTTGCGTTGGAATGGCACTCAATGGCATACTTTCTAGGTTCGGTATCATACGTATGTCCCGCAGATCCAGTGGCAGAGCTGTGCCTGCGGTTCGGGTGGAGATGTTCCACAGGTACAGCTTGGCTTGGAAAAGGATATCCATTCACAGTGGTTGAATGTGATGAAGAAGTTCCAATATCGAGATAACCAGTGGTACCCCCAATGCTTGCACGCATTCTTTTTCTCCGATCAGGGCTATCAATCGCAGCGTGGCCATTATATCGTGAAGGGGCCGAGCTAGTTGAGATGTGAGATCTAAAGGCATTTTTCAATCCAGTGACTTTCGGTGGCCGTGGATACAGTCCAGTCTTTACTGATGAAGCAGAGGAAGTTCCAAGGGACTCGCTCTGGCGCTTTTGAGCATGAATTGAGGTTAAAAGGTCCACATACGCTTTGTGTGCCCATGCCGCAACTTTTTCGCGGGAAGGCTGGGCGTTACTGTTTAGCGGTGCCCCACCCGCGAACAAGCCCATAGAATCATACACAGCTGGACGAAGGGGTGTGTCTTGTGCCAGCATTGACAGTGGAGACGGGAGATAGTTCGTAAACGCCTGAGAAGGCTGATGTGACCAGGTATTAGATGGTGAATCTTGAGTATCATTACCGTAATGAGCGTTAAGGTTCATATTGACCACAGCTTGCGGAAGCTGAGCTGATGGTGTGGACTGTCCGGATCCCCAAGCGGCAACATGTTGGCCTTGCCAAATATTATCCCTGGGGGTTGGGTTATAATTTACGCCCAAGAGATATGCATTTACCTCATCGCAAGAAGCTGTCGGTGGTGTTATCGGGTGATACAAGGGTTGAAAACCGGAGTACTGGCTATTCAACCATAAAGGATCCGAGAGGAAAGGCGCCTGTTGCTGCTGGAGAAGAAACTGTCGTACAGATGGATCCAAATTGTCGTCCAGCGAAACTTGCCCATTCGGCTGCGGCGACCATTCCGCCGGGAAAAAGAAACTGCCCCCATTGCTCGCATCGATACCCAGTGGTCGCAAAGTGTCAGATGTTGAGCCATTAGTTTCGTCACTCCACCCACCCAAACCCATTCCTTGACTTCCGCTGCCCGGATGAGGTGACCGACTCTCTCCTCCGTACGGTAGTAAAATCTGTTTCGTGGGCCGGGTCATAAATTCAACCGGTGCAGCATCATAAGCAGCAGGAAGTGTTCCCGATGGTGTCTTTCGTCGTAGTAAATTTTCTTGTATCATGTGGTAGGTCGGGAGGAGTGATGAGGTGGATTGTGTTCGAAACAATGGTCTGTTCGAAAACATTTGGTCTTGGGGGAGAAATTGGGTGTTGACGGGTTGCTGTGGTTGTCCATATATAGGCGTACCAGGTAGGGAATTGTACATGAGTTGCGATGCGCCTGGATGTGGATGCAGCTCCCGCTTCACTGCATACGGCATCATCATCGTTTAACCTCGATTTCTAACAACCTTCGAAAACGGAAATGAGGGGTCGTAAAAGGGTCAGTCGTGAATCTAAAGACGTCGAGAACTGCGAAGCGAGTGGAAGGTCGTAAAATAGGCCGTGTTGAGATCGGATAAAAACTGTGCACGGCAGATTTTCAGCTCATTCGGCGCTGCATCAGTCCGTAAGGCTTTGTCTTCGGCGGCTTCAATTTCTGCACGGCTTCCCCAAGAGATTAAGATTACCGATCGATCGTTCCGACACAGGTCCTGAACTCCGACCTGCGAAAGGCCCCGTCCGCCGTTGGCGTCGGTGTCGTAGTAGCTCGTGTAGCGTACAGGCGGGGTGTTGACGGTTTAAGGGCCAGGGTTCAAAACGACGATACGATTCCTAAGTGTTCAGACAGAATGCGATGGAGGTGGATGGATAGATGAATGGATGGATAGGTGGTTTAGGTGGAGCAGCGGGCCAGCCCACGCTGGAAAACCTCCTCTTTGAATCCCAAATACACCCTCTCTTTCTCTCTTTCCGCTTCCTTCTCTCCTGTGCGCAGTTGTTGCGGGCAGTTGGCAGACAGCTCAAGAAACTATAGTGTACACACCACTTCCCGCTGTGTCCAGCCGTTGTTGCCGTCTGTTCGTGGCTGAGTCTGGAATAGACGGAGATGATGAATTCTTCAATGCTGCGCCTTCTTGCGTGTCCCTTCCTCTGCGGAATGGCGAAAAAGTGACCAGGTGTGGCGACCGCGTTGTTTCGAGAGGTGTTGTTTAGTCTGGGTAGGTTGGGCGGAGGAGGTGAGCTGGAGCTAAAAGCAGGGAAGCTCTGTCAGAAAAGGCAGAGAGCGCTGACACCAAGAAAGAACAGTTAATGAGAGGGAGAAGAAGGATGCAATGCAGGGAAGGCGCTGTTAGGGTGAGTGAGTAGTCTGCCGATCTGCTCGTGTTACGGCAGCTACAGCCCTCGTCTTTCCCTTGAATCCTTTTCGCTTCCCGTTTTGAAGACACCGCTCGCTGCACCAGCGCCCACGCTTGACTCCGCCCAAACCTTGGAAGCCTGAAAGTTGGTGAGTTGAAAAAAAAAAAGTCAAACAAACCCCGACGGTGCCATCACAAACGCTGCAGCTCTAACTTGGAAATAGACGAACGAATGAAGACGCAACCAGAGACAGAGACAGAGAACCCAGCAGAAGAAAAGAAATTTCAGTGTGGTCGATCGCGCTCTCATATGAGGTACATAACGCTGAAGGTTGAAAACACACTTGTACCACTTACCGCTAGCCAGACTACTAATGCAAGCCCGGGATGCGACATGGTTAACTATTCTAAAAGATGCACCTCCCATGCAGAGAACTGACAGATTTGGGTGCTTGCCGCTTTGGCTCATCGCCAGACGAGAAAGAGAAAGCTGCGCAGTATACCTGCCCAAGGGCCCAAGTACTGGTCTATTCATTGGTGTTTACTTCTCATCTCTCCCCGGAGATGACGATGATTTCTCTGCTGATGAGAGGAGACTAATTATAATGTAAAGCATGGAGGACAATGGTTGGTTCTCCGCACTCTCGGATATGGGACGCCCTTACAGCCACTGGATGTTGATTCGAGTTTTTGAGATGTTCTCTCTCATCATGTACGCAAGCATCCGTCTGGTGGTGCCGGAAAGCAGGGCGTCAATATCCCATCAACTGCATCGACATTCCAATCCAGCCGCGCCGCAGCCCTCCAATCCAATTCCAGAACTGCGGCGCAGCCAGGTGAGTTTGCAATCTCTGTAAATCTTGAGCTTCTCTCGCCGACCCGTCGGGGAGAATTTTGATATCCAACTGCCGCCTGGATCGCAATTTCTGGTCCCGCACAACAAACAAAAGCCTCTTGGAAACGTGAGAGACGAGCCCAACGCCGTCCCGGTATATCACCTGTACATGCACGGAGACCTGCCGTATTTTTGAGGATAACGGTGAGGACTTTGGG
Organism: Wilcoxina mikolae CBS 423.85; assembly: GCA_014904905.1. Taxonomy (NCBI): domain Eukaryota; kingdom Fungi; phylum Ascomycota; class Pezizomycetes; order Pezizales; family Pyronemataceae; genus Wilcoxina; species Wilcoxina mikolae. The sequence continues at coordinate 410,521 of MU122160.1, read as the reverse complement.
GGTCGGACGCACTTTGTGACTGGGATAACTGCCACCATGCCATAGATCAGATTAACTGATTGGTTGTGCGGGGTATGTTATCGGTGGTTTCAACCTCAGCTTCAACACTTATCCCACGCTCTCAGATGAGCATGTATCATATCATATCAACTACAGGTAAAGCAGCGCGTTTGAGAGTTGAGACCCTCTGGAGTGCTCGAGTACGGTTCTCTGAGGGTAAATTTCGTACAATACCAAGGTTCAACAACCGCAACATAACGAAACCAAAGGTCAATCGAATCAAGCCGCTGGGTTGGCACAGCTAGCCGCCGTACATGCATCCGCTGTAGGCTTCGCGGTAATGACAAGGTGCTGGTAGGATCAAACTGCAAGTATCCCATGTACATGTTACGTACAGTAAGTTTTATGTGCATACGATATTGAATATTCCCGAGATGCTCACTTTATGTGTCCGCAGCATCTTGAGTCACACTCCCGTACACGTACACGACTGAAACGATATATTTATGCTTACTCGTCGAGTTTTGGGCCACAGAAAACCCCAACCCAATGTGGGCGCTTAAACAAGAGTCAGGGCTTTGGGTGGCTCAAAACTTAACGAGTCCATTGTCTAACGAGTGATGTGTGATGCTTCTTCCTTTTTCGGTATCCCGAAGGCCACTCCGATGCCGGAGCAGTGATGATTAGTATATAATAAAGCCGGAGAGGAGGTGAGCTGTTGATCGAAGACTAGGCCTGTGGATCTATGCTATATTGATTTCTCCTGTCATAATCAATGTTGCATCCGGCCGGCCGCTTGCGGTCATGCATATGATGGTGATGGAATGGCCAGTTGCTTTCAGCCATTCCTCACATCTCACCACAACGACTCTATAATAAGGCACAGCAATGACGTGCATAAAACAGCCGCGAGAATCTGCAAGAGGACCTGTGGCATAATCACTTCGCCGCAATTTCAGTGCTGTGCCTTATTACGGTACCTAGGTCACGGCGCAACTGTACCCGTATCGGGCGCCCATCAGAAATCACACCCGAAAGTGGAGTTTGCGGATACAGCGGGCTCCGCTTGCTACCTCTCGCCGGGCCGCTCCGTCCTACCGAGGCGCCGGCCCCCATAACCGCTGTCTGGTCTCCAATGAGGTGTGTCCTATTTTGGTACCGGTAGCTCGTCTTTCTCCACAACTCACCGATGACAGGGACGGATAGGCGAGTTCTAAATGGACGTAGCAGTGACCTCATCTTTGTGACCTTTGTCTGATGGAAGACGCGTATTCTCTATCTATATCATATGCAAATGGATCTGACAGCCCCTCCGCCTCCGGAAACGCCCGCCAGACTTTTGATAACACCCGTTCGACGGTAAGCTCGTCACGTTGCTTTGTCTCGGTGCTCGTGGTAGCCGCTAGAGGAACGGCTTCCATAACAATAGCCAGGGACCTGGACAATGCATAACATTGCATCATGATGGTAAATCCCATTGTGACAGCAACGGAAGGCGTCGTAACACAGAATACACCACGGTTTCCCCACCCCGAGATATTTCCGCAACGAAAAGCAATGCTCAATCATGCATTGAGCCAGAAGATCAAGAACCCGGAATCAGGAGGGTGAAAAATGAGGAGGAGCCATTGGGCTGGTGAAGGGAATGACACTTGGATGATATTGCGGGGCGGGGCTAGCCCCGCACCAAGCTCTCGCTTAAGCACCTTTACTGCAGGTACACAACTGTCTGCTTTACTTCGTCCACCAACATATAATACCAACAATAGCTCCCTCCGCGGGATGTTCTGGAACGACGAGATGAAAGCAAGGTGAGACGAGACGTCCTAGGCTCTACTGGGATCTCATCCGCCCCTTCGTCACTCTCGCTGACGGTACACCGAGCCCCTTGTCCGACAAGACCCGAAGCTTCCAGGAGACGTGACGCCTCGAACTTTTGCTTCAGCAGCATATACTGCGCCCAGAGCGGTGGATAATACCCGTGCAAACCAACACACTACAGACCACTCTCGAGTCGACACATAACCCGAGAGACTCCGCCTACCCACGCAGCTAAAGGCCAGGAGGACTGGTACGCTTATTCGCTCCTATATCAACTCTATACATTCAGGCTCGAGACAGCTGGAGATCTCGACCTCTAAAGTCTCAAGACCATGAATTTTTTTTCTAGGGAGACGAGACAGCTCAAAGCAACCCAAGGCCTGCAACGCTACATGGGGGCAGGAGAAGGGGGATCAACACGTGCACCCACTTTATCTTGCCAGCCATACCAGGTCTCTCCTTCTTCTTGATGTACTGTACCCCCACAGCGGATTCACCTTCTTCGTCATCTATAAATTGACGCCATGTTTAGCTTTAGTCTAAAGCGTGAAGTGGAGGAACGAGGCAGGAGCGGTCGAGCAACGTAAATGCTCCAGTAAATAGCACTACGGGAGCCTTTTTCGGATACCCGATCGGGAAATTAGGAACCGAGACCGGAAGAAGCATCTGCTCCTAACCTACATGATGGGCTTCACTTGGCACCGAAGCCGTAGGTAGTGTACCACAACCAGATCAGCGTAATACCACGCCCCCACACACGGTGACACACCCGAGTGAGCAAGCGTGATCGGTCGGTATCTCTGCGAATATCTTCACTCCAACCGTCCCCGGGTGTTTGCCTGGCGCATTTCCTTCGAGTCAAGGCCTCGCACGTCTCAAAGTGGCCCCCAAAGATCTGCCGGGTTCTGACACCATTCAAGGACAATAACAACAATGTTAAGATCTGATACGTTTGCAGAGTGATACTCTCCAGCCTGATGTTACGTACCCATGCCCCGGAGGTTAGCACCAAAGACGCGCGGAAACAACATGGATCTCCCTTGGGTTGCGTATCGATAAATAGCCGCTACAGACACCAGGATTTAAATGTGTGGATCATCCATTCTCTACCCTTTGAAGGGGAAGTTATGGCCGGCGGCGGCCATCACACAAGGCATTGCCTGCACTACAGCGATCAACCCTACTCCGTGAAACGATGTATCCGATCCGATACCGAGCACCAGGCATTCGTACTGGCGCCGCATACACACACCCTCTTTCAACCGTTCTCACCTTGTCGGCGAGGGGACTCGGTAGATCTGGGTTGATATAGACACATGAAAGTTTCCAAGAGACAAGCCATGAAAAATCCCAAGCAGGCTTTTGACGGAACTTCCCTCCCACCACTATACCCCGGCACTTTCGTGAGACTGCTGATCTGATTGTCCCCCCCCGTTCGTTTCGGGAAAGCATAAGCGCTTTGGGGGAAAATCCCGGCCCCATGAAGGCAGCTGGCACCACTCATCGATCGGTAGCAGCAAGCAGCAATCCACCAACATGGGCCCGGCAGAAGATGTTGGGGGCGCACGTAAGCCCTACTGCGAGTGAGATTCGAAAAAAAACATTCCGACGTCACAAAAGGGAATTAAACCGGTAAGTATCAGCTTAGTATCCCGATGTGCAGGTGAATTATTGTCATGGGACCTCACTCGTGTTTGATATTCCCGAATTTCAAGTTACTGGTTAATTGCAATGATGCGTAATGAGACTAAATGCTTTTACTCTCTTCATACAACACGGTGATTCAAGCTTCTTTCTCTATACCGAACTCCTCCTTGCATCGTGGTGGTAGAAATAGAATTCTGTGGTTTTACAATAACGAAAATAGGTCTATTGTGATCCCAAAGCATAAGTATACTCTCCTGCGAATCAAAAACATCGCCTTGACCTTCGTCCTTCTGGACGAACTATCTAACCACTCAACAATCGGGATTTTTCGTTTCTGAGCGTTTTTGCTTCGAAGCTTCCATTCCACCAGAGGGTTAATGATGGCTCGAAGACATGTCTCTGTGCATACATTTTAAATGCTGTGTTTTCACTCGAATGTTGTCTGCTTATGTTCTCCACAAACTGGTATTCCTCTTCTGGTGATATACTTTTCCGCGCAGTGTTTTCCAAAAAAAATAAAAAAAAATAAAAATAAAAATGACAAGCTGCCCAGGTATTCTTTGACAAAATATCCCAACTCCTGACTCACTGACCTTATTATTTTACCGCCAGCCTTTGTCTTCCATCTCTCTCTCTCTGCGGCAAGATAATCTGACAAGCCATCATGATCAAGTGTTTTTTTTGCGGCGTTCATTAGTTGCCCTTAGAACGTGTATATGAGAACTGTTTCATAGACAAAGTCTCTTTAATCCCCGGTCCAGCCATCTATTGACTTCGAACTCGAAATATGTGACTTGCTTCGAGCATAGTCGTCAGATTTTTTGCTTGAACATCCATTTATGAGATCTGCGGCGCTCCATTCATGGCCAGTGCAATCTTCAGTAATGAGTACTTAAGTATTTAAGTATTTACTCTCAAAAAAGTTATGTTTATATATTCTTCGGTGCAGACTAAGTCTTCCCCATATATTGGGGCCTGTGAGGATCTTGTTTCCACTGTTAGCCGTGGTCCTAGCAATAGATATAGTTATGTGAAAACTGGACGTCGACGTCGTGGTGATGGTAAAAACCAAATCTTGAGGGCTTATCGAGTTGGTTGGGCAGTATACGTAGAAGGTTAGGTCTGAGGCAATATAGGAAGTGCTTTAAACGGAAGGGGAAGGGGGAACGACTGCTAATTGGGGCATGAAGAAGACACTGCGGCGGATTTGGGATGGGTTTTGGGGATAAAGAAAGCACCGCCGAGTATTTTTTGTTCACAGTCGAAACTTAAAACAATCCCGGAGAGAAACACCGCTGTTTATTACTCGAATAGAATTGACATGACTTTCAAACAGCGGAGTTATACTCAAAACACTCAACAAAGACTTGAGATCTCAGTTGGACCAGGTACGCAACCACTTTCCCCAATACCAATTCGGCCTTGCTTTGACACCAGATTTATCTCTATGGTATCTAGCCACCCATTTAGCGTTGAGAAACTGAGTTCCAAATGCTCGGATCAAAAAGAAATCCCGGCTTCACCCCGGAGGCGATTCGCCTTCCTTGGGAAGCCGCCCTGTCGAGAACTTTCTGATACCCAATCCCCATCAATCCTTCCTCATATGCCCACATTAACAATCCTATATCGCCAATAGGACTTTCGAGTGCCGCACTCAACTTCTTGACATCGCCCATTTGCGCTTCAATCCTCGCCACCTCCTGCTTGTATTCGGCTTCAATTATCAACCTCGCCTCCGCTTTCGACCACACAGCGTACATACACGACCTTGCGGCAAAGATTTCAAACGGAGCGGAGAAACAATCCCTCCAGTCAACCACGCCGACCAGGTTAAATTCATCGTCAAAAAGCATGTTTTTGGACCTAAAGTCATGGCGGATCAACGGGAAGCCATCCAGTTCCGGAACTGGTTCTGCAAGGCCGGGAACTAGCTTAAGGAGTTTTGGGGGGAAGGCGTGGTACTCTTGCTCCTCCGGTGAGAGTTGAATTCCAGGATGAGTGCCGCAGTCCATCAAGCGCGACCAGGCGGCGAGGTAATCGGCGGTACTTGCAAAAGGGGAGGTTCCACTTGGGAAGCCGGGCAACGTCTTCAAGTATACGGAATTATCCTCGCGCAATGCCAGCATTCCGACGCTTGGAAAGGGGGCTTTCGACAGTTGGATCTATCTCCGTCAGTTCTGTGGGACGAGGGGAGAAACAGTGGGCGACTGACTTGTACCCATGCAACTGCCTGGCGAACCTTCTCTTCCTGCTGTTTCGTTCGCTCCCCGTTGCTCGCCAACGTATGCGGCTTGACCTCTCCATATGGATGTCCCTCGATCGCTGTCATCAACACCCAGGGTACGCCAACAGCTCCCACTCCGCTGTCAAACGCGACCACTTCCGGCACCGGAATCTGCAAGAATTCATGCACCCAGCGCATGGTTGCAACCTCGGACTCCAATATTTCCTTCTCGTCTTTCATCCACCAATCTTTCGATTCCCGCGGGTCCTCGCAGAGCTCTGGAATTAGCGGAATGCGAACTACGTATGTCTGCTGTGGGGAAATGTCGGTGGTCACCAGCCTTCGCATGATATTGTGAGATCCAGTGCGGAATATGCCATCAAAACGGCAGGGCGTGTGCAGAATTCCGCTGCAAATCTTGACAAGTTCAGCCCAGTTGGTGAATGCATTTGTGCGGTTCGATTCTGAGGTCTACACAGGATTTAGCATCGAGTGCGATGATGGCATTTTCGAACTATCAGCACATACAATGGTAATTCCGGTCGTGTCCCAACGAAACTCGAAGGGAGACGGAAAGGGAGAGTGTGAGGAGGATATTGCCGGTAGGACTGGGGAGGGAGTTCGTGGGAGAGGCGGGGAGGATGGAGGGTTTGCCATCTTGCGATGGAAAGTTGATGAAAAGTGAAGCAAATGGACGGATGCAAGAGAGGGAGGGAGGGAGAGGAGGGAGAAGAGAGGGGGATGGAGGGACGGAGTCAAATGGTCAAGCAAGAGGTGGCTATGATGGAAGTTATGGTTGAGGCATCGTTCTCGAATTCAAAGAATCCTCTCCATACCTACACAGCAGCCACTGTCGTCGAAAGCTCTGTACTGTCAGCTTCGTGTCGTTGCTAGGGAGAAAGGAACGAAAGGACGTACCAGAAGTAAACAAAGAAGTTGGATGAGCGTCGATTCTTGCACCTACTGAGCTATAATATATTAGGATTATCTGAACCAAAGTCGGGCACAAGGTATCACGTTGCAAGGTGACTTTGACGTCAAGTCTTAATTAGTCCACCTTCTATCACTCGCCCCACCATTCCCCCCAAACGGGGAAATCGGACCCAACCATATCGGATCATCCCAAGGAAACACCACCAACAATAACAAAAAAAGAATCTAAAGCCTTCGGATCCGTTTACAAGATAAAGTCAATAGAAAACTCCACGTCTTCTCCTAATCAATAAAAAACATCCGACACCTAACGAAATACTCGTACCCAGAACCGCCCGTGTCAAAGCACCACCCGACCTGCACGCCCACGCTCACGCTCATATCACCTCACTCCCATCTCCAATCAAGCCCTCCACACGCCCCTATCTTCCCAGGTTGCCCCATCCTCTCCGCTGGCCCCTGCACCCATAGTCTCGTGCGTCCTACAAACTCGTACATCGTACACGATCTCTGCCCTGGCTTCACGTGTCCCAAAGGCTCCACATCCTCGCCCGCAAAATCAAACTCCCATATACCGCCTTCCACTCCCGCAAACACCCTCGCGCCTCCCGGAGATCCAGTGGCAAGAGAATATACCGGACTTTCCCTCTCACGTCCCCAATTTCTTTGCGAAAACCCTCTCATGGGATAGAGCAGGCTAAGGTATGTAGCCCAGCCTGGAGTAATTTGAGCGCGGATGGAGGATGTAGGTGAGGGTAATACTAAAGGCCCGGGGGGCATGGAAGACCCGGGGTAGGCATAAACTCGGCCTCCAGGCATGCGGATGTCGAATACCTTCAATAGGTTGTGTCTAGCGCCTCCAACAAGTATACGTTCGCGGCCAATAGGGAGGAGAGAGTAGATGGCGGAGGTTGGGTCGAGTGGGTCGGTGAAGGATGCTGTGTATGGTTTTTGTGATCGGATGTCGTGAAGTCTGTTTATGTCAGTATTATATACAAGTAGTTGAGAGAGAGAAGGGCAACCCACAGAGTAGCCCCTGTATGCCAGCCTGCAAGGAACAGATCTGACGTCCCCCTGATATCTGGTAATGATACGATAGGTTGAACAGACGAGGTTTTGGATCCAACACAATCCTCCGCCGAGAATGTGCGGGTAGGAATCAAGGATAGGCCCGTAGGAATGATGGCGTGTAAAGCCAACGGTTCCACACTGTTCTTCCCAACCACCAACATACTCGACGAAAGGAATTGAGCAGTCCATGGCTGTTCCTCCGTTGACCAAAGCGCCAACACACTAGCAATCGGCACTTTCTCTGAGCAATCCATGGATTCACCTGGGAGTTTATGCAATGCAACATGATCGTTTCCAAGGACGGAGGCGACAAGTCTGTACTCCCCCATCTCCAGCAGCGTAGCAGATCTTACCATTCCCCTAGTCTCCAGAACAGTCTCCACATGGCTTGCCGCCACTCCCGCTGTGCATTCCTTCAACGTCTGCAGCACAACACACGAAAGCGCACCATTCGCTCTACCCACGAGCGCCCGTTGGCTCTGTTCCCCATCGCCTCGGAACAACTTCAGCGCCGTAACATCATCTCTTCCGGCAACCTGCGCGCGGTCTTCATAAACCCACCACGACTCCTCCTTGCCATCTCTTTTCCTCAACAAGATATCCTGTCCTGCGCCCACCACCAGAACGTCACCACAGGTATCGAGTACAGGGTGAAAACCGACAGTCTGTCTCCCCTTCCCCCGCGCAACACTCCACCGATGCATCTGCGTGCCTCCATGACTGCCGCGTCCTCTCCTGCGCCCAGCGATGTTCTGGTGAGGCACAAAAACCTCCGGGTCCAGGACGTGCGCTACAAATCCCCGTCGGTCGTAATTTTTCGAAAGCAGTGTTAATTCCTCTGCGTGTCGACGCCAGTCGATACTCGCATCCGCATTGTCGTCATATGGCGCGATCGAGGGGTATATAGACGGGAAGCGGCTTTGTACAAAGATCTGCCAACCGTGCCCAACCGATATGAAGTTGCTGAGAGCTCTGCATGTTCGGCCAAGAGCTGCTAAGGAACGGGCGTCTGGGATATGGGTGACAATAGCATGAAGAAGGTCGTAGGGGAGGGTCGCGAGAGTTGGGAGTTTTGAGATGGAAGCTGCCATGAAGATGAGATGAGGCCAAGATGCGGTCGGAAATACGTTGCGAGCTTACCGGGAGCTACACCACTTGCAGACTCTATGCTGTTGTTACACGGACTAGGCAGCCGCGAAACTGTGGGGAGGCGTCATAGATAGAATGAGGTACTTTGTTGGAGATCACATCCAATGATTAACACAATATATCAATGCTAAAAGTAATGGACTTTTAAAAAATACAGAGATTCCCTCATCAGCTGGTTACTCTGGATGACTGACACGCTCTCCAGCGCACCCTCTCGATTGACCGCTGCCCATCGTTACCGCGCTCTCTCTTCCCACTCCTTCTTTCTCTGGGTGGGCGGTCAGTTCCCATTCTCCCCGCGTCTTTTCCCAGTTCTAGGTCACCGCCTTGGGACTGAGAAAATCATTGTCACCATGGGACGACATGTACGATACTAAGACCAAGTTGTTCGTATGCAACACGATCCACGCATACAGTGTCTCCTATAGTGATTGCTCTCCGCGGAGTATCTATTGCTCTAAAATGTCGAGGTTATTTTGGCTAGTTTAATGTGTGAGGTACGGTTGATTATGGGGGATGGATTTGGCGACTTTGGCGCCATAGATGAACACGGACGGTCCCCCATATGCATCTTCCTCAGCTCTTGATTTCGACCGCTATGCTCCTATCAGACTATAAAAAATCAGAGTTGTTCACCATCGTACGCTACCATCTTGGAATAGATATAGAAGGAGCTCTGGAGCTTCGAGAATTGGAGAGAATTGCGGGGCTACCCGGCTTTTCATAGTTTAACTACTCCAAAATTGAATCGTTAATTGTCGAAAATCATACATCGTGAATGCGTCAGTGTTATGGAGTGACTATTCCAGTTAGATCTGGCTTTGACTGGTAGGAAATAAGATCTGGATGAGACAAGATTTGTTAGAGGTAGAGGATCCGGACCATTTAGAAAAATGGGAAGGTCTGATTATGATATTCGTAGTCCGCTATCACCTGAGCTAATGTATGTATCTGGCCTGTTGCGAACATTGACTTAGCAGATATCTAAGTCTCCCATTGTTGGTTGGGGACGGCAAGGTTGTGGTGATATGCTATCTCGGGATACCTTTTGTTTCTCTTGCTACTGCATTGAAGTTTAGAGTGCCAGTTACTTGGCCGTATGACAGGCTAAAATTTACTGAATCTGAGAGCCCGCCGTCGGGACTATTTCTATCACCCCAGGGATACTATACGAACTGCATGCGTGAGACTTTGGTTTTGCGCAGGATAAACGATAGCTATCATACTTTTCTCACTTTTCTAGTCAATTTATGCGACATCTATATTATAATATCCTCTGTAGTGTTTTTTCCAACCGCCAGCGACCTGGTATGTAACGGAAGATATCTCTGCCCAATAGGTAGTGCGTACGTATTACTACCGATCTGACTGATACCCCATGCCACAGTGCACCGTAGTTGAACCAGCAGGTTAATATCATCATCACTTGCTCGGGGATCGTTTGTACCAAATCCAAAGTAAGAGTTAGAGATTCCACATCTTGAAATCAACAATCATAGAATATAACCGTGGAACTGCAATTGCACAAGTTCATAGAAAGAACACAATTGATCAAGCTTTCTTAGCCTTTCTTTTAGCCCGTTTCTTTTTAACACCTGTGATTAGGTCCAGGTGGTGTTCACCCTTGTACAACCAATGATCGTAAACTGGTGCTGGGCACCTAATTGGCTTCCCATTCGTCGTCCCCGAGTCCATCGGTAACAGTCGTGGTGAAGGGCGTCCCAAAGGATCGGAATCTGGTTCGGTGGCCGGCACGGAGATCACCGGGTGGATCCTGTAGTACCAATCTATAACTCCCCAAAGTTCAGATGAACAGGCAGAATCTGAAGAGGTATATTCTCGAATATCTCAATTCAATCTCTCCGCACGGTGGTAACTATATCTTCAACGTAGATTATCGAGTAAATAGCATTTCTTATTCCTCCCGGTATGCTCTCCTCAGGGCAAGTACTGTATCCGACACAGTGATGACCGGTTCAGATTCTTCACTGGTGGAAATCCGATCGCAACGAGAACCACATCTTTTACAAATGGCAGCAGACTACTCGTATGCTGCGAGACCTATTACAGGGTTCCACTACCACCCAATGGCTGTGCTCTATCATTGGTGATCTCATCATCAAAGCGGAACCGCTTATCCCAACGAACGACAGATACAACGTGCATGTGGGATTGCTAGGGTCCTGGATATCATGATGAAGAGCTGACAGCAAGGCTTAAGAACTGGGGGTTTATCAGTAGGTTCTTGGAGAACTTCAAGATTCGAATTATCAGTACGAGACTGGCCTTTCTTGAGAAGGTAGAAGAAACTGGATCAGAGACGAGTAGTAATAGGAATCTGACGAAGCAAATGCACGGCACAGTCCAGGACATTCTTCTTCAATTTGAACGTTCCTACTTTGATGCCTTCGTCATCACGTGGGTTGCGGTTTTGGGCTTGGCAACCATTGCTCAGCGTTTTTGAAGCTCCTTCACTCAACAATCCGCCGGCTGCGACAGCGACAAACGATACGACACTCTCACCTCTGCCACGTTCAATCTACCAACGAATCCAAGGCATCGCTGTAGTCCGATGTCCTCTGTTTGAACCCGCGCAAGTGTCGCTCCTCCTCGCTGTTGGACTTTGTTCGTCAACTTCGACCGTTGCCATAACCACCACCATACCACACCACTAACACAAATACCCACCATTCAACTCCCTCCCGTTGTTCGATAGTTGTATCACCACCGAATATTGCACCTTCATTTTCGATACGAGTGCCCGTTGTCCATTATCTGCACCTGTATACTACGCGCTGTCGTTAGGTCCTGGTGTCGCGTACGCGCGCTGTTTCAAGACTTGTCGTTCGTTGTCGCTGTCTGTTCTACGCGTCTTCCTCGGCATCCGCATACAAAAGACATCCCATATTTCGAGTCGCCTTCTTCGCCTGATCCCGCACTTATCCATACGGTACTATTGCACCACGTATACAATTTGAGCGATATACAGTACCTATCCTCGAGGGATTTTTTGATATAGAACCGCTCTGACTTGAAGCTAGATAGAGTGATAACTACTCGCGCGAGTTCGCTATGGGGAGAACTCCCCTTAATAAGGATGCGCCAACGGAAGCTCTCCTCAAGTCCGATTCTGATGACGAAAACTACGATGATCGGGCGGCGAATCCAAGTCCCAAAAAGACGAAGAAGAGAGTAAAATCCGGCAAAAAGAGCACGGGTAGGAAGACTATTGGTCGCAGTCGAGGAAAGCCGAAACGGGGGGGGAACCATTATTCTTCAGAGGATGACGAGGACATTTCCGACAGTGCCAGTGCAGAGGACTCTTTTGAGGAAGAGGAATACGATGATGACGATATGCAAAAGCAGGAGGAAATAGAGTACAACCGTAATGGGAGGCCTCGCCGCTCGGCTGTGAAGGCAAAGGCAGTTACCTACAAGGAAGCTTCGGATGATGAGGACGATAAGGAAGATATTGAATCTTCTAGCGGTGATGAAGAGAGCCGTAGGAGGTTAGCAGGAACCAAGCCACCCGGCCCTCGGGTCATCAAACTGAAATACGGTCTTAGAAATGTAGCTACACTGGCGCTTGCCGAGCCTGAGCCACAGCCACAGCCGACTCGAAGACCTAGTAGGGTTACGAGAGCAACATCTGCTACCCCGGCGCAACGTCCCGTTGCGGGAGGTAAAGGACCAATACCTGGAGGCACTGTATCGTCAAAGACCAGAGGTCGCCAGGTCAGCGCTGAGCCTTCTCGAAGATCCAGTCGGTTGACTCATACGGATGAACCTATGGCTGCACTTAGCAATTCTGGCAAGCACGTTGTGGTTACAAACCTGCCGCCACCTCAAACTGTTGCACATGTTCCAGAAAGCCCTGTGGAGGAGTCGAAGGACCCGCAAGTTTCGGTAATCGAGGAGGTTCCGGAGCCTTCTTCAGAAGAGTTAAGCAACGGCAACACCGCACCAGTAGACCTGGAAGTTAGGGAAAGCCAACACGAGCAACCAGAGGTTGTAGCAGTAGCGAGCGGTGCTGGTGCAGCTATGGAGAGCATATCTCGTGATGATACTGGACATGAAGCCGATGAAGAGGAAGATGACAGCCCGACGAGACGGCCTCGCACCAGGATGGGATCCTCACACCAGAGATCTACTGCTTCTCCCAAGGCATTACGCTCTGCAGCAGAACCATCGAGTGCAGAGAAAGGAAAACAGCCAGAAACGACCGGATCTCGTCGCCTTCAACGGCGAGGCAAAAACACTGGTGGTAGTCGTAAGGGCGGCAGTGATGACGAGGATTATCATGAAGAAGGCGGAGAAGACGAACACTCTGACGACAGCATGTCATCGGGCGCCCGTTCGCCCATCAAACCGGCATCAAAGGGACCAGACTTTGGGGAGGGCGACGACGCCGAATTTTCGGACGTACGAAACACCAGGAATGCACGGAAACGACTTAGGAATTCTGGCTCCGAGGATCCTGAAAGCCAGGCTGAACTTGCGGCAGAACTAGAGGACCTTCAGCCATCACCTAAACGCACTCGCCGGGCTCAACGACGTAAACAATTCTCTGGGAACGAAAGCGGTACTGCCGCTGAACCACGTCTGAGGAGGAGAACGCAACAAGTTGATTATCGATTACTACGTCCTGAGATGGCCTTGCTATTGGATGACAACGATGCTGGGGCATCAACTCCATCAAAACGGAAAACCGGATCTGCGCTTGCTCCTTCTAAAAGCTTGTTTGATACCAATGGTCCTTTTGGAGGGGGTGATGTGGTGCCTTTCTTTGGGCGATCTGCAGCTCCTATTGATATAGATTCCGATAGCAGTGATGACGATGCTATTCGTCGACGTGGCCGTAGTGGTGCTGCTGGGTTTGGTGGTACAGTGGGACTTACACCATCTGGTGCTCATGCCCCTGGCCTCCTTCCTGCGGTCGGACAGACGCATAATGGCGACCCTCTTCAGGCCGGTGCACCCGCGAATTTGGGGAGAATCACCAAGCCCGGCAAGAATGCCTTGGCCGATGCCGATCCTCTTGGTGTTTCTCCAGATGTTACCTTCGACAGCGTTGGTGGCCTGGACGACCGTATCCAACAATTGAAGGAGATGGTTATGCTACCTCTTATGTATCCTGAGATCTTCAAGGCGAAGAAGGTTGTGCCTCCTCGTGGCGTATTGTTCCATGGTCCTCCTGGTACTGGTAAAACTTTGTTGGCGAGAGCTGTTGCATCGAGCTTCACTGCAGCGGACGGCAAGAAGGTTACCTTTTACATGCGGAAGGGTGCAGATTGTCTGAGCAAATGGGTTGGAGAAGCCGAAAGGCAGCTCAGATTGCTTTTCGACGAAGCCAGAAACAACCAACCCAGCATTATTTTCTTTGATGAAATTGATGGTTTGGCGCCTGTCCGATCTAGTAAACAGGAACAGATTCATGCATCGATTGTGTCTACACTCCTAGCCCTCATGGATGGTATGGATGGGAGGGGTCAGGTAGTTGTGATCGGCGCAACAAATCGACCAGATGCCGTGGATCCGGCCCTCCGTCGCCCTGGGCGGTTTGATAGAGAATTCTACTTTCCGCTACCGACGACGGAAGCACGGAGGGCAATCATTGAGATTCATACTAAAGGATGGGAACCGCCATTGTCTGATCAGTTCAAAGATCAGTTAGCGACACTGACTAAGGGATACGGCGGTGCAGATTTAAGAGCATTGTGTACTGAAGCTGCGTTGAATGCGATGCAACGGACGTATCCGCAGATTTATAAATCCTTGGACAAGCTGAAAGTCGATCCGAAGAGCGTTGTGGTTACAGCACGGGATTTTATGATATCTTTGAAGAAGATCACGCCTTCGTCGGAACGGTCAACGGAATCAACAGCATCCCCCCTCCCCGAACATGTCCAACCACTGCTTTCTAAACAATTGGAGCGCATAAATGAGTGTCTAAAGGGGATATTCCCTGAGTTCAAGCGCCTGACAGCGTTGGAAGAAGCAGAATACGAGGATGATATTATGGATCCCGAGGAAGGGTTTGAACGAGAAATGATGATGGAAAGTCAGTGATGACATTGCAAAGTGCACTGAGAGATTGATGCTAATGGGCTTTATTACAGACTTTGAGAGCGCTCGTGTGTATCGTCCCAGGTTACTCATTCATGGTACGTCTGGTTTGGGTCAGCAGTACCTTGCTGGAGCAGTGTTGCACTTTATGGAATCAGTACATGTTCAGTCATTCGACCTAGGTACTTTGTTGAGTGATGCTACGAGGGTAATTGATTGATGTCTTATCGACCTTCTCCTGCTAACAATGTGTCTACTAGACACCCGAAACAGCAGTTGTTCAGTTCTTTACAGAAATCAAACGACATAAGCCAAGTGTGATTTTCATACCCAACGTTGATATATGGTATCGTACGCTTCCAGAGACTGCAATTGCTACGTTCAAAGGACTTCTGCAGTCAGTTGCGCCAAATGACAGGGTTCTGTTGTTCGGTATTTCAGAACGACCGGTCGAAGAGCTTGACGATGATCTGACACGGGATTTGTTTGGGTACTCCAGACGAGATCGGTTTGAGTTGGAGCGACCAGATGAGAATTCGCGCTTTCACTATTTCGACAAGGTTATGTCTCATCTCAGGAAATCGCCTCAAGACTTTCCGCAAGATCCTAAAAACCGGAAAAAGAGAAAGCTTCCAGAGTTGGAACGTGCTTCGCCTCCACCACAGCGTATACAAACTGATGCTGAAAAGCGGGCTATTGCTCTCAAGGATCGTCAACTCAGGAATCATCTCAAGCTTCGACTTAATAACCTAATGGAAAATCTCAAGCAGAAGTACAGACGCTTTAAAAAGCCGGTTATTGACAATGACGTTATTATGCGCATATTGGAACCTCCGCCTCCAGATCCAAATGTGGTTCAATCCGACCTTCCACAAGAACCGCCACTCATCCGGCCGTACTATACTGATGAAGGAGTGTTGAGAGTGGAGGATTTGATAACTAAAAAAGTCTATTACAACATGGATCTCGATGTTATTGAGGATAGGTTCTCCAATGGGTATTATTCCACACCTCGACAATTCCTTGTGGATTTGGAGCACATTCGCCACGACGCAAAACTTGTTGGTGATAAAGAGAATCAACGCAAAGCCAACGAAATGCTCACAAACGCGGAGGTCTATATCGCAGACATTGAGATGGATGCTACTTTTGTTGCCCAATGCGAGGAGATGCATGAGAGGGAGATGAAACGAAAAGCGGAGAAAGATGCCCAGGCTGAACGGAAGAATAAGGAACGACAGCAGTTGCTAGAAGCCGGAGCCAAAGCCATGAACCCTGGTGCTGTTGCTGGTCCATCTAGTGACGTACCGATTCTTATCCCCAAGACTCCAGCGCCCAAACAACACGACAACTCGGTATTGTCGAACGGTGGTGGGCCTTCAGAAGCCGCGGCAACTGCAGCTACAAGTCAACATCCTCCATCTCATCGCGATTCTGATCAATCCGTTCTTCAAATGCCTGTGCATCATAGTATGATGGCAGTCCCTAGCCAGCCAACCCAGCTTACGCAAATGGGATCTGGGGCCAGTGGCGCGGTTGGGGTTGCGAAGATTGGCACTATGGATTTGTCGATGATCATTAATTATGCTTCAACGACTACGTCCGGTGGCAAACGAACTTCAGATGGCACAGCAAACTCTCAACCACAGTCGCATCCATACAGCAATCACAGCAACGGTTACGGTGCGCCCCCTCCAATCGACCATCCCTCGCACTGGGGCAATTCCAGCATGCTGCATAAAGGCGACTCCAATCACAGCAACAATTACAGTGCGCCCCCTCCAATCGACCATCCCTCGCACTGGGGCGATTTCGGCATGCTACATAAAGGCGACTCTCAGCTCCCCCCCACGCAAGTCCTGCAGTCCTCGCAGGGCCAGCAAAGCTCACAGGGGCAATACACCCCTGGACAGGCATCTCAGGGCATCGGTCCTATCTTCCCCTACTCGCAGACCGATTCCTCGCCAGCTTCAGTGCCTAATCCATCGCAAGTCTTCCCGATTGCTCCTCCGCCGGTCTGGAAGCTGAAATGCTCTTCGGTGCTCATGAGCGAACTCCACAACAAGCTGGCAAAAGCCACGTCCGGATATACGGTTGAGCAACTAGAGCAGGTCAATGCGGCGCTGATGGATCACATCTGGAAGTCAAAAACCAATTTTGACAGGGATGAGGTTGCAAGCACGGCTTGGGATATATTTGAGGACGTCAATATGGATATTAAGGGAATGCAGAGAGTGCTGCCGGTTAGTGGTAGCTTTGATTGAATGATTTTATTTTTATTCATCTTTGGCTTTTTTTTATATCAGTCTCTGTTGTGTGTGCTTTGAGCGTATTTCGTTTTATCCTAGGGTCGGCTGTCTCGTTATGTGTGAATTTCTTTTTTCCTTTTGGTTTGCGGGGAAAGCACTGCAGGGCACATCCACACCCCCGAGTGAGTGAGGGAGGGTGTTTTTTATTATTTGATATTATGATTGGCTGAAGTATCATGGTACACTTTTATGTGCTTGGTTTTTTTGTCTGGAGTTTTTTTTTTCTACTCGTGTGCTGATGATGGAAAAGGCGGGGGTTTTCTGTTATGATACGCTTCTGAAAGGTATGCGTGGGTTGCCGTTGTTGACGGATATCAATGGTCTGTTTTTTTTCTTTCCCGGCTCTTGTTCTTTTTATATATATGTATAGAGGGGTGAGGGTGAGTAGTGTGTGCGAGAGGGAGGGCGAGAGGGATTGTACTTTAAAGAGGGTGCTGTATCTATAGTGAACATGATCCAAACGTTTCTTTCTCTGCCATTGGTTGTGTCTCCAGGCAATGTCACTTCTCTCTTCATCGAGTCAGCACTCTGACTTGACCACTCATGATTGCTTGTCGTCTTCCAGGATACTAGGTAGAGTTCCAAGTTTACTTATGTAGAGTTTCCTTTACCATGGACACATCAAAGACCAGACCCCCCAAAAATAAAAATACATGAATAGACACAGATTTCAAAAATCAAAAAGAGCTAAAAAAAAAGTTCAATTCACTCGTACGCCTTGCACCATGCTCCCCCCATCCCTCCCTCCCATGACCCAAGCAAAAACAGGAACAAAATACAAAAGAATAGACTACTTGAGCAAAAAAACACTCCACCCTGCCCATATATACTGTTGTGTTTTTCTAAAGAAGACGCAGGTAACTTGGAGTTGTAGGCGGAGTACTGTTCGCTGAAGGAATCTTGAACAGCACCGATATAACTCGGGTCCTCCAAAACATATGGTATGTATCCGATGTGTGGCTCGGCGGGGTTTTTTGCCATAAGTACATTCCAGCCGTGTAAGAATGAGTAATGTATGTGTTTTCAAACAGCCACTGCAGCCGGAAGCAGAAGAGGGGGAGAAACCAGCGGTGCGTTCTCCAAGTTCTCCAGCATCGTGGTATCCTCTGGTGTTGTCAACACCTGCGGCATCGTCATCTTTATGTCGCCGTCCGCATCTTCCCCCTCGCCCATTTCCTCGCCTCCCAATTTCTCGCCGCTCCTCCACCGCTCCGCAAACTCCGTCAACCTCGTTGCTGTCTCTGTCAAAGCCAACCTGTCGTCGCCAACATCAGCCTTGATTCATTCTCGTTATCGTGGGGAATACCCACCCCTCCAACGCTCTCTCAACATCCGCGCCATGTCCCAGCAGCAGACGTAGCACACCTTCGTGCCACTTTCCATCCACTGCCAACCGCAGCGGCACCTCGGGAGCAATATTGACTTCAGCTCCGAACCTGAGCAAATGCTTCACTACGGCCTCATGACCTTCCGCCTAATCCCTCATCAGCGCTACCCCGGGTACCTAGAGCGGGGAAAGAGGGGCAATACACTAGCGCACCCAAGCGGGGTCCATTCACTCTGTTCAATTTTCGCATCTACCCTTGCACCGCGCTGTAGCAGTAACTCGGCCACCTCCGCATGTCCGAAATCTGCGGCCGCATGTAGCGAGGTATATCCATCATCGACCTCATTCTTCACACATCTCATCGTCAGCATCGCCCGCCCGCCCGCCGCAGTGACACGCGGTACCTACCTGGGGGTCCTTACACATCGCATCGACTTCCGCTCCCTTCTCCAACAGGAAGTGGCACACCTTGTGCCACCCTTTCTTCGCCGCCGAGTGTAGCGGCGTCTGCTCAACCTCATCCCTCGCCATTATCTCCGCGCCATTTTCCACGAGAACTTCTGAGACCTCGAGTTCCCCCGAGTGCGCCGCATTATGTAGCGGCGTCCGACCCGTCTCATTGCGAGCCATCACATCGGCTCCTAGCTGCAGAAGCACACGGACGAGGTCGGCATGTCCCTTTGCGGCCGCAACATGCAGACATGTTTGGTCCTGCATCCCACTTGCACGGAACCGCAGGTCAGCATCGACGCCGTAACGTGATATGAAAACCCGTGCGACGGTTTCACTTCCTGTTGTTGCGGCGAACCGGAGCCCGCGGGTCCCGCCGTCGTCGGAAAGGGCTGAGCGGTAGAAGTCGGAAGTAAGAAGGTTGTGGAGTTGGCGGTTGGCAAGGATGAGCTTGGTGCGTTCGGATAGGGTGAGGGATTCGGCTATGAGAAGGAGCAGTTCGTTAGGGAGGCGTAAGAGGGGCATAGCAGTAGTATGGAGATGCAATTGATCAAGGCGGATGGATTCGGCGATGGTTGCATGAGCTGGTGGGGGGAACTTGTGACCTAGAGCTTTAGAGCTGCTTGTTGGAGCTAACTGTGCGCCAATTACCCGGAGTCGAGTGCTGCAGCATGAGCACAAACAAAGACACAACGAAACTGGCTCAAGGAGCAGGACTATGTGCTGCTGAAATCACTGTCTTTCGCCTTGGAGAACTTTTGGGGGTTTGGAGATAAACCAGAAAGTTACTAAACATCACATAAAAGCCATAAATCCAACAATCTACGCCCTCAGCAGCTCAAACTTCTCAATCAACTCACCAAGCGTCTTCTCCTCCGCCTCGTAGTCCACCAACCTCTTCTGGTCGAGCTCCTGTACATCCTTCTTTACCTTGGTTTGGTAATCCTTGACAGCCATAGCCTTCTCAAGCCTCTTCCTCGACTCCTCTAGCTTCGAGATTTTCTTTTGTGCTTTTGCAATCTCCGCATCTACATCCACCCTCCCCTTGACCATGAGGTAGACGGTGCACTTATCCGAGATAACATTTGCGGTCAAACCCTCGGGAAGCTCGCTTCCCTCCGAGACAGCGGTGATGGATTCAAGACCTTTGACAAGTGCCTGGATACTTGATTTCTGCTCCGAGACGGTCTTAAAGGTTTCGGCGTCTTTGGCGTGGATATATACTAACGGAGGATCCGCATTAATACGCCATTACCCTTCGGGAGGATATAGAAGCTTACCCTCAGCCCTGTCTTTGATGTTGTATTCCGAAGTCAAAGATCGGATAGCCTTGACGGCATCAAATACCAAGTCGTAATCCTTCTTGGCTTTCTCGTTCTCGAATTCCGGTGTATATTGAGGATACGCAGCCTTGCAGACAGTGACGGTTGTGTCTTCGGGACGGCGGGGAAGACGTTGCCATAGCTCCTCCGTGATGTACGGCATGAAGGGGTGGATCAGGAGCAGAGCACCCTCGAGACATGTGTACAAAGTATCTTGAGCGGAACGTTTCTGCTCAGGAGTACCTTCCAGGATCAAAGGCTTGGAATTTTCCTATACTCGCTTGATTAGCATGACCAAAGATCCGAAAAGAAGAGATGAAACGAACAATGTAAACGTCGCAAAGATCGTAGAGCCAGTACTGGTACACCGCATCGGTAGCCCTTGAAAAGTCCCTCGCCTCGAAGAACTTGTTGGTGTCTTGTGCTGCCTTATTGAGCTTGTGTAAAATCCACAACTCCACCAAACTCTCCTGGCCCGTCAACTTCTTATTTGCCCTGGGAATATATCCATCTCCCAGTCTCATAAGAGCAAACTTAGTGGCCTGGTACATCTTGTTACAGAACTTTCTATAACCGTCCACAACCTTGATATCCATATTGATATCACGTCCACCAGTCGTGTAGTGACAGAAGGCAAAGTGCATAGCATCACTGCCGCACTGGGGGATTCCCTCGGGGAATGCGGTTTTCTGGTATTGTAGCGCCCTTTCAACCTCCTTGGGATCGAGGTTACCGGCAAGGAGCTTGTCGTGAAGCTGTTGCAGAGGAATTCCAGAGATTATATCGAGAGGATCGACAACGTTTCCCTGCGACTTTGACATCTTGCGGCCCTCCGAGTCGCGGACGATCGAGTGACAAAAGACCTCAGTAAATGGAACCTGTCCAGTCATCTTGATACCCAACATGATCATTCTCGCAACCCAGAAGAAGAGAATATCCCACCCAGTTTCCAAAACGGTGTTAGGGTAGAAGTTGGACATGTCTGGCGTCTTGTCGGGCCATCCCATGATGGAGTACGGCCACTGACCACTGGAAAACCAGGTATCCAACACGTCGGGATCCCGGTCCAAAGTAAACTTCTTTCCGGGGAACTTTGCCTTCGCCTGTTCCTCCGCAGCCTCTTCACTGCGTGCCACAATCCACCGCTCTGGAAGAGCACCAGGACCATTGTGTGGCTCATCATCATCGAGGTGGACATACCAAGCTGGAGCCTGATGACCCCACCATAGCTGGCGAGAGATACACCAATCCTGGATCTTCTCGAGCCAGTTGAAGAACTCTTTCTCTTGTGTTGCAGGTTTGATCTTGATTTCCCCTTTCCTGACAGCCTATAGCAAATACATCAATAATCAGAATAACCATAATATAACAAGGTACTGACCTCTATGGCAGCATCCGCCATTGACTTCTGGCTCACCCACCACTGGGGCTTCATGATTGGCTCAATAACATCCCTTGACTTGGCGCAACGAGGTACCGGCATGGGATTATCCTTGGTCTCTACGTACAGACCAAGTTTCGTTAGTTCCTCGATGACGACCTTCCTTGCCGTAAATCTCTTCATTCCGTTGAACTTCTCCCCACAGCTCTCGTTCAACGTTCCATCGTCGTTCATAATATTGATGAACTCAAGGTTATGGCGTTCTCCAATCGCATAATCGTTGGCATCGTGCGCAGGAGTTATCTTCACACATCCAGTTCCGAAATCCTTCTCTACGTAGTCATCCCCAACGATTGGGAGCAATCGGTCTACAAAAGGATGCTTTGCCTTCTTGCCAATCAGATGCTTGTATCGCTCGTCGTCAGGATGAACCGCGATAGCCGTATCTCCAAGCATTGTCTCTGGACGAGTAGTAGCCACAATAACCTTCTCAGACCTATCTTCAAGTTCGTAGGCAAAGGAAACAATAATTCCAAACTCGACCTTCTCGTCGTAACCGGGAACGGAGAGAAGCGTCCTTCCGGTAAGCTCTTCGTTTTCCACCTCGAGGTTAGAGAGAGTAGTGGTAAGTGCACAGCACCAGTTGACAAGTCTATTCGCACGATAAAGGAGACCATCTTCATGCAAGCGCACAAAGGATTCGGTGACAGCTCTAGAGAGGTTATCGTCGAGTGTGAAGGCTTCCCTTGTCCAATCATACGAAGCGCCCATCTTCTTTAGCTGATTCTTGATTCGTTTATGGTAGCTGGGTAGAGCCAGTTAGTAACTTCTCTGGGATCAGGGTTCGAGTGAACCTACTCTCCCTTCCACTCCCACACCAGCTGAGTAAACTTTTCCCGTCCAAGATCATGTCTGGTCTTCTTCTCCTGCCGCCAAAGCGTCTTCTCTACAACGCTCTGGGTACTAATACCAGCGTGGTCGAATCCGGGCAAAAACAACACAGTCTTTCCCAACATGCGGTTCCATCGGATCAACGTATCCTGAATTGCGATTGTAAGGGCATGGCCGATATGGAGTGCGCCGGTAACGTTTGGCGGAGGTGCAGGGATAACGAAAACACCCTCGGGCTTGATCTCTTTGTCCTTTGTAAATTCCGGCTCAAAGAACCCTTCCTTCTCCCACCAATCGTACCATGCTGATTCAACGACGGCAGGGTTGTAGGACTTGTAAGCGGGGTCGTCGAGAGATTTCAGAACTGTGCATTCCCACTTTCGTCAACACAAACTAAATTCAATTGGTAGAGAATAAATTCGACCGTACTCTTCTTCTGGCCCTTAGGAGTCTCCTCGACGTATTCTGCAACCGGTTCAGCCTTGGGCTTCTTCTCCTTCTTTTCCTTTGCCGGAACGCCTGCGGTCGATGCAGCGGCCTTTTCTGCTGCCAGCTTGGCCTTTTTGGCGTTGAATTTGGCTAATTTTTCAGCCTTCTGGCGCTCCTTCTCCACTGAGTCGATCCCACGCTGTCAGTAATAATCCCTTCTGAAGCTAAGGCGGTTCGGGGTCCAACATTCTTTCTCGGTCTTTGGTTTCTGGGGAGCATCTCCCGCAGGAGGTAGGGGCGCCGGTGGAATCAAATCTTCTGTACAGTCAATTAGAGAGTTAGGGCTAGGTTAGAGGAGCAGCTCACCAGTAGAAGCCTGGTTTGTCGCCATGATTGCAGCGTTGGTGAGCAGTTGCTTGAAGGGATGAGGTGGGGGGTTGAGAACTTAAAACGCGGGGCAGATTGATGAGACAGGGTTCGAGTCACGCTAAATTGAGTCACAAACAAGCCCAGATCGAGTCAAATTCCAGTCAGATTCGATAATTCGATTTCTTAACAGTATGCACGGAGAAACAATTTCTATTAATGTATGCTATATATCTTCTCATTGTCTTTCCAATGACTGCAATCATATATGTTGCGAACCTTCGGTGCACTCACCCCCAATTATTAGAGGGGAGTGCTCGTAGGGTGCGTCTTTCCTCTCGGCACGATTAGAATTATTCCTTCAGCAACACGAAGGTAGGATAACTTCGGTGCTGTACACACTAATGCCTGTTCTCTAGTCTCGACTATACCTCAGTCCTGACGCCTCCACCCAAGTGATCATTCAAACCTCCACAAGATCAGTATCACCAAACCATTGCAAAAACGGAAATGCACTGGACCAAAACATGGGGATTGGCGAGGTGTCGTATTGCATACCCACTTAAGAATACACAAGCCCGTCACACATGCTTCCCTTACAACGTCTTGCCTGTGATATGGCATTTTTGAATTTGTCGCCCCGTCGAAAAAGCCAGACCCAAAACCGTAACCGTAGAAGAAAAGAAGAAACCCATGTAGTATGAATCGGAAACTTGACGCTGAAAACCCCGCTTTTCCCCTTCCCCAGCCACCTCAGATTTCGAAAAAAAATCTAAGCAGTCTCACGCTTGCCCTCCTTAAGCTCCTTCTGTAAGTGTGTATTAGCTTTTCGTTCCCGAAATTATTCGAATCGAACGTGTTACGATGGGGACCGATCGATTATAATACGCAGGGTTAACGTACAAGAGCCTTCATGGTGCCGTGGAGAGCATGTCTATAACCCCTTGTTAGCAAGATGTCCCACACCTCAAAAGTAGCGACGGTAACGGACCTGTGGTTTCGCCTGAACTTGGGGTCGGTTCCATTCAAGCTGGGGTAACGGAAGGTCTTGGGCTTCTTAATGCCGTTCCTGTGGGCTTCATTCATTCACACCGATCAGCCTCTCGAGCTCGCCCTTGGTTCGCAGATAGTCGTGTCGTAAAAAACACACGTACCCTTGTGATTCTGGTTGTGCTGGGACGAGTTCTTGGATTTGGCCATCGCGAGCTCGTGTTGTGAGGCGAGAGTTCGGTGTTTGTCGTGATTTCGTTATCGTCGAAAAGGAGTTGAAAATCGCTAAGCTGTTTGGTGATGAGAACGTTAGTGTGGGGAGCGAAGGTTCCAAAGCAGTCACAGTATCTAAAACCCGTAACTTACAGCACGCTAAACCAAGAAAGAGATCCACCCACAAACGACACCTGATGTCACTCGACGGAGGCACATCTTCACCAGCTCTCTTGTTCTTGTTGCTTACGATCTGATCCCCAGCTCACGAGTCGCATGAGTCGCGGAACGTTTAAGCAGTGGTCAATCTCAGAGGGCCTTACTTGTTTTAACAAATAGGTTATGGTTACTTTAAACCGGCTGCTGACATCTAACATCCCCCGTGGCGCAATTGGCTAGCGCGTCCGACTGTTAAGAAACATCTGCGCAATCGGGAGGTTGGTGGTTCAAGCCCACCCGGAGGAGCTCCTTTTTGCCAATGAAACTTCTATATTTTACTGCACTCCAAAGAGCGTGTTATATTGGATCAGACGGTATATTAAACGTCACTCAAACAGCTACTATGAAGCTCTAGGCAAACCATAAATCTAAAAGTCAACCGCAAACTGAGCTCAATACAGGTACCAGTGAAAGCCTCCGCAATCGCCGCTTCAAGGTAGATCCGTTCCCGCCACTACATACTATGTATATACCCGAGTACTGCTAATCCCGGAGGTAGATTTCCTGCGCCATAGCAAGCCTGCAATTAGCCCACTCGTTAGCCTGCTGATAGATACTTCATACTGTTGTCTGAAGGTTTATTGAAGACAAAATGTGAGAAATGCTTCCATTGCGATAGAGCCGGCGTCAATGGATGATCATATGACGAGAGGTCCTCCACTTTAGAGTCGACGAGGACGGTCCGACATCCAGTACCCGGATGATGTTACTCAATGCAAGGACGCAAAAGCTATCACAAATACACCCACCGTCATTTCCGCATTCCGATCCGCAGCCGACACAGAAGCAGCCACAACAACGGTCAGCGGCCAGGCAGAAACCATTTACCGCGCCTAAGCGCCGGAAATCTTCGTCCTACATCTCACGGGAGGTGATGCTACAATCTTTAAGTATCGAAGCCATGCCCGCTTCAGCAACTCCAACGCCGAAATTCCCCGCTTCAGCCAGGTCATCCCTCAAAAACAAGCCGGATGGTCCGCCGAGTCAGTGCGGTTTGATCGGCCGCATTCAGATTAAACGGGTCTCCCGCATTTTCTTGGAAGAAGATAAAGAGAACCTATAGAAAGACGTGCGGGGAGTTTTTGCGATAGAACGGCACTACGATGAGACGGCTTGTGTGGTAAGTATCTTGGCCCTGTGCGGTCACAAATACTCACTCGTTCTCCGTTCAAGGCCGCATGCCTAGCTTGGTCGTTGAATGAGGAGTAAGCGCCGTTAGCAAAACAGCCGCCTGAGAACTGGCAGGGAGAGCAGTTCCGCCGTAGTGGTTGAGCTCGACTCCAGTTACCGAGTTCTAAAATTGCCGGTGATCTTGAACTGCATGTTGTGAGTCTGAGTTTGGTATCCGGTGATCCAAGAGCTTTCTCTGCCGTGCCAATGGGGAGGCGACGATGGGCAGCATGTTCCTAGGGCTGACGCTCCCTACCGATATGGGAAACCATGAACCGTCCGTCAGAAGGTACAGATTATGGGACACATCCCACCCGAGGAGATATCCAATACCGATCGTTCCTTCGATGTACATATATTTGACCTTCGCCGGAAAAAGTTCGGTCCTCGGCATGCATGCATTGATATGTGCAACCTTCAAACATAATCGATTCACACACACTCTTCTGTCTCCCTCTGTGCATACGATCTACTGCAAGCCGAATAATGCACTTTTTTTTTATCAACCAAACCATTTTACATACGCCGCCGGAGGGAAATGTGCGCAAATGACACTGGTCATGATGGTGCTTGCTGTTTACTCCTCTAGCGCTTTCGTGTTTGATGCATCTTATATGAAGGAAACCTGCCAACTGCCCAACATGCCTCGTTGTTTTCGGATGACCCTGTATGCAAGTAATCTTGGGATCGTGTGTTCCTAGAAGAAATTGTGCGCGTACCCACACACAACGGACTCCCCCCCCCCAGCATAAGCCGTACCAACTGTTGTGCAACCCCGAAATATCTGCATACCCCGCAGTTCGGATAGGTAGATGGCATTGCGCGAGACGGAGGTAGATCCACCTTAGCGGGTGATATCCCATGCATGCTCCATCATTCCTTGGGCTTCCTCCCACATCTCTCCCTGGAAGTTCGGGGCTTTGACGGAATTTCGTTCTCTTTGTTGTCTTTATCATGTCACGCGAGACATTTGCACCATCCATAATCTCTTTGCGAGTAATCTTCTGCCAGCACCTCAAACTGGTAGTTCCCACATATATCCGGTGTTGGAAGATAGCTATGAGATCGGCGGCACCGTTAATCGTTGCGATTGTTTGATCGACGGCATGGTTCTGAAAAACTCCAATTTCTTCCCCGCATTGGGGTTCTCACTTGGTAGTAAGTTGGATCAGCAGATATATCGATAGCTACTTAGATGCTGACACCCAGCGTTGCGGGGGTGGGGAGAGTCGAGTTTCCTATCATTCTAGGTGTGACAATAGTGCCTACCCCACCGTGGGCCGTACAGCACATAATTACGTGGTGGAACATCAAGAACAACCCTAATGCGTGTTATTTGACCATGCACGGTTGTGTAGGTCTTTGAAAACCTCGACGTCTCGAGTGCGGACCGCATGCACCAAAAGTACTGCCGGATGAAATCTGGACACTTCTGCTTTCCTTCCCCGCATTGTCGACTATGCACAGGTGATATAAATTTGCAACAACCATCTGAGCATGTGTGAAATCTGCGCCGGCGCGTGTTATCAATTCTTCAATGGAAGGGTGGTCTTCGTTGATAGCTGAATATGCTCTACACCCTTGTTTCTCGGGATAAGCGCTAATTACGGGATTCTGGCGGGCGGGCGGGCGGTGGGCTGAGTGCCAACTCACTCTTCCCCGCTCCCGTGCTGGTTAAACTCGGCATCGTATGCTTATCAGACCCCCTCCCCTCACTCGCATACCCATTACCAATTCTGCATGTTCGAGGCCATACGGTAGAAGAAACCGTATTGCGGATTAGCCGTCTTTTTTGCGGTCATAATGCACGCATGCATTCACTCCGAATACTCAAAGAATTGACGGCCAAACCAGCCAGCCATACCCACAAAAGCAGTCGTAACAATTAGTCAGTACCGCAATTAGATAATACCGCATGTACTTTACCTAATTTTTTCAAAGATCATCTTACATTACTTCGTTTTTGTCTCGTCCCCATCCTCTCCCCTAACCTCGCTCGCAAGCTCGCTCGGCAAGGGGGAACGAGCTTGCGAGTGAGCCTATGGTGGCTGGGCACGAGACAAACTTCGTTTTACACCGACAAACTTGACTTTGATTACACTTCGCAAAAAAATTTGCAACGACGAGAGGCCGCAGCCATCGCGAATCCATGCGGCAGCGCGGGATACACTGCATATAGTTGGGGGCTGCTGACGTTCTTCGACGTCTTCAGTTCCGGATCCCTCTACCTACGTATCATTCGGGTTTTAACCAGCGCCACCCGACAAATCTCAAATTTGGGCCGCCAATGTCCGAGCCCACTGCGGTGATCCCATTAACTAGTGCTGTAGGAGGCAGGGGATGCTGATTGTGAAGATCGTGAGTTTTGAAGGTAATCGTGTCATGAGGGCGGAAGGTGTATTGAATTTCCTTGATGCGAGTTACTATTCCGCAGTGCACAATTCGACTCTGCCTGAAAGTAGGGCATGAGGGCGTGATGTATGGTTTGCGTGGCGTGACTAGTAAACATTATCCAATTGTGAAGCCCTGATTCGAATTTCTTTGACAGCCCAAACTGACTTTATTCCGACACATTTATGTATCCTATCCGAAGCAAGGTACCGCTGCCTTTGGTGAAAGCGGGGACAATGTTCTGCGGAACAGAGGTGACGGGAGACTTTCGGCTATGAATCGCAGGCCTGATAGTCTCTCCTAGATGGTGATCCCATCGATGTCAAGCATTCACTAGTCCTGAGCATCAATGTAGTTTGACCAAGCCGCCAGCTTCGTATCCCTTTGAACCCGTCTTTACCAACCGAGAGCGTCTGACGGTACCAGACCGGATCGTCCTCGTTCAAGTTCTCTGCTTGCATCGATATCAATACCCCGGTTGCAAACCAGAAGATCATCCGAAGCCAGAGTAACTCGATGTGCAACGGGAGATCGGCGACTCTAACCTGACACGGATAAGGGCGAGGACTCCCACAGTAACTAACGACCACAGGCAACCGCTTACCCCGAAGAGCGTTCATAACCTCGACAGAAACAACTCTTGCAGAGATGGTGGGCGAGAGGCGAACAAGCGAGCCACTTCAAACTAAGAATGAAGGCAGCGAGCAATAAGTAGGTATAATTGCCTAGGACGCGATTCTCCATCTCGAGTGATCTCCTGTAATGACGGCGGACATGATCTCTGTGAACACGAGCCTATCGTTTATCGCGAGATATCAGATATGAGAAGTGTGAAATTGAACGGGGTGGAAGATTTCCTCCAAAACCGGCACACAAATGTAAGTGTCACGCCTGGATATAGGGCAGCATGATTTCTTGTGCAAAGTTATTTCCTTGATATCTTCAGCTTGCTTGCCTCTGATAGTGCCTTCTCCTTGTATATGACATTTGTGGCACTTTCATCGTTGCTTTGAAGCACGTAATCCAATCTCTCGAAAACAACGAAGTTGGTGGTGTAGTTATCCTCGCTGGGTACCGTTGGGTTTGATGCTGGCTTGCATTCCCGGCTTCTCTCCGGGGGCGTAGGTACAGTAATTACACCTGGATTCTGCTACCAAATCAATTCCCCATACAGCTCTACCAGATATCAAAGTAACCCCTCGCAGGTTCATTCGAGTCTCTTCCGATCTTCTTGATGGTGCTGAATCTCAAAGCACCTTCCCGCGAAATTGTCGAGTTTCATCTGGGCACTGTTCTCGGGCGAGTCATTGCACGATTCGTTGTTTCTTTTTCTTCCTTCTCTTTCTCATTGAGTTGCTTCTTTTCGGCGAACTTGATACCATATACCTGCTGTCATAAAAGTCTGCGGTTGAATGTGAGGGAAACAAAGTCATTAAGGAAAAGATCGACCGCACGGCCAATATCGCCGGCGTCCTCCGCGAAACTTTGCGCCATTACCCCGCGGCCGTGCTGAAATTCTTGGTGTCTTGATATGGCGATACACAGGTTGCCATATCAGGATGCGCCTGATAACGCTCGACATGGCCTCGAAGCTGGTGAGGGAGGCGATGTGAAGCAGACGCCTGCTCCCTAGACCATAGCCCACGCCCCACGCATAACCCCCGGTCATATATGCAGTGTTCGCAAGCGGTCGGTTTGACCAGCCGGTTATATATAAACCAGTCGCTTTTCTGCCGACCGCCCTTGGCAGATAAGCAGTCGAATCTGGACGGTTGAGAACTCTGCTACTCGCATCCTCTCCTGGTATCCTCTGCTCCATGTTACTTGATTAGTATGTGGCAGCAGTGTGGAAGGGGCTTCTTGGGCGGAGACTGGATTGGATTGGCATTAAACGTTCTGGGGGTTGTACTCTAGAGGCCGATTATGCAAAGTTGAATCTAGAATGCAGATTTTGTGTTACCGGGCGCAGTGGGATGGGGGCCATTTTAGCACCTGGTAGCAGCCGATGGAGAGTGGAGAGAGCCGGCGGCAACGGCAACGAAGATCGATCAAGGATTGAGACTGTCGAATGAACCCGATTGGTTTGTTTCGACTTCACTTCACTGGATCACCCTAGAGTAAGAAAGATATATTTTCTTCTTGTCTTCCTTTCCCTTGTGTTGGGTGCTCTCGAATCATGGCAAAAGTGAGAAATTCCAGTCGGCCTTCAGCAAACCAGAGCATGTCCAGAAGGGTGTCTCTTGTCGTAACTTCTCTTGCGGTAAGTGGATTATCGATCGCCGTTTCTAGTCCAACGAAGAATGACCTCACCATATTGTAAGCGGGTGAGGTTACCGCCGAGGAATTTGCAAGGGAATTCGTATCGTAGTTTGCTTGCCTACCGCCAACTATGCAGCTCCAACGAAGACAGAAGTTCCTGAACGAAACACGAGTTTGAGGTTGGCTGTGATGTTGACGATATTCAGAAGGTCCAGGATGCCTCAGCTTCGTGTGGGGATAGTCTGCTACCGACCATGGAGTCTGCAGCGAATCCATATTCGTTGAGGAAGACATCGATCCTTGAGTGACCCATTGCGAGACGGACGAGGTGGTAGTTAACGAATATTAATAGTAGATACTGTGGAGTGGCTCTCGTAGAATAGCGGTATAACTATTCTGTTTATTATGAGTTTGGATTCCGCGGTGACGAAAATTGGACTCACTAATGCAGTGAACGAGCCAAATAAACTTGCCTGATGTCTCCCGTTGTGTCGTGGAGTCTGGGCATCGTTGCTTCACCTTCTCGTGTACCACCAACTCCTGGGTCGGCATTTAACTACACGACACGCCACCCACGACTCCACGCGGTAGTCAATGTCGATACTCTCACTCCTCCTATTCGAGAGCGACGATCTCCATTCGGAACTGTTACGACTCTGCTTTATCTCTTGAATAGGCTCGATGTGACGTAATGTTCACAAGAGCTTCAATGGAAGATGGCGTTGTTGACAAGAGGAACAGGAGTTGTTGCTTGCATACGTCGATACGATTACTTTGCGAAGGGAGAACGAGGAACATCAAGCCCCGCCGACTGTGTCCGGACATAACAGCTCTCTCCCACCAACATCAGCAATTTACAATTAATTCCTATACGAAACGGTTTATTGTTGTTTTCAACAACTTTGGCAGACTATAAATTGATTGGCTGGGACTTGTTCTGGGGTACGCGTCAGTTCAATACAAGCCTCGATGCGTTCGAGCCTGGATTTCCGGAGGCTGTGACGGACGCGTTTTGCTTGAGTAAATACGCTGCTCCAATGCAGTGTACTTGCTTGGCAATCCGATCATTTTCGGTGGTCTTGGGACAAAAGCTTAAACAGTGTTCTCAAGCGGTCAGATCCTCCGCCCGGTTATCTACAAATCCGTAGACCTGTCAGATAAGATGTCAATTTCTAAGGCCGCGCTTGACATAGACCGGTGGCAGCTGTGCTCCAGAAAGCCTGGGTTGGTCAGATGAGAAGTCAGACCTGACCAGGAGTACACTGAGTTACTCAGGGCTGCTTGTGCCTGCCAGCACAGACTCACCGATGAGATTGCTGGCACGGATCCGGGCCGGAACCGTGAGGACGAAGATGGAATCCGAATTCGAAGATGCTGATGGTGATGGCCAATTCGGATTGCCGGTGTCTCAATATCTTCAGCCAAGCAAGCACAACCGAGAGATAGCCCAGCTAAAAGTCAGCTCGAGAGCCCCCCGGGCACCAGAGCCTACTTCCGGCGTAGAGAGCGAGACAGTTGGAGCAAATTTGGTCAATGTGACTACTGAGCTTCAAATGGTCCCTTCCGGAATATTAACGCACCTGAAAAATAAGGACCGACTACCTAAGAGCCGAGATCACAACTAAACAAAAGAGAGTAACCACCCAAAGATGAAGAATTAACCCTGCGAAACAGACGAAGCCCTTACAAGAAACCAAGAGATTCTGGGGAGAGTTTTCCTGCGAACTCCTTCGAAGGAATGTTGCCAGTAGATGGACTGGCGGAGTTATCTGGTGGATCACCATTCTCGTTCCTATACGGGTGTGCGTTCTCCACTAAGGATGAAGCCGTCCGCAAAAGGTGCTATTACACTTCCATACCATGTTGAGGACATTTAATGAAGGAGCGTTGGATGTCCAACAAGTTTGCGGAAAGCGAGGCATTGTCTCCTGTTAAAAATACTCAAACCAATGTGTTTTATTAAACATATAGACTTAATAGTTCATTCAATGAAGAAACAGGCACCCCGAGGGCGGGCTTGCGGAGATCGTTTGTTCGCTTTCCTTCCGGTGCTCGGGTTCTGATTTCTTGGTATCTTGGCCACTTTTTATCTAGGAAAGAAGAGTACATACTAACCGCTAAACCCATATTTGAGTACCTCATCCCGAGCCAATGCAGGCTTGTACTGCAAAAAGAACTCTCATCAACATGCCCACCCACCAGCGCAGGGAACCGGAACAGAAACCTCACATTCCTCGGGGATAATTTTTTGGGCCTGTGTAAACACATTATGTCACTCGCGATTCGTCATTTAACATGTAATGTTTGCGATAACGAGACCCACACCCTCTCTTCCGTATTTAAGCCACAACCGAACGGAAGCCCGTTTGGAATGCGGCCGAGTGTGTAGGGAAAAAATAAATCGCGCTGCTGAGCTGTCATGGATGGGGTCAGGATAGCGGCACTGAACGGGGTTCTAGACTTTATACATAAGGCTCTTATACTGTACACACAATAGAGCTCTTATACCTACTGTATCCATCAGGTACATTAGAAATCTTGGGAATCAGTAGGTTTTGTTAGCCTCCGCTGGGCCGCCGTTCCTGGGGGATCTGCTTGCGTACTCCGGGTTGGCACAATTAGCTGGCCTACACTTGCCTACTTATCTAGGTAGTGTAAGCGGGGGGGAGCTAGAACGACGACGCCCTACGGGTCTTCAGTGAGTGAATTGTGCCTTTACTCTGAGCTGAGCGAACGGACAGATAAGAGCATGCGCATCCCCGGTTTGGTTGGTTCGGCGGCTATTAGTGGTGCTGCTGATGTGGTGGTGGTGGTGGGTGTACATCTGGCATATGTGTCTCTTAGATGACTGCCGGGGGCCGGCCGGGGAAGATGGGATGCGGGCCGTTTTGGTCTCGGAGGTTGAATTGCTTTTTGGAGGATGTGAGTTCGTGATGTACGTATCCTTCACGTGAGAGAAGGAGTGTGCTTTGTTGCTGCAAGAGATCCATGGCTTCTGGAAATAAAACCCGAGATGTAGGATCCCTTTCATTCAGTACACAACTGCAAGCCATGCCATTCAAAAAATAATTGTAAAACAAGTCCGATCGAAGAAAAATGGTGAAAGAAATATCTGGAAGCCTGGTTGATCAATGACCCAACGGGAAAAGCTCCGATGAGGCTCAGAAATAAGCTTTTTTTTGACAGGCTTGGCTTTCGAAGCATGTTGCGCCACGGCTTTACGAGGAAGAAGGAGACCATTGGCACCACTCCGCAGGATATATTAAAGTACGCAGTTGATGCATCACAACATCTCCCTACCCTTTGGAAAGTCGACCACCAGCGTGGAAGCATATCTAAGGGACGCCGCCTGGATCCTGGATCGCCGTGTCACGGTACCGAGGTGCAGAAGTGGAACTTGCGGTGTTCCGGGGCGGCCGGATTGACCCTGGGCCGACCTCTCCAAGGCAAACAAAGCCAAAGTTCGTCAAGAGCTAATCTGGGCTAGATTATACAGTCAGATGATTGCAGGCCAGACATATAATTATCAGCAGTCTG
The DNA here is from genome assembly GCA_014904905.1 of Wilcoxina mikolae CBS 423.85. Classification (NCBI taxonomy): domain Eukaryota; kingdom Fungi; phylum Ascomycota; class Pezizomycetes; order Pezizales; family Pyronemataceae; genus Wilcoxina; species Wilcoxina mikolae. The sequence goes on along the minus strand of MU122160.1, from coordinate 376,356 downwards.
GCGTCTCTGGACCGGTTTCATTTCTGGTGGTCTGCGAAACTATGGATTGACCGGCGGTCGAGGAACACTGATTGGAAGATGCGGTTCCTTGGGCTCATGGCTTTCACCCGCAAGACATACGGACGAAGCGTTCACAGCCGTACCGCATATGATTTCAGATTCGGAGTGGGAGGATGGAGGTGACCTTTACCCGAATTCGTGGGCGGTTAATATCATTATTAAAGGACAATCGGGTCTCTTTGGGAGAGATTTGCGATGACAACCTCTTTCGGGCTCTTTGTGATGACCGAGGTCAAAATTCTCTAGAAGACTATGGGTCACTAGTGTTCAAGCTGCCGAGAAGTGCTGCGGCAACATATTACCTACGCCGTGCCATCAGGATGAAGAAGATCGGAGCTGACGCGGGCTCCAAGCCATCGGGATCTCATAAGTCATGTGGAATTGCTTTTCGAAGAAGAAGATTCCTTGACCTACGTCGCGCCGCCGGGGAAGCCGAGAATTGGCAAAAATCCAAGAAGCGTGACACTATTCGAAAATATCAACTTCCAGACTCTAGAACCGCACGAACAACAGTACATATTTACAGACATCTTCGATATGCTAACTAGTTTATCGCCTGAACATGAATATCCGATCGATATCACGTTGGTGGTAAACTGACAGTCGCTTCAGTAAGGACTTAGTTATCTCTTTTCGTTGGCGGGGAATATCGATCTCTTGAACGAATTTTGAACGAGCATGAAAGTTTCCGAGTCACAATGGCGAGAAGCGGCGGCAGCGCCTGCAGGGGCTAGAATGACTGGCTGCCCTCTTCCTCGGTATCTTTATTTGGATCCCAACGAAGACTCGGATGGTGTGACTGGTTGGTTGCTTGGCTTTTCAAGCTTGTACATACATGAGTACCAATTACTGGAATGAACAATACTAAGTAGTCACTCCAACATACATTTTTCTTGCCTCGGGCTTGGTCCTATAACATACGGGTGTTAACGGGTGTCGGAATCATCTATGCATGCCTATGATAATGCAGTCAAACAGTCACAAGTCATGGTTTCATGACGGTTTACAAAGGTGCCATATAGAACTGATATGTAAGCCCGTCAGGGAGAGAGAGCCTGCGTTCGCATCTTGGTGGGGTAAAAGACGCCCTTTATAGTATAGCCAAGAGGCGTGGTATGATACCGGTCTGAATCCTTATACCTTTCCAGGGCTCAGCTCTCTCACGAAATTCCCACGGAAGTGGACAAGTCTGTCCTTATACCGACCTTCATCTGGATGAACCAACAACCCCCCATCATTCTCCTTGGTGGCGGATCCTGGGTAAGACAGCCTTGGGTGTTTCGATATCAGCTCCCACCACCACCCCCTAACTCCCTATAAATCCCAAATGCGGATGTTTTTTTGAGCACTCCATAATCAATCACCTTTTCTGTTTGTATGACACCAACCAACCACTCATGGCAAGCCCATCCGGCGATAGTTTTTTATTTTTAATTTTGCTCCCTTCTTCTCCTCCACAACTTTGCAGGTCGCACGCGCCGAGGAGGAGGAGGAGGAGGGACAAACAAAAACATTTGCGCCCATCCAAGTTGGGTTTGTTTCTCCCAAAAGGTATGTAGATCGGTCGGCGGCCAAGAGTGGAGCTACATATAGGCATACGGTAATCCCATAGTGAAAGCGTGGCCGCCGAGTATTTGTGTGCGTGGTTCTGAAGGCCGACGGGGCCGGGGCTTGTGGAACGCGTATGTATTTGAAGATCGTGACGCTGCCTCAGAGGTGAACGGACGGAAGTTAATTAGTCAGAGCGGAGGACGAGTTGTTGGGGCGTGACGATGTCGAGTCTCATGCTATCGGAGGGTATGGCGGCTATTAGGAGTCGTGGTTGCAATCGCCATGTTGTTGCAATCGTCGTGTTCAGATCTGACGAGCCTCGTTGTGTTGCAAGCCTATCGTTACAGCCCCTGGTACAATGGTCAAACCCTGGTCGTTGCAAAGTCGGGCTATTTATCGGTGGTGCAGAGGCGAAGACTTCAAAGAAATATAAAAAGAGGATCAAGTCTGCGGTGCCACCTGCATGAATTCCGATTTCACCAGCACAACCACGAGTAGATATAACATGATCCCATTCCCCTCGACCCCAACTACCTAGAGCAAGATTCGCCGCCTCGAGTATCCACAGACTCATGATGTAGCATTGATTTCGAAGAACAATGGGCAGCACACGACACGACACACAAAAAACAAAAAGTAGCATATAGAACGAACCGCCGATAAGTAGTAGGAAAACACAAGGGTCTGAAAAAAAATATGGCCAGCCCCTGTTTACAGAGCATCTCCCCCCTCCTGCTTGCTGAAGGACACGAAACATCCCACATAACTCCCCACCCCCATTCATTCCGCGGGTTTCCGTTTGAGTTCCATCATGATGACAATCTTTTGGCTTTTCCCTTTAAAAGACGTTAAGTAGAAAAGAACCCATTAAACCCTCTAACCCCCACAACGTACAAGCCGCTCGATCGTAACCGGAAAAACCATCTGTGAAAGAACTTTGGTGACATTTTATATCACCGATTGCACCCACCCAAACTTGTATCATTGAGATATCCCGAGCCCATTTACTTCTTCTTCTGTTTCCTGGGAGGAGTGACCGGTCTCCCTGAACCCATCCCTCCGTAGACGTACTTTTGCTTCTTTTCTGCCGGCTTGAGGATCTACATCGAATTAGTATTAGTCAATAGTGTGACCATGTTGTTACATACCTGAAACGAGCACAAAAGACTTTCATCGACGCTCATCATCGCACCAGCGTTGTCGAATTCTCCACAATAGTTGGGTGCAGAAAACAGTGTGACAAGCTGCCTTTTTGAGAAGAATTCGTAACCGTCCTCCACAACTTGATGCGCACGACAGATCAGATCCATATCGTGTTTCTGCAAAAACCTAGATACCACATCGGGACCAAAAGTGAACGAGACTCCACGATCATTTTCACTCCATCCAGTAATATCCTTGTCGGGATCGGACCAAAGAAGGTCACAGAGAAGACCGCAATCAGGGATCTGTAGAATAGTCAACTACCCGTATGATGGAAGTTCAAAAAGCTAGTGTTCCGGGTAACTGTTAACTCACATCAGTAGGCCTCATCACTCTGCGGATCTGTTCCATGGAGTTCAAGTCAGGCGATAATCCTCCATGCATGGTAAAAATCTTCTCATCGATGATGGCGGCGATGGGGAGACAGTTGAAACAATCGGTGAAGGTTTTCCACAACTTGATGTTGTATCTTCGTTTGCATTCATCGTAGAATCCATATATACGGTTGATGGAGGCGCATTCGTGGTTTCCACGCAAAACGAAAAAGTTTTCAGGATATTTGATCTTGTACGCTAACAACAAGCAAATGGTCTCGAGAGATTGCTTTCCTCGATCAACGTAATCGCCAAGGAAAAGGTAATTTGCCTCGGGGGGAAATCCTCCGTACTCGAACAGTCGTAGTAAGTCATAGTATTGACCATGGATATCTCCACAAATCTGATAGTAGTAGTTGTGGTTAGCAAGTGATCATGATGTGATCATTCTTTGTCATTGACGTGGCAGAATAACACTCCCCCTCCTGGCGAAAAATAGTCGAACATACCTTGATAGGAGCCTCAAGCTCCAGCAGGATGGGCTGTGATATAAAGATTTCTCTGGCCTTGGTGCAGAGAAAGCGAATTTCCGACTCCAAAAGTTGAACCTGCTTCCCTGGGCGGCTGCCACGGACCTCCAACAATCTATCGATGATAGAGTCGAGATCGACCTCCGTCTGATCTGCCATGGCAGGAGGGTGTCCTCGAAGGGAATGGGACGAAGGGGAAGAGTAGAGACGAAGGAAAAGTTTATCGGTGTGTTGGAGTGTAGTGTTGTTGCAAGAACGAGTAGATCTGTGTCGGTCACGCGTAATCAGTTTAGAGTTCAAGCCGCTGCCAACGTCCTCCGCACCTCCTTCACTAAAAACGGCAACCCCGAGAATTTGCTAGTCTCTGCTGGTGCTGCAACCAGGAACAGCCACGGGCTTCGCATTATCTGGGGGTGACGCTTTCGGCAGACGGAGTGGGTGTACTCTACTCCAACATGCCAAATGCAATACAGAGAAAAGGAGGGGAAAGGGGAGACAACTAAGTACCAGATGAGAATGATGTTCTTTGTTGATTAAGTTGTTATCTTTTCACGAAAACGTGATGTAGGGCGGCGCCGATTTGCCCCTTGTTGAAGGTGCTAACGAGTGAACTGCGACTTTGTCTTTCGCTCGGAACGACGGACTTGTTTTCGATGTGTGGTGGTTAGGTAAACTGGGGTTGGTCGGCAAGCACAGCGAAAACGATGATCCCGCTGAAGAGGAAAGGAGCCGGATGGTCGTGAGAAAAGATGATGCAGTACCAGGAACGCAGCTAGGTGTCAACAGGTGGTGACGATGGCAGTTAATAGTATCAACGCAACAGTTGTGCGATCGGCGGAGATGATGAACGGCACTTGCTAGGGAGTCGAGCGTTGTGAGCGAGATTCCAGAGTGGCGACCCTAGAGCAGGCGGCTGGGAAGATGCGCTTGGGCGGGGCGGGGCGGGCGAGCGATGCAGAAGCGGAAGCGTATGAGAGAGAGGTAGAAGGCGATGAGAAGAACAATGGAAGAGGGTGTGCAGTTACCGAAGGATCAGTTGCAGCGGGGGAGGCAGGGCGCTGAAAACGAAACGGGGAAACGGGCTCTTTCGTGTCTGCGCGGCTGTGGCTTGGACTCGACTTGACGATTACGGATTTCTTCTCTCTATTGCAGAGAAGTAAGACTGCTAGTGCTAGTGGCTGGTGGGTGGTGGCTGGTCAGGAGTAGTAATAGCAGGGACACTGGCACAGGCAAGGCAAGGCGGCGACAGTCTGAACTTTCAACAGCAGGAAGGTTGCGGATGTGATGGTGGTGGTGGTGGTGGTGGTGGTGGTGTTGTTGTTGAGTGGTGAGTGGTGAATGGTGAGTGGATCAAAGAGAATGATGGAAGAGAGAGCAAAAGGGGACAAGGGCCCGGGAGAAAACAATTCTCCTTTCTCCTTTCTCCTTTCTCTTCTCTCCCTCTCCCCTCCGTGATGCGTTCCACCCCCCCCATGGGGTCCATCCCATACAAGAATGAACCGCTGTTTGTCGAATTGTTCTCTTCCAGATACCACTTCGGGACTTCTATTTCGATTTCGATAACGCGCGCCCAGGAACCTCCCCCTCCCGCAGACGCCAAAACTCCAGGCTCCAGACTCCAGTCCGCAGCCGGCAGGCTAGCTAGCTACATACAGAGTCACAGAGTCCAGATGGATATGGGCCAGGCATACACGACTCACTCGGCGCAGCAGTAATCGATATAATCCCTACTCTACTCATACATACCCCATACTGCCTCGAGAGTTTTGAACTGCCTAGGATTTCTTTCATATTTCACCGAGATTTTCTTGCATTACGCCGGCAAGCTTGACCTTCGACACCAGCAGGGCTTACAACAATGAGAGGTTTCCCACTTTTTCATTTGCAAAATAGGACCAAAAATAGGACCGATATTGGGTTCGTCGAGCGAATTCGGCGGGCCCGGCTCAGTTTGCCGGCGGCTCCTTTCAATCTTGAGATGGGAACCCGACAGTTTTTTGAGTGCAGACGAAATGGATATATGGCTGTAGCACCACAACCGCTCAATTAAGTGCTACCAAACTTGCACATACTTGCTACGACTGCATGTCTTATGCCCGTTAAATGTGCACGTGATGTTGGAATGACGTCTCTCCTCACCATCAGCGAATTGCTTCTTACACATGAGGCCTACTACACCCTTCCTTACTCTCCATTCTCTCGGGAAGGCTGGTCTTGATCTTGTTGGAAGCAAGCGCCCCTCTGCTCTAGGCTCCCATCCTAACTTCCTCACCATATTCCGTTTTGCGGTTCTACCTCTCCCGAGTACACCAGTCATATTCTCCCAAGTCATTTTCCGCTCCTAGCATGCAGCCTCATGTGTACGCCATTGCCAATACTACAATGCAGGTAGGAGCAGCCAAGACAATGTTTTAACACTGCTAACTAAACTAGAGTTCCATGAAGCCGTTGATCGACTCCCACACTATCCTTGACGATACCGCTTAGCAGAACTGTATCTTCGTGTCTCTCGGCGCCGGACTTTTGACTCGATTACAACATCAGCTACTGCACGCTGTCAAAGCAGACGACTTTATCGATTGCTTCTGATACACTATCTAGTAGTAGAGGGAGGTGTTGCGATTCCTGACGGATGATCACGCTGCATGGAAGGCATACCCTCTGGAATTCGGTTCTTAGCTACAAACGGGTGTTCTCTCGACATACCTTGAGGGCATGAAGACTCCGCATTGGGCTTTGAGGAATCACTGTAACCATGGAGTATCCAGATCGAGTTTGATTGCATCTTTGGGGCGTTCTGGAATTGGAAGATGTGGTAATCACCAAGGCCGGCCCGAACCACTGGACATCAAGCTGGGGAAACGAAACAGCAGCTCGACAGTATGAACCAGGATGCGCAACAATGGCGCCCTACCTCCCCAATGTCTCTGCGCGACCGACTCGACTCCAATAAGTGGGACTGAAAGGCCAGAAAATGGTGACATTCGGAGACTATCGAGAGAAGTTTGGGAAGCGAACCCAGTACAGTCCTGATGTCCGGCAATAAAGTGCCTCTTGAGAGTCTTGTGGTTACATCTACGGTGGCTTGCTGGTGTTCCAATAGGGAATGTTCCAATCCTGTTAACTATACCTAGCAAGGATTATGCTACTACTTCTATAAGGAGTCAGCTGGAATTGGTTACTGACGGCTTTCGCTATAAGAAATGCGTTGATACCGGGCTTTTGAACAAATCCGTTCCTACAAGGCAGCAATTCTCATTATTAATTTGCGGGATAGAAAATTGCGTGGTTAAGATGACCGGAAAATCAACGCAGAGTTCCCCCCATCGCCAGCACATACATTATTAAGTGTTGGCGGGTTTGAGCCGTTTTGGGGGTACTTGGCTTGACTATCTGGGTCTTCTTTTTGTATTTCCTGGAGATTTTCTTACATTGCATTGACGTTTCCGATAGCTGGGTTTACTTATACAAATGCACACACCGGTCAACCACATGTTCCAGTGCCCGGCTTAGACTTTCTTTTCTGTGCCTCCTCAAACCCGGTCGGTAGGTTGGGGCGAACAGGCGGTGGTTGAGTGTGTTGCAGAGGCTGGGTATTCCATGGTCTTCGTCGTCTGTATCCAGGCGCTGGGCAACAATTATGCAACTTCGATCTTCTCCCCAGACCCAAACCTTAACATCCCTCGCAGCATCTTCTCAAATGCCAACATTTTCTCTGACTTCAACTGGGTATCATAGACATCTCGAGTTTCAACGACTATCGACCTAATATTACACCACACATTCTTTTTTATACTCTTTATTTCACACTACTACGATGATGTGCGTTTTTCGCCGTCTCTGCACTTTCCCGCCGGTTAGAGTGTAGCTTTACCGGCTCCTCGGCATCTTTGAGGATCCCATTGGCATTCGCTATAGCACTGGCACAAGCCTACCGAGCACCCCGCCAGAGATGGAGGGGCCGATGCCGAAGATTTGGTCCGAACGGGTGTTGCCTCAAAGTCAGTTGACGTTCCGGGTAAGCCGACCCAAGGTGGCCGCGAGTCGGCTGAAACTCCTGACCGCAAGATCAAATCTCCTCGTGGAAGGGCCATTAGGCGGTCCATACATAGAGTGGGCAACACTAACACTGAGATACCACCATTCACTCAATTCTCCAATTCTACTTTTCTAAGCTTCTCATGCTCGCAGTAGTTATGTCCACGGGTCTTTTCTTCGTGACTAGCGTCATTTTGTCATGTTTGGGCGGCGGGGCGAGTTGTGTCCGGCCTTCAGTGGGCGCCACGTCGAGTTAACCAGGCGCTCAGTTTAGGACTGGCTACGGACTGTGAACACACGACGCCGATTGGTGAATATTTAGCCTATTTCAGCATCTACTCCCGAATCACGGAGAATGGCTCTGCTTTTAAAGTAGGCATTGTATCGACAGATGAGGTCTGTCCGGCTGTTTGAAAATGGTTGACCGGTGTCGGGAAGCCAAAATGGGAATACACTTTCCGCATATAACTGAGGGCAGCCAAGCTCTCATTACTTCACCACCATAGGTACACTATAGACTCAAACCGTATGCTGCTAGCATAGCAGACATCCTACAAAGAATCAGAAAAGCTCGGAGTCATAAGAAGGAAATTCTCACCCTTTCCACTCATAGCTTCCCTCCTCATCCGTACCACTGATCAACGCAATCATGTGAAATGGTTTGAACACAACCTCGGAGTCATCCTAGCTCCGTCACAAAACTACCAGGCACACCTACGCAGATGATGAATCTCGCCGATCTCGTAAGCTTGTAGGACCGCACTTCGCTTATGATATATCACGTGACTGAGACTCGTGGCGCTGGCACGTTATCGCAATTCTCCTATCGGCGCTACGGCCGGAGATGGAAGGACCAGCCGGTTATCCGTGCTGTGGTGGGGTTGTTGCTCCACGCGCGTTTCCGTGGAGGAGACCGTTACGACAGCTCAGTTCTCTGCTCAAGGTCAATGTCAGCCCATCACTCCAGTTGGGAAAGCGTTTGCAGCGTACAGTTGATTGTCTGGATGAGTTGGTTGGAGTCGGTTCTTGTTTCCTGTTGCCCCATGACATCGTCCTTTGCTGGAGCGGGTAGATGCGGTGGTGATTGATGATGCTGCAATGGTCTGATGCAATGCCGCAAATGACCATTCGCCGTCATTGCCGACGGCACCTTCTTCTCGAACACACCCTCTTCAACGTTGCGACATCCGTTTGTCTACGCACTCATACCCCCTTTAGTCGTCACCATCATGCAACAATTCCTCCGCCATTCATACCGTCTACGTACGGCTCCCCCGCTCGCCTCTCGCTATGTAACCTCTTCTTCGCGGACTGCAAAGCTCAACGCCTACACCTTCAATTGCGCCCGAACCTTTACGACTACCTCCCGAGCCATGGAGAATGCATTCTTCACCAACGAGCCTGTCGGGCCCTCCGTCAAGAGCGCTATCCCCGGCCCGGTGTCGCAGAAAGCAATTGCGGAGCTCGATGCAGTCTTTGATACAAGGAGCTTGAACATGATCTGCGACTACGAAAAGAGCGTCGGAAACTACGTCTCTGACATGGATGGAAACGTACGAGCTCTACAGACCGCAATTGGGCTTTGTCATGCTCTAACATGTCCCTTATAGCTGCTATTGGATGTGTGAGTGTGTTGTTTTTTGGCTAGATACGCAAACAAAACTCCAGCCTGCTAACATAGCACCCTCTACATTCAGCTACGCACAAATAGCATCAATCCCAGTGGGCTATAATAACCCGCACCTCCGTGCCGCCGCATCCTCTCCGGAGATGATAAACGCCATTATCAACCGCCCCGCGCTCGGCAACTTCCCATCAGGCGACTATGCCAACATCCTCAAAACGGGTATCCTCGCCGTCGCTCCGCCGGGCCTCAAGCAGGTCTTTACGGCCCTTGCCGGCTCAGACGCAAACGAGACAGCCTACAAAGCCGCCTTCATGTACTACCGTCGCCGGGAACGGGGCGAAGACGGCGAGTTCTCGGCGGAGGAAATGGAAAGCTGCATGCGCAACGCAGCACCCGGAAGTCCAGATCTGGCGATCATGAGCTTCAAGAAAGGATTCCACGGAAGACTCTTTGGCAGTCTAAGCACGACCCGCAGCAAGCCGATCCACAAAATCGATATCCCATCGTTCAACTGGCCGCAAGCCCCATTTCCTGCACTGAAATACCCACTCGAGCAGTACGCGGCCGAAAACGCGGCGGAAGAACAGCAGTGTCTCGAGGAGACAGAGCAGCTCATTAAGTCCTGGTACTGCCCCGTCGCCGCCGTCGTCATCGAACCGATCCAGAGCGAAGGCGGCGACAACCACGCTTCCCCGGCCTTCTTCCAGGGCCTCAGGGACCTCACCAAGAAACTCAACGTCCTCCTTATCGTCGACGAGGTGCAGACTGGCGTCGGTGCGACTGGAAAGTTCTGGGCTCACGAACACTGGGGCCTCACATCGCCCCCGGATCTGGTCACGTTCTCGAAGAAGGCACAGACGGCTGGATACTACTTTGGAGATGCAAGGCTGAGGCCTACCAAGGCGTACCGCCAATTCAATACGTGGATGGGTGACCCTTCAAAGGCACTGCTGTTCAAGGCAATTGTGGAGGAGATTCAAAGGCTTGATCTGGTTAAGCACACTGTCAGCCTCCTCCTACCCTATACTCACCGGAACCTCAGCTGATGATGATAGGCCGAAACCGGTGCGTTCCTTTACGATGGGCTGCAGAAGCTGGCGGCGAAGTATCCGGGCAAGATGCAGAATCTTCGTGGAAAGGGACAGGGAACGTTTATTGCCTGGGATTCGCCAAGTAGAGATGAGTTCTTGAAGAAGATGAAGGGTGTAGGCGTCAACATTGGTGGCTCGGGAGATTCAGCGGTCAGGTTGAGGCCGATGTTGATTTTTCAGAAGAAACATGGTGGGTTGCTTTTTTTTTTCTTGCTTTCTTTAGAGGGATGGGGGTTTGCTGACATGAAATAATAGCTTCGATTCTGATGGAGAAGATCGAGGAGGTGTTTAAGGCGTAAAATGGGGAGGGAGGGACGTTGGATGGGTTTTGCAGCGCGGGGGGAAGTAGTGAGTAATGACAGAAGCATTGCATGTTGTAATTGTCTTTACCTGCTTGCGGGTTTGTTCTCACGATGAGGCCCCCAAGTTTCTTTGCACTACCACCAAAAGCTTGGATGGCAAAAAGATATTTTATACCCAGCTCCAAATCCTCACCCTCAACCGTCTTGTGCAATAATATACAGTCCACACATTCCCCTTCCCTCCCCTCCCGGACGAAAAAGAAAAGACATCACAGACTAAAACACATACACACAACCCCCTCCCCCTCCAATCCCTCATAAAGAAAAACCGCAAAACTTCAAAATCAAAAAAAAAAAAACATAAACACCATTCATTAAACCCATTATATGCATTACAACCTCCCATCAAACCCCGCCTTAGTCCACTCCGTCCTTCTCCCACCATCCCCACCCGTACTCCAATACAACATACTAACAACCAACACATGCAACGCTACACAATACGCCGCAAACAAGTTCCTACTCAACCGATTCGCAAGAATCACCCGCGTGAACGAGTATATCAGTCTTTCCGGCACCCGCATGCGATGATATGCGCGCGCGCTCTCACGTCCACGGAATGCTTCAAACGGCGAAATATTTGCTTCGTAAGCCTGCCGGTAGCGGTCTATCCCCCCCCCTCCCCCTCCTGCCCCTGCCGTAACCGAGAACCCGGATGTGGCGGGGGTGCGGGAGGTGTATGATGATACGTAGCGTGTTTTTTCGTAGAGGCTGAGGTTGTCTTTTTGTAAGGAAGCGATTTCGTCGCGGAGGTTGGAGATGCTAGTTTGTGCTGCGGCTAGGGACTCTTCGAGCTCTGCGTTGCGAGCTTTGAAGCGGTCGCGCTGGGCGGTGATCATGGGGAGGATTCCGGGGTTGGATGGAGGGGGGGGATCGCGGAGGGTGTCGAGGTGGGAACCGATTATGGAGGTTGCTGGGGAGATGCGGGAGGTGTGGGAGCGGGCGATGGAGGATTGTGGGTACCGTGAGACGTAGGTACCGGCTACTGAGAGTGCAGAGGAGTTGTGGTTGTGCTGGTGGGGCTCGGATTGGAGCTTGAGGAGGTCGTCTTCGAGTTTTTGGTTGAGTGCGCGGGCGCTGGTGAGTTCGGATGTGGTTGAGTCGAGGGTTTGTTGTAGGGTTTGAAGGCGTTGGGAGAGGTCTTGGTGGGAGACGCGGAGGACGGTGAGTTCGTTGCCGAGCTTCTTGTTGCGGGCTAGGAGAAGCTGCTCGAGTGATTCTTTGTCGGAGGAGGAGGATATGAGGTCGGGTTCGGGGTCGTCGTCGTCGTCATCGCCGGTGGAGAATTCGATGGATTTTAGTATCTCGAGCTCCCGCTTGATGTCTTCGTAGTCGGAGCATTTGGAAACTTTGGCTTTGAGGTCTGATTTGTCCTTTTCGAGGCCGGAGATGAGGCGTTCAAGACTGCGGGTCTTGCGGGAAAGCTCCTGGTTGGCTGCTTCTACTTCTTGTTTGGCGTTGGTCACTTTGCGGAGGAGGTTGGCGTTTTCATGTTGCAGACGCAGGATGGTGGAGTCGTCTTCTTCCTCTACGGCTTGCGCGGAGTGGTCCTGCTGGTTGGATGCCTTCTCGAGCTCTAGTCTAAGTTGCTCGTTTCGACCTTCTACTTCGGCTAGTCGGAGGGTTGTTCGTTCGAGGTCACGGCTGACGATTTCCAGTTCTGCGGCCCTTTCCTTGCCTAGGAAGTCGACCTCTGCGCCTGGGCTCGTAGGCCCCATCCTTTGCGCAACTTCGTAGCTGGCTTTGATTTCCTTAAGCACGGTTTCCTGGTGTTCCAGCTTTTCGGTCAGTGCCTTCTCCTTGCCTTCCCAGTTCCTTGTCTTCTCGTCCAACACGCCTCTCCACACTTCCTCGATCCGTGATGCCTCTTCTTCCTTCTCCTTCTCCTTCCGTTCCAGCTCTTTGTTTTTGGAGTTGAGAGAAGCCTCCAGGTTCGTAATCTGGTTCGACAATCGGTTGACGGTAGCTTTGAGTGAGGCGTTGTCTTTCGTCATGGCCTGCATGTCCGAAAAGTTGACCAGCGAGTCAATCGTAGCTTCAAGGAGAGGGTATGGATCCGGCGCCTCCGACAGCGTTGAGTATAACGACAAGAACGCCGTCTCTGTCGCCTTCTTGGACGTTGTTAAGTGGTCAATAAAGATCTGGTACGCTACGAGGGCTGTCAGCGGGACTCCGGAATTGCTTCCCCTTCTTTTGCAAAGCGCGTACATTTAAGCAAGCCTTTCCATTCCTCCTTCTTCTGCTCATCATCAAGCTTCCGGTACTCTTTCGTCTTCTGCGCTAGCTCTTTCCGTTCCACCAGACTCTCCCGTTGACCATTCACGATGTCGCCCGCGGCTGAGTCGAGCGATTTTTGGAGGTGGGTAAGGTCGATGTCTGTTGGGTTAGCAAATAGGCGGCTTCTACCGTTATGGAGGGTGCTGTAAATATACTTCTCCAGGCGCTGATTGCGGTCTGAAATGCACTGGTTTGGGATGACACGGCATCATCGCTGGATTTCCGAGCTACGCCGTTCGCTGATGCTGTAGCATTGCCGGCGGGATTGGAATCGGTAGAGTTGCGGGCCAGCTCAGACGCCATGGTTGCCGATCTGATGGGTTCCCACTGGAGGCGAAGGTGGTTGGTGGGTGGGTCAGATGCTGAAGGCGATTGTGGTTGGCAGAGCAAGCAAGAATGGTAGTTTGAAAGAGCGGCTTAAGTGGGGGTAGTAGTCCACAGCTTTGGGGAGAATGAAAGAGTGGTCTCGGTGGTTGGTCGTTGAAGCTAGGTTTGGCCTCATCAGCTCTGAACTCGCAAGGCTAATTTACCCGGCTTTGATTGGTCAGAGCTCTCTGAACCGCCAACTCCAGAGTTGTGCTTTGCTTGTCTCCGCCAAATCGATCACCGTTGCTCCCATCTCCGATACCCCCGCATTATGGCGCCTGCCGCAAGGAATGGGCGCCCAATGGGACCCTACATGCTGCAGAATCTGGTGGATGACCTACCCTTGGATACACCTGAGAGACATGATGTTACAATCACCTGTCTCGAATCGTGGGGTGAATTCCTACCTACACCTACACATACAACTTTGGAATTTGCCAACGCTAACCAGTTAATTACTTGGTTCCAGGCCAGAATCTATACGTTGGAACATCCGCTCACGAAATTCTTCATCTGGTGTCCATACCTTCAACCCCGAACCCGGCTTCCCCTCCGAAACCCGTCTACATTCTAGCTTCGCGACTACAACCCCAAGCTTCTAGCACCTCCGGTTCGCCTTATATAAAGCAAATATCGGTCCTTCCTACGGTTTCAAAGGCGCTGGTTCTGTCATCTACCGGGTTACTAACATTCTATACCCTTCCGGAATTCTCACCAGCGTTCGGTGGCACTAAACTGAAGGATGTCTCGTATATCGGCGGCATGGATCTTGACGAGCAAGAACGAGATGGAGTACCCGACGAGGGGTTCACTGATGGGAAGCCAAAACTTGTCATGGTCCACGCAAAGACCAAAATACGCATGATCCGGGTGGGAGAGGAAGCGCGACTTGTGAAGGTTGTCATTGAGTGCGCGGGTCGCCAGGCGCGCCAGCTAACATTGTTTAGGACATACCGCTCCCAAATTCCCTGGAATCTGTACGGCGTGGCAGCATTGCGTGCGTCGCGACTAACCAGAACTATGCCCTGTTGGATGTGGAGAACATACAACGAATACCTCTGTTTCCTATTGCTACAACCTCCGAATCCGAACCAACTGTCGCCGGGGAGTCTTCTGCTACCGCATCGGGACTCCCCGAAGCACCTGCTGCGGGCTCCAGCCCAGCACCTTCCACATCACTACTACATCCTCCCAGATCGTCATCCCTTACCACCGGCCGCGAAAGACGAAATAGCTCGGCAACGGTTGCCCGCGAGAGCGCTACAGCTACCAGCCATAGCAGATCAGTCAGTGCCGGGAATATAGTGCGTTCACCAAGTCTTGCCGAGCGCGGAGGCCGAGGAGGCATCCCCAGACCAACTTCAAGACTTAGCCATTTGTCAACGACGCCAGAGTCTGGCACTCCGACGTCAACTTCACCGACTTCCCCAACAGTATCTCCCGCAGCCTCACAGAGACCGGCGGTCGGCGGTGGTCGAAGATCACCGGCATCACCAGCTCCGGGTTCGCGAGTCTCTTCACCGGCGCCGCCACCTCCCCCGAAAAGTCCTGCACCCGCACCGCACCGCCCGCTAAGACCAAACGTTGCATCGCCTTCACCGAATGAGTTCTTATTGACCACCGGAACAAGACCAGAAGACCCAGGAGTGGGAATGTTTGTGAACCTGGACGGAGATGTAACGAGGGGCACGATGCAGTTTGAAAAATATCCAGACCAGTTGATGGTTCAGGGAAGTTGGGTGATTGCGGTGATACCTGGCAAAGGTTTGGAAATGCAAAGATGGGATCTGGGGGATGAAGGCGTTTTGGATGAAGCGGATCGAAAGGGCAGTATACCGTTAGAGGGGGATATTCAAGTAAAGGAAGTCATAGCTTTGGAGGGAACTTTCGTGGCAGATGCTGGCCAGACGTTACAACTCGTCCGAGTTGCACTGAAATCAAATCAGGCTGATGTTGGCGAATCTCCGCAAGACAAGAGAAGGAACGAGGAAGAACGAGGGATAGCTCAGCGTATCTCAAGGGTGGAAAGCAAGGTTGTTGTGTTTTCTGGCCGAAAAGTATGGACTTTGCTTCCTTGTCCTTTGGCAATACAGCTCGATTCACGACTTCTGAACTTTTCAGACGAAAATTTTGATGGCATCGTTGCTAGAGTGCGGCGTGTTCTCCATGTGCTTGAGGAGGTACAATCGATTGAACCGAGTACCGAAACGCAATTTCACGAAGTGTCATTCGTCAGACAAAAATGCGGACTGCTGGTTTTGGGAGAACTTTTACGGATTACACAGAAGCAGACAACCGACATCGCCGCGGACGAAATTATGAAAGTGGAGGTGGCATTGGTGGAAAGCGCGTTAGACCCTAGGTTCATTGTTGCACTCTTCGGGGATGCGTTTGAGGAGGACGTTGTTGAGAGTGATCGAGGAGTATGGGTTTATGGCGGGATTAAGGAAGTGTTTACAAGCCTGAAAAGCTCAAAGCAGGTGGGGAATATCTTCACCAGGGATGTGTTGTTGTTGTTGAAACGTTACCTTGCGTCCTGGAGAAGTAAGAAGGGCTTCGGCAGCGTGGCGGATGAGAAGGATGTTTTTCTCACAGTTGATGCTGCGTTGTTAAGGGCTTTGTTGATGCTGGACTCGCCACAATTTCTGGTGGACAGGGGAAAAACCGTTGTTCAGGAAGGCAACGTCAGGACGGAACTTTATGCCTTGATCGACGCTGGCGTTGAAAATCTCGAAAGTGCTGTTCATGTGCTCGAGACTTTTGGAAGACTCTATGTCCTCAGCATTCTTTATTCAAAAGCGAAGATGTATCGGAATGTATTGGTCACCTGGAGACGGATATTAGACGGAGAAGACACTATGGGGGAGTTCGACCAGGGCGAAGAGAGGGTCAAAAACTACCTCCTCAGGTTGAAAGAACCTGAACTCGTCGAGGAATTCGGCTGCTGGCTGGCCGCCAGGAATGCACAACTGGGAATTCAAGTCTTTGCCGCCGAGGAGGCGAAAGTCAAATTCGAACCCTCAAAGGTTCTAGAGATGTTTCGGGAACATGCCCCCGATGCTGTCCGTCCCTACGTCGAATATCTCGTGGTCAAGAAAAAGGTCATTCCCCTCCTCTCCCATAACAGGCCGGCAGCATTTAACCCTGAATAGAACTCCGCCTATACAAATGAACTCATCTTTCTCTACCTCGACGACCTAATCACCGCCCTCTCAGAACCTCAAGCCTCTGAAACTCTCCAAACCTCATACGAATCCTACCGCGCCCTTGAAAGTCCAAAGCCCACCTATCACGAATTCGTTGTCGATAACTCGCCTCAGGAGGCTTCCGCATTATGGTGGCACAATAGGATGCGCTTGCTCGAGCTTCTCGGTGAAGAAAGTGGCTACGATGTGACCAAGGTCTTCAACATCGTAGAGAAATACCGCGACGTCCTTGTACCCGAAATGGTTATCCTCCACGGCCGCTCCTCAGACCATGCCTCCGCCCTTAAGTTACTCACGCATAACCTGAAAGACTTTGACACTGCAATCAACTACTGCCTCCATGGCGGATTGTCTATATCCCAGACGCGCACCATCATCACCGAAAGAAAGGAGCAGTGCGAACTGTTCACTATTCTCCTCAATGAATTTTTGAAACTTGAAGATGTTTCGGAAAGGATCGGACAGACTTCTAATCTGTTGAACAAGTTTGGAGGCTGGCTGGATGTTACCCATGTGCTCAGCGTAATCCCGGACTCGTGGAGTATCGAGATTTTGAAGGGGTTTTTGATCAGCGCGTTGAGACAGCTGGTGAGGGAGAAGGCAGAGGTGAGGGTTGAAAGAGCCTTAGGGAGGAGCAAAAATCTCAGGGTTGAGGCAAAGTTTGTCGAAGCGTGCGACGAAATGGGGCCGGTGGTGGATGTGGGGAATTAGATCGTGGCTGTGGCACGAAAGTGAAGGGACGGGAGGGGTTGTTTATATATGTGTATCATTTCTTTGTTTTTGGCGTACTATGGAGTTTAGGGGCGAGGAAGCAATTAGATGGTCAATAAGGTTGGATCGGGCAGTTAGTCTGCTGCCGCCTTCTTTTGGGTGCTGCTCAAGATGTTTGATCGATATTAAGATATCTTTGGATTGAAGTCCATCGAGTCTTTCCTAAGTCTGATACACACACTTTTGAATCCACCCACTAGTCTCGAATGTAAAGTGTAACACGTAGTCTGTCACAGCTGAATACAGCCAAAAAAGGAAGATCGTGGTGGGGCCCAACCCCATCAAAGGGAAAACCACCAAAAAGAATGATGCTGACAAGGAGGTTCGAACTCCTGAATCTTTCGATAGTGGGTTGCTTAAGAAACTTAAGTCCACCGCCTTAACCACTCGGCCATATCAGCTTGGTGACCGTAGTTCCGAAAAGCAACAATATGTACCACAGTGTCCTTGTAATACGTTCTTGGCAAAGGATGGCTGTTCGCGCTGCTCCCTAGAGTAGGAAATTCGGCATGGCTTCTTGAGTCGTGTTTATTGTTTTCATTAAATAGCTGGGTTGGGAAATAATATTTGGTTGCTGAGCTTGTCACTCGACTCGAAATCACTCGAAAACGCCAGCGCATTTCATCTTGATTCCGCCTCAACGAGGACGTCGACTGCTTTGGTTTTTGTTCTCGATCTCCCTCTTTCCACTCACCCACGGCCTCCCATATATTTCCCAAATCAATAAACTCCCCGCCTGTCGCTCCTTACAAACATTGCCAGTAATAGTCGGCCTTCTTGGTGCATGTAGTACTGGTTTCACACTTTGTGGGGCCGGTGTAGGCGAGACCTCCACATTGCTCGTTCTACTTGGAGTTAGTAAAGATGATAATACGGGGGTCTTGGAGGGGGGTACTCGTTTAGCAAGCGGCATGGCGAGGATTTTGGCCGCAGCGTGTTCGGCGGCGACGAGAATGGGTGCCGAGGGGTTGGTGGAGGTAATGCCGGGGAAGATGGAAGCGTCGACAACGTGCTATTATTGTTAATTATCTACCGGTGCTCTGAGGAGCAGAAGGATTTACGATGTTTGCAGTGCCATAAACCTTGGTGTTAAGATCCACCACAGATCCCGAGGTACCACCCAGCTTGGTTCCATCATCAGTTCCCAGTTTTGCGGATCCAACCCAGTGGTTGGCGCTCTGGTGGACGAAGGCATTGACATATGCCTCGGTTGATTGGTCGGCGGTGGGCTTCAGAAGCGTGATGGGTGTGCCATTTCCGCTCCATCCCTTGATTGTGGTCAACAGGTTGTCGACTCCCTTGATGATTGCTGCTTTATCCGCGGCCGTATTGGCGTACGGCAATATGCCAACTGTCATACCCAGGTTGCTCTTGATGGTAATACGGCCACGGCTGGTGAGGCCCATGGCCAGGTACTGGGAGATGGTGACGAGAGTGTTGCCGGATTGGCCGAGTGAGCCTTCGGCACGCGCGGTCCATTGGAGTTGACGGGTTATGCCGTCGGTACCGACAACTTGGTCGAAGAGAACGAGAGGGATACCTGGAGCGGCGTTGGCGAGAACGCCGGAGCGGCTATTGAGATAAGCATCTCTATCCGCGGGGATTGGGTTATTGTAAGCTCCGTAGAAATCGTAGTCTTTGACATTGGGGTGTGATATCACGAGATCGGTGTTGGTGTGATCGATGACATTGTATCCCACGGGGGAATTGATCCACCACTGCTAGCGGTTAGATTTCATGGTAGTAGAATTTGAGGTAAGAGAGTGTAGAATACTTTCTGATCGATCATGGAGGATCCGTCCACAGCAGAGGTCTTCACAATCTCAAGCTGATCCTGCGGCCCAATACCGGAGCGAAACAAAATTTTTGCAGTACCAAATGCTCCAGCCGAAAGAATTACTTTCCCTCCAGGCTTGAGATTATATATACCAGTCTTTCCCTCACTGGACTTGGCCCACACTTCAACTCCGGTGGCAATGCTCCCAGAACGGATGACACGTCTAGTCATGGTGTTCATGACCAATTTGAAGTTCGGCCGCGCCTTAGCACTGACCAAGTAGGTAGCTAGGGGACCTCCGCGCTCGCCATTGGAAAACATGAACGGAGCGTGACCGTAGGTACGGTTCTTAGCGTTGGGGTTCGAGTTGATGGCAACTTCCTTCCATCCTGCATTCTTGACGGCTGCTCCCAGAATGCCGTATGCCTCTTGGATATATCTCTTGCCATCTTGCGAAGGCGTGTCAGTGCTTGGAATCCGGGCGAACAGACGCTGTTTGGCGGCAGCAATGTCGGATGCCTTCCAACCGGCGGGGAAGTTATAGTCCCAGTCGTGATCCGGGGGAGCGAAGAACATGCCAGCGTTGACCGCCGTACCACCACCAAGAACACAGCCAGACATGTAGTCAACATCGTCACAGCGAATGCCGGTACTGTTCCTCCAAATCTCGTTGCAAAGTCCAGGAACGTCGAAGCGAGTGAGACTCTTTCCATTGAGCCAAGCAGGGCCAATTCCTGGTTTTCCAGTCAGTTCTGTATTATGAATGTGTGGAAAAAGTGTCCGTACTTCCGCCATGCGCATAGGTGGCTGGAGGACCACGCTCAATGAGAATAACACTCGCTCCAGTCTCGGAAAGTCTGTCGGCGGCGACCATACCACCAGCACCACCGCCAACGACAATATAATCGGCTTCACCCAGAACTGTTAGGGACTGCGCAGCGGCAAGTCCGGCATACGCCCCAAGGGCGAGGACGGAACACCTCCAAAACATTCTGTGAAGCCGCTATGGAACCACACAGCGTAGACACCGTCTAGCGAAAGAATGAATGAATTGAAGTTCGCTTCCAAATTTGCGATAAAGGATTGAATGCCGCACTTTCCGTGTGGCTCGTTGGAAGGACTTGAAGTCTCCTTGAATACGGCAAAAAAATGAGTGGGAGTACATAGTGGGAGTCTGGTGGCTTTATACTCATTTCTAGTAGTTGAATTGATTGAACTGAAACCTAGAACCCCGAGGATATGCCGGACAGGGGTTAAAGGGCCAGAAGTGGAAATGCTTCCGCAGCGATGTGTACCATCAGAATATGCGGTGGCATGAAGGCCCTGCGGGTTGGCGTGCCGACTTGGAGAGACTGCGAATGAAGTTGCTCTTTGGGTTTGAGAGCGGGCGGTAGCATCCGGTACACTGGACAAAGGTCACATGTGGACAACATTACTCAGAATTAACATATTCTGTTCCTGCAGTAGTCACAGAAGTCATATGGAAGCTGGTTCAAGAAGTTGTCTCAGAGGCTGGGAAAGCGATTTCGAAATCATCCTCTAGAACGGTGCGCTGCCATGCATACGGCCATACCTTGGCCCTCAACATAAAGCTTATCCATGCCTTCGTCCTCGTTATTTTCCTGAACAACGGCATACTAAGCGAAATGCATGTGTTTCAGATATCTAAACTCAATACGTAGCTACCCTGTCACAATCCCTTCTTTAGACTTCCATGCACGCTGTGAGCATTCGATATCAAGAACCTAAGACCGAAGGAGAACCCTACGGTCCCTACCAATACCCAACAAACATGAATTCATGATTAAACAATTCCAATTACAAACCGTCATGATCAACTATACCTAGCTGGGCCATTAGATACACTCTGATATTGACAGCTCTGATATTGACAGCTCTGATATTGACAGCTCCAGCTCTGGTAACAGGCATCTATAAACAATGACCATTCGATTCTCGCACAATGTCGTTGCCTAGTTGGCGGATACAGTTTTTTGGGCCCACGATATTACGAGCACTCTCAGAATGAAGCTGTAGCACCACATCTATATCTTTTTTAGAGGTAGTTGGCATTTTATGTACTCTATACAGGGCGAGAAACCAGATCATCGGGGCAGAGTTGGAAACTCACATTTAATCTAGATCCCTATATATCCAACAATTTGCTGAGGGTATTCACTTAGTATTACCCGTGATTACCATTCTGGATATCTACAATAGAAATATAGTGCTAGTGTAGCTGTACAAAAGGTCCCCGCATGCACTCGCAGGTCTCCAAAGTACGGGTACATCGTTGACCCATTCGATTCTTTCGTGACAATGGCTGCGCCCTTAAATGCTCTCTGAAGATAAATCCAACCAAAATTCAAATGTCACGCCGATATTAAGCCCAAGACGATCAGAGACCGAGTATATACACCTCACCAAGTGAAACATGAGTGGTAAACATTGCAAACGCGCGCCGATCAAATTCTGGCAGTAGTATGTCGTTCTCCAGTATGTATTCGTCAGTCTGAGCCTTTACACACTCTATTTAGGCCATATTTGGTGAGGTTAGATGGGTAGTATGGTGTTGGGTTTCCATCAAAAGGCCTACTTCATGAATGATCACTAAAATCCCAACGATATGCGTTGTTGCAAATAGATACTTGATTGACTTGATTGATTGTATCTATCGAGGCTACAAGGCCATGTATATATACAATAGGCTTGCGTACGTATGCGTACACCCTCGTCTATAAGCTCGTATCCATATGCCCCACAGTATGCCCTATAGCCCTACAGAGGCCGACCTTCTAAGTATACATGTAACATGCGTCATACAACCCAGTCAAATTAGGCTGCCTAAAGGCGCTATCAAGTTATCCAAGATACCTCTGGCATGTTTTCTATACTTTGTCTAGAATACATGGTTTGTAGGGATGTATGTGATGAACAGAGATCGATTTTAGACCCGTCCTGCAGCTGTGCCCGGATAGAATTACCGTAGAATAGCTGCAAGTCCACACCGTTATGGTCGGTGCCAATATGTCACAAGAGCTATGAAGTTAGCAGTGAGAGGATAACAGGAAGGAACTGCAGCTGTCACTAGGCCCCTGCATGATATTAAGGGCGGATAAACATGCGATTTCTGCCATCTTCGCGGCATTGCAGGATCGATAGTAAGCATATTATCATTGCATTCGCGTCCCATGATCTGAGGAAGGATACTGCTAAAGCGAAACCAATATCTGGGGGTCTCTTGGTACTATCTTTAGACATTTAGACATGAAACATGGTAACTATAACTATGATGTAGGATATATAAACGGTCAGGGGGCCTCACAGTCACGACATTGTAGCAATTAACCAACAGGAAGCGGCGTGGGTCGGAGTGCTGATGGATGCACCACCTATGAAATGATGCTATTTGTAACGATAGACAATCTCTGTGCCTCCAAAAGATTCCAAACATGTAGAATTAATTATCATCTAAAGTCTATATACTCCCTTTCTACCAGTATCATCAACTACACATATTCTCGTCAACACTGTACATGTTTCCAGCCCGCCGTTCCTGAAGAACGCCCAATCATCATACCAATACTCCTGCTAGTACTGTCCGATGGATCCATACCTCTGTAACCATCTTCACTTATTCTTGAGTGAACAAAGTCCATTCCTCCATTACCACATATTATAACTTCTCTTTTCCCCTATCGTTTTTTTATCCGTCTCGATAGTCCTTCATACGTATACGCGCTCACCACTTTACCGTCGTCTCGGCAAATATAGAAAACAGTTGAGTGACATTCTGAATGCGACCACAGTTGCGGGGTGCTGGTAGAGTCATCGCAGGGCAACTCACGCTCAAAAGGAACAGGAAAGAACTGGGTATATCAATGCGGTTGCGAAAGCTCCACTATCCAGTCCGCAATTAAAAATGCTGCACAGTCGCTCTTCCGTCACAGACTAGCCTTTAGGACATTGTAAGCCGCAGCAAGGCCTGAGGTTAGGAAACGATGAGCAATTATAGGGTCGCGATTTAGGGCTGTGGACTGTCTTGACCAGAAAGCCTAGATAAGGAGGGAGTAATTTTGTTTAGCTGAGGGCGGGGTTGCGGCTTGCGGTCTGGGGGAAAAGTGAGGGGCAGCAGCGGAGTCTAGTCGGTACTGCGGTAGAGATTGGTTAGTATGATGAGGTTCCATATTGAGGGAGGCGCAAGGTGATATCGCGCGAAAAGAGATTGGTGGTTGGCGGTAAAATTAAGCTGGTAGAGTCATCGCAGGGCAACTCACGCTCAGAAGGAACAGGAAAGAACTGGGTATATCAATGCGGTTGCGAAAGCTCCACTATCCAGTCCGCAATTAAAAATGCTGTACAGTCGCTCTTCCGTCACAGACTAGCCTTTAGGACATTGTAAGCCGCAGCAAGGCCTAAGGTTAGGAAACGATGAGCAATTATAGGGTCGCGATTTAGGGCCGTGGACTGTCTCGACCAGAAAGCCTAGATAAGGAGGGAGTAATTTTGTTTAGCTGAGGGCGGGGTTGCGGCTTGCGGTCTGGGGGAAAAGTGAGGGGCAGCAGCGGAGTCGAGTCGGTACTGCGGTAGAGATTGGTTAGTATGATGAGGTTCCATATTGAGGGAGGCGCAAGGTGATATCGCGCGAAAAGAGATTGGTGGTTGGCGGTAAAATTAAGCTGCCGGCGGCGAGGGTATTGTACTCTATGGTAACAAGCGTAGTGGGTGGGGCGGGGGCGACACTGCGGAGAAGGCGGTCATGAGAAAGTCGAAATGCGGGGTAGGAAAGTGGACGTCATTTGTTCCGTTTCATCCCCTCTGTCCAATCAGCGCGCATTGTGTATAAATGAACTCCGCCAAATATTTCTCGTTCTCCATTCTATTCCCTTTCCCTATCATTCTCGCCACGTCTAAATCTTGAGGATCATCGATTTCGCGATCAACAGACACAATGGGACCAGAAAAAGTGGCCAGAAATCAACTTGACCGAAAACAAACTATACTTTGTCCTAGTACTACATACCAACCGCCTTGAATTAAAAGCCCTGGAACGAATCCTTGCGGTATTTCCCCCATATTGAAGCAGAATATGGCGATCTAACCCTCTAGAATCACGGCAAGCGAATTGAGCTGTACCGAACCTTACCGAGCATGACCCCCTGCAATCGCCCGTCGAATGTTTCTTGCGTGGGATTCTCAGAAAATTATACTGTCTACCTCGTCAGCATCTGGACCGTGGGATGGAATCGAGGGTAACGTACGCCGGCGTCGTTGCTTCGACCAGCTTCAATTTCCTAAGCTTGAATGCACGTATGGGGGCCGAATCGCACCTCCATTCTGACAGATCTAGACACGTACAACTGTTCGGTCAAAGTCTATTGTTGTCAACACCGCCGCCACAGTAAATCAAAATAATAGTCGGCAATTTCAAGTCTAAGTGTGGGGATTTCATCAAAAAAGTAGATGTGGTGGTTATACATCCGACACCATAATCCATGGGAATCTTCGAGCAGCACTTCTTTAAGAAGTGCTACCCGAATTCAGAATCGCGGCCTCAAACGTCAAAGCCTGGACGGGGCCACGATAATCGCTGGACTGCCAAAGTAGATTGTGCATTCTGTACTCTACACAGGTAGCGCAGTTACCAGCTGCAAGGCATCATCGTACATACTGCTGTGTTGGTGAGCTCACCTGTCAATAAATATCCTGGGAAGAAATACTGCTGATAAAATACCCAAAATCATTGGTCTCTTTTGTCTCTCGAATTGTTATAGTGGTGACGAAAGATGTGATGGAAGTAAGGAACGTGCTGTTCTCTGTCGTTTCAGTTGCGACCATCTGGCTGCCAGTGTCTCGACTCTCTACGACTGGAAGTATCAGCCGTCTGTTGGAATTGTACTCTGTTGCTACGCTGAGTCGTTGCAGCTGTTGGACAAATCCATGCAGAGGAATGTCTGCTTCTCTACAGATCTGGTCGAAGAGCCGCCTCATGCTTGCAACTTCCACGACCGAGCCCAAAACCATTTGATATAGTGGAAAGTGCAAAAATGCGTGGGTTTCACATCGCATTGTAGGAGCCCCTGGTGGAGCCACGTGCAGGAGAAGTGCTAGGTTGAAACTTGACAGCACCTAACATCCAACTCCTCTCGAGTGACCTCTGGTGGAGGTATAGACATACAGCTGCCATTATTGCGAGGTAAACCACCCAATCTATTAAAACGCCTAACTGTGACAGAAATCTATGCAATACTGAACTTGAAGGAGCCAACTAACCTATACACCGTGCTACTCTTTACCTCTATGTCTATCATCACGCTGTCTAATTTTAGATCAGCGCAGCACGAACACCAAGCAATGCAGAACCAGAACGCAAATGCAACGCATCCGCTAAAACGGGAAAGGACAACCAAACGCAGATGCAGCGAGCAAAGAAGCAGAATGGGACCCTGAACAAAAAAGCAGATGTGGCACCAGAAGAATTTCCAAAACAAAGCAACAGACCACAAATAACGCCAACGCTTCTCCGCCCTCCATAATACGCCGGAAAACAGAGAGCCACACATAACACGACACACAAGGAAATTCCCAATTCTTTTCTAGGGATCTTCTTCCCCACGCCAATCGGGTGATTTCCATCCATATTGATGATCATCCATGCAGACATATAAGTGGTTAGTCTTTAGTGCGTGGTGGGCCACTCCTGTGCTTCCTTCTTTTACTGGTCCCACCGCTCTCGTTCAGCGGCAATGCTCGACCTTCTTGGACCAATGCAAGGTACTGTTTCTTGCAGGTACTGGAACCAAATCTGTATGTACCTCCACTAGAGACAATGAGGTCAGATACTTGTTTCCATTTGATCTGTGGAAGCTCTGGGTCGACGATTTTCAGCAAAAGCGTAATCTGGGTATCGTTAGGCATCTCACGGCTAATAGTAGGGGTAGGAGAGGAAAAATAAGCGTACATCCTCTTCTGACCACATTGGTTTACGAAGCCTCTCATTTTTGGGTTTCGTCAATGTCCTATATCGGCCTCGCAACGTCGACTCCGCTTCTTCAAGATTCAATTTGGTTTTTATAGTCTTGTAAGACAGGCCCTGTTTCCGATAATGTACCAGCATTCTGTCATTATATTCGCACTTCTCCGAAGCAGCTTCGACATTGGCTGCAATGGTTGTGGTATCCGTGTTTGGAATTGGCTTGCGAGGGCGTCGTGGACCGTTGCTTGTGGTTGATTTCCTCGCCGAGGAACGCATGTTCTGGCTGCGTGGGTGTGCTGAGGCCGAGGACGAATTAATATCAGACGACGTGTATTTCGGTCCAATTAGTGTGGTCGGGTCGTATGTCTCTCTCTCTGGGGAATCATACGGAGATGCGCTCATGGGAATAGCTGACATGCGTTCGTGACGGTTGTGACGGTCGTCCTCATCTTCATCTGTCTCGTCCTCCTCAGAATCGCTACAGTCATCCAGGTCAAAATCGAGATAGTTGCGATCAGTATATTCGTGATCTGGAATTCTGCTATGTTGGTAAGTGTATGCTGGCGGGCTGTAGAGGTGCGTTGGGGATTTTGCTGGCAGCGGATACAACGACTCTGGCGACATTGCGGAGGAGTACTCTCTCCTCGGACGGTCGTCTCTATACGAACACGAGGGAGATCGATTGCTAACGCCGGAAGTCCTATATGGACTGGCTGAACGATTCAAATTAGGATCCACGGCTTGCGAGTATCGTCGAGGTGGTGACATGTACTGCGATGGATGGAGTGAAGCGCGACGGTCGGGATCAGATGGAACAGCATAGCGATCCTCCAATTCGGGGAAAAGTTCGGTTAAAACTTGCTGTGCTGCGATAATACTTGTTTTGCTACCAGCTGCATCTAAAGAAACGTTGGGGTAATTCCAACGATCTGCATCAGATTGAGCCTCAGGATAAGCCGCGACCGAATTACTTCGCCGGGTGATATATTGTGTTCCAGGCTCAGTCTGGGCATCTCGAGAATCCCCGGAGTCAGAAAATTGGGATGTCCCCTCATAGTCTTGGGGTGGTGTTGTTGATTGTCGTGTATATGTCCTTGGCGGTTTCGTCGAGTAATTGCCTATTATCAGGTGTTAGTGTCTTATTTTCAATATCGTATAGAGAAGGCCAATACTAACCTGCAGAAGATCTTCTGCTGTGGCCATCCCGTTCGTGGTTCCAATAATAATCTTCTCCGGACATTAGGGCTTGTAGGTAAGCTTCTTCGACGTATCCGCGAGGTTCGTCCCTAGAGCTCGAGGCAGTGACATTTTGCGGACCTGTTTCTCTCACTTCCGAACTATTTCTGTAGTATGGATCCGGGGTACCGGTAGTGACTCTAGTCTTCTTTGTTGGATGGCCCGGAATCGGAGGAGTAGGGACGGACCGCGGGTTCTGGCCGGCCGAATGCTGCCAGGCCGTCCTAGGCACTGGAGTATGTCCATGAAACTGGTAAGGCGGAGATGTGGCGTAAGAGGAAGACATATTGGCGTTCTGTATGCCTTTACAATTACGGTAGTTGGGTATGACACTTCAGATCGGGAACACAGTAGTGATTGAGGGACCCAGAGAGCGTATGGCTGTTGCTCAGGAGAGGGGAGTTTGGAGGTTGCGTTGGACTATTCAGTCGGTCTTCAAGCGTCTCGTCTGAGGAATCATTAAATCGTCGATGTTGGTCGAAGATGAAAGACAGAGAATCATTACAGACTTATAGCAGAGGTTCCACCAAAGATGGTCGACCACCGCACCTCCCGCAGTCCGTCCAATGACTCTATTGGTAGATCACACTGCATCAAGGGCACCGGCTCAGTCGTCATTGAAAAATAACGTGGTTGTGTTTGGGATCGGAGCGCGCGGAGGTAAACACATACCGCACAAATATGCAAGGTATCTGCTGGCAGAACCCGGCAAATATTCACCCACTTTTGCTGTATCTACTCGAATGATATGTTAGACTGTTATTATTGGAGACATTGTTTTGCGACGCTATGGATGAACTGTCGAGTGTCGGAGAGATGAGGGGTGTACCTATTGGCTGATGCAAGCTCACAGATCCACAGTTGCGTGGCAGAGGTCTCGACGGGATACTATTGAATGGGAACGAGAGTATGACCTGATCTGACCTGCCAAAGGTGCAGAAGAACTTCAACTTTCTTCGACAACAGCTGCCGCCTACATCGGACATAGAGGAATAGTTGATAATTTATTAGGCGTTGTGATGTTGAGCAGTCGCCAAAAGCGGTTGTCCTAAGCGTTTGGATTTAGGCGTCGATCTTGTCTCAGCCTGGCCTCTACATAAGGCCAGCCAACGATACGACGTCTAATCCATCCTCGGGCGTACCTATACCTTCAAAGACACAACGCCTGGATTACAATAAAGACTACTATTCGAAGAGGCACACGACTAGGCAACAGCTTTTTTTCCCGTGAAATTCTCACCAAGAATCTCAAATTTAAAAAGATGGTATCTTAGAAGCTTTTGATAAATTTTCCGGTCGTCGAATTGGGTGTGACTGGGCGCAAGGCTAACATGCGTGTCAAGAAAAAAACTGCTACTGCCTGCAGCACCTTTATTTTATTTCGTGCATTAGCCTAGGGTGTACTGGAGCATGGCATCTAGACGAATGGAAAGAATGAATTGGCGACTGTTCTAGAAGGATTTTGGACTTTCATCCCTACAACAAAACCTGGTGTGCAGCCCGCCTTGTGGCATGAGCTCAGTGTTGTGGAGGGGTTTCTTTGGAT
Source organism: Wilcoxina mikolae CBS 423.85 (assembly GCA_014904905.1). Taxonomy (NCBI): domain Eukaryota; kingdom Fungi; phylum Ascomycota; class Pezizomycetes; order Pezizales; family Pyronemataceae; genus Wilcoxina; species Wilcoxina mikolae. The sequence goes on along the minus strand of MU122160.1, from coordinate 347,425 downwards.
CAGCAATCAATGGAACAGGATATGCCCGGGACATCTTGGATCTTGTAAGACCGGAAAATTGAACGCTGTATATGCTGTGAAATCGCACGACTATCCGAACTGGTTAGTCGACGGGTAGCGACGTCAGGATTTCTAGATCTGCATGTAAGGTCGAAGGTTCCACAATGAGACACAGGGCAGATATAGCCAAAGCTCATGCCAGTTATCATCAACACCTATTCGGTTCAATGGGCTTCAGATGGACAACAATGTTGTCCAGCTCTTACACGATGAACCAAATTGGTCGTCGTTGAAGATTTGACTTCTTCACATTTCACATTGCGGGAGAAGAGATCTTTCGCCATCTCATTACATCTTCACATCTCATATCACAGACGGTGAGAGGCTTCGGAGGATTGCACATGTGCGATTTGCGATTCCTTGCAGCAGATCCTTCAACCTGAAACCCGGCCGTTCTTTATTCATGCTTGACTGCAGCCACAAGACCTGCAGACATACACCGGTACCCGTCGGGCGGACGACATGGCTCCTCATGATTGGTACTCCCGCGATAGTTTTGCGTTGTCGGTAAGCCACTTCATGTCCTTCACGGGGGCAGTAAAATATGTTGAGAAGCAAAAGAAACCACGCGGTACTTGTTTGTGTGTTGCGTGACTCCCTCTTAGGATAATGATTGGCGAAGAAGTGGGGAATGCGTCATTGACCATGCTGAAGTTAAAACAACGAGGAACTCAGAATACGGAACTATCGTGAGGGTTTGAATAGTATGCGCCGCTCCTCAAAATGCTATCGACTGGCAGGGACATCATTCACGGGTAGCTACAGTTTCTGTGCATTGGTGGTGCATGCGCTATTTTCCTACTCACTTCCAGTCACCTGGTAGACAACGTTTTTATGCTTTAGCTCCTACGTATGGTCTTTCTTTGTTCCTGCAATCCCTCCACATTCCGTCATCGGCTGTGTGCTCTTTTCTGGGATCTCTCTGGAAGCGGGAGATAGACAGTTTCAGTTGCTCAACCTCATTTGGTTGTCGGTGAATTCAAAGAGCTCCGGGGCGGCGGCTCGAACTCCCGGGACAGGCTTCACAAGATGCTGGTGGATTCAGTATGGCCTGATGAATTTGGGGCTTTCTCCTGCGTATCCAGCTGGCCGATAGTGTTTCGAACCGACAGACCTGTTAAACAACCGTTCACGATGATCGCCGAAGTTATGCTTTGTGCTCCACAGACCCCGTACGCTACATCACACGCCACATGGACTCTGGTACAATCTCGTGGTATTAGCCACCGAGCTGCCACATCATCGTCAATAATGAAGATGAACACGTACCGTTGTGCGGTATGGATAGTATGGTCATCGACCAGCACTCGAAAGAAGTTGCGATATGTCGTTCAACTCTGACGCACACGAGGTCTGTTATCGATTGGTCCTACAGGCCTAAGCTTAAGCTAATGCTTCATGACTAGAATAACGTGTCTTATCTATCCACCAGACGTCGATAATGAGGATTGGTTCAAATTACCGCGTCGGAAACGCCAATGGATGGGTTTATGGCCGTACTATCGATATATCCTTGGTGACGATCATTAGACGTCTGCAGACTTGGATGGAGCTACTTGTCCACCGGAACCATATTAGGCTGCGCAAAAGCGAAATGTATGTACTCACCACGTGCTATCGTCATCTCAGACCTAGCAGTGGAGTTAAAATAACCATTCGAAGGAGTTGATGTGAATCTAGACTTCAACGCCACAACCACCACAATTGTCTCACATTCCAGCTAATTTGTTCGTGTTCATGGGATGTCATTCGCGTCTCTTCGGCAGATCTAACGCGCATTTTAGAATGCATCATACGAAACATCCCTCCTGTCAATGTCCCTATAAACACCTCGACCCGTGTTATTCGTAACCAAAACAAAAGACCCTGATAGCCATACATTCACGGCAACGTATTGAACGCTGTATTTTATCTGAGGTTTCTCCATTGATTGAGACGTTCGAACAAATATCAAGTTGACACGACTCCATCAACGGGATCGCATAGAATCCACAAGCCGTTGACGGAATGAAATTCTCAAGACGGCATTTTTTTTTTTTTCGTATTAGCACCACCTCACCGCTATAACACACAAGTAGAGTACCGCGGTGTACAGACCACGAACATTCCCTATGCTACTGGTTAGTATCCGTCCTCCACTTTCCGAGATCATGCTCCCATCACTCATCCCAATGGCAGAAGGGCTGCTACACGTTGCAACACTATATGGAGAACCGAGCTAATTGATTTCTGCCAACTTAGGTGGTTGAACGTTTCTCCAGTGTTTCTGTGCGAATGGGAATCGCGGGCCAATCACCGATGATCAACGGTGAGCTCTAACAACCCAGACAGAATCACCCTCCCAAAACGAAAGCCTATCGTGCCAAAATTCCGTGGCAGTACCGGGTTCGAATCGACGGGTTGTGGGGAATATGGAAACTCTTTTACCAGGTGCGTATTTGACTACTGCCGCGTTCTTAGTGGATGTTCGGTATTACTTTGCATCTAAGATCTGGAACAGGTCTTCCATGCATAAAATCAAAAGAACATTGTGAGTTCCACCCGAAAAATTAATCTACGTCATATGTTGTAGCTGCTTCCAATTACCATGCGCACCCAGCTTGCTCTATCCACTACTAACAGCGTGCATGGATACAATCGTGGGAACACAACAGCCAGAGTACTGCAACTTCAACCGTGGGTTCGGAATACAGCGATATATATAGCTACCGACATTTGCAGCGATCCATTTGCACGGGTGTGGGTTTTCATTATTCTTCGTGCGGACAATTTCCTGGCTCTAGAGATCGATCGAGATCGGTAATGCATTTACCAGGTCATCAGGGACGTCGACATATATTATACTCCACCTTTGCATGCGAGAGCCATAGCTCCAGAGCTCATGTTGTTGTTTTTTTTAATCATCAAGAAAAGAAAAGCCGAAATTAAAACACCCTTTCATAGAAATCCACATATTGCAGTGTATGTGCGTCGATTCGGTCCCCATCGTGCATGTATCTGGACATCTTGCATGTATCTGAAACATTCATGAGATATGACTTCATTCAACGAACCCGTGGGGAAAAGCCACGTCTTTGATAGGGATGTCGGTCCATTGTCCAGGTATACATTGTGTATCTGCTCGGCTCGGACCGTGTGAACTGACTATCGAATACTTAACAAAATTAGAGACGAACTGTCGCGAACACCCCACCCTCTCCAGTCGGAAGAACAATCCGACCCCATCTCTCCCCCGTAAATAATTTTTTTCCTTTTCATCTCTCTCTCTCCTGGTATTCGTGCCACCTACTCCTCTTCTCATCGGATAAAAAAGGTACGTGTGCATCCACGAAAGGAGCAGCTGTTGATGTAAGTATCTAACGTCGCCAAAGACTGTATTATTGGTGGACCTGCGTCACAGCCAAAGGGTCACCATAATCCACACATATATGCATACCCTTATGCAGCGGCTAGAGAATCTGGTCAAAACGGCGGTGCTCATTCACGGAGTTCCACGTATATCCCCCAGAATGTAGGCGCTTGCCCAAGGGCGGGGGGCGCCTTTCTGTCAAAATGTATATACGTATCGCTACATTCACGTTGAAGGTGTGGGGATAAGGTGTGGTCCGAGCGCAGCCTTGTTCTTATCAAACTTCGGAGCGGGCGATAATTTTTCCGGTGGCGGTGTTCGCGATTGGGTAATACCTAACCACCCAGGTTCCTGGTGCCTACGTGAGCTTGGAATTGGTGACGAAAAAACTTGGGATGGGGAGATTTGACTGTGATAACCAGGAACAAGTCAACTCTGCTTTTCGGATGACGGTATTGCACACTTGAACTCCTTAAGGTCAAGCCCGAATTCGTTATGGCAACTGGCTCGCGGTAAACATCGCCATCAAGGTGTGCCAAGGCATCACTGCTTCTGCTTCGTGAAACAACTTTTTCGCCTGCCGATGGCGTTGATTCTGGGCGTCCGGTTCCCCGTCCTAGGTGAACTAAATCTCTGTTGACGAAGTGGGATTCTGCGGGAAGTCGCCGCATCACATCAAGCATAAATACTTGCTCTTGCTGCCCACTTGTCCGCCCACAGCATCGCGTCCACACTCGTTTTTCGGCCTTCAATCCTATCGTCCAATTCAAGTCTAAGTAAAACATGAAATTCTCCGTCAGCTTCATGACTCTCGCGGCACTCGCATTGGCAGTAAATGCCCAGAATGGTATGTCTCCACCTCATATCAGAGGTTATTGTGGGATCCAACTCACTCATTTATCCAGCGTCCCCAACTGAATCGGTTGGCTGCGAGCTCCACGATGACCATTGGCACTGCGAGGGGTATGCTCCCATTCCTTCCCATCTCCGCTCATGTTGCTAACAGCTCGCAGCCCTCGTGTAACTGCCGCCGCCGCTACATCCGCCGCCAACGATGATCACCACACTACGACCGTGACCAGCTCTACCACTGCCGTTGCACACTCAGCACATGATGATGGCCACGGCCGCGGTGACCTCAGCCCCTCGCCCACGGAGTCAGTTGGCTGCGTGGCTCACGGAAGCCACTGGGATTGCGAGGGACCTGCTTCGACTGGCAGCATCATTTCCTCTTCGGTGGCTAGTGCCACTGCTGCTGCCGGTAATGCGACTCGCAATGCCACAATTTCTAGTGCATCACCCGTGGTAACCGGTGCGGCAGTGTCGAACGGTGTGAGACTCGGATTCACAGCGGGTTTGGTCGGTGTTGTCGCGATGTTTGCTTTGTAGATTTAATGGTTGCTTGTATAAATATCTGTATATGCAGTGGTTAATGTTAATTCTCAAGAGAGAAAATCTGTTCCGACAATTGTAATGATGTAATTTCTCAAAGCCACGCAACAGTTGAGTGAAACGTGTGAGCTTGAGACGTTGAGGTTGTTTATATGAGTGATCGATTATGACATCCGACTGAAACAAGCAAGTGCCCATAACCCTAGCCCTGACACGTCAGTAATCTCGAGAGCACCCGAAACAGCTCTGAGCTTCAAACAAACTCGTACCAATGTCTCGCTGGCTCCTCCGCCGCCTCCCGCTCTCCCCCTCAGTTCGTCCACTACATGCAGCAACCTACCTCCTCGCGGTTCCTCTCTTCTCCATCGCCTTCCTCGTCTTTCTCAACAGCAGTCTAAGCTTCCTCCTAACCAACCTCTTCCACGTCGCACCCTCGAAACTCGGCTCCATAGTCGGAACTCTCGGTTTCGTCGATGAGCTCGTCGCAATAGTTGCTGCCCCCTTATGGGGAGTAGTCTCAGATGGCCGAATTGGTACGCGGGGGGTGTCGGCGCTCGGATACCTCGCGATCTCCGGCTCGTTGGTGATGTTCGTACAACTCCAGAGCGTATATCCCGGGCTTATCTTTGGCCGCATTATCTTCGCTCTTGGCTCCGCCGCCGTGACGACGATGGTGAGCGCGATACTACCGGAGATGACGCATCCGCAGCCTCGTGCAATTTCCGGCTCCGTTAGTGAGGAGGAAGAGGAGGTTGTCTCGATATCGCCACCGACAGGGCAGCTTGCAGGGATGGTGGGGGTATTCACGGGATTCGGAGCTCTCCTTGCTCTCGGTCTATTCCTTCCCCTCCCGACACGCTTCTCACAGTACCCCGATGTCACGCCGGCTCATGCGGTAAAAATTTCTTACTTCATTGTTTCGGGCATTGCTCTCATTATCGCCGTCTGGTGTTATTTCGGCCTGCCACCCCCTAGAAACCCTGGGAACACGGATACATGGCAAGATATCAAGACATGGGTGTGGACAAAGATATGGGGCGGCGACCTGGTGTTCGTCTCCACTCCCTCATCGGGAGATAGTGAAGGCGAGGGCAAGGAAGCAGAACTGAGTGGGATCCGTGGCCTCGGTGCAGCAACAAAGCTCGCATTGAGCGATGGTAGGATTGGTGTAGCCTATGTTGGAGGTTTCGTTGCGCGCGCCAGCTCGGTGGGGATCAGTCTTTTCATCCCTCTGTTTGTGAACCACTACTTTATCACTACTGGACGCTGCAAACCTACCCTACCGGAGCTGTCGAAGGAGGAGTGTAGAAAGGCGTATATCCTGGCCTCAAGTAAGTTCTATCCCCCAACATCCCCCTCCTTCACTATGCTAACGAACAACAGCATTAACAGGAACCTCTCAACTCACCGCTCTACTCCTAGCACCTCTTTTCGGCTTGCTAACAGACCGACTCTACGCCACGCCACATCTACGCAACGTCCCACTAATCCTCTCATCCGCCCTTGGCATCCTCAGCTTCACGCTTTTCTCTCTCCTCCCCACGCCTCAATGCACAGCAGCATTCATCTACGCCGCTCTAGCTGGAGCTAGTCAGATTGGGGCCATAGTTTCATCCCTCGGTCTCTTATCTCGTGGGATTGTCGATGTTGCATCAACAACCGGGGAAGGAGAGGGGCAGTCTCTACTAGGGCGGAGAAAGAAGGAAACTCGAGAGGCTTTCAAAGGGAGTATTGCCGGTGTTTATAGCCTTTTTGGCGCCGCCGCAATACTAATTCTTACGAAGGCGGGAGGTAAGGCGTTTGATAGTGCGGCCGGGGCGCCGTTTTGGATGTTGGCGGGTTTCAATGCGGTGCTGGCTGTGGTGGCGGTGGGGAATGGAATCTGGACAGGCGTGAAGCATCGGTGATGTATGTGTATCTGTGATACTGGACTGACACGGTTATATTTTTTTTAAATAATATGATGCATGATCTAATTGGCGTTGTTTTGTTTCTTGGTTTTTGAGGTGTTTTACTTGAATTGGATTTTGGGTAGCTTTTTGGAGGGCAATTTTCTTTCTATTTTTCTAGTTTTTTACTCATTTGCACGGCACGGAAGATTCTTATGTTTCCACTGTTATTCATTCGGTCTATAAAGGTTGTAAGTATTCACAAGAATCATGCACTTCCACACATATGCTCCGAAAGAAACTCCATCCAGTGTGCCTAAGACCATACACCTATATCCTCACCCCATCTAATCACCAAGCGGGTAGGGGTGAAGAATCTGGCCGTAATACAGAGATGCATCCTTCGATGCCAAAAAGACAAAGCTAGTCGCAATCTCGCTGGGCTGTCCAGGTCTTCCAAGCTGACTCTGCTTACCAAAGCCTTCCATCTCTTCCTCGGGTCTACTCGCAGGCTGGAGAGGAGTGTGCACGGGGCCGGGCCTATTCACTATCAGTCAACATGTTCTCTTTCTCTCACCGCAAGAATACATACGCAACCGCATTAACGCGGATTCCCTTCTTGGTAAGCTGTTTACTCAAGCTCCTAGTAAAGGCCACAATAGCGCCCTTAGTAGACGCATAATCTACCATCGACGAAGTTCCTCTGAAAGCAACAACACTGGTAGTATTGATGATGCTTCCACCCTTGGGGATATGTGGGAGCGCGAACTTCGTCAACGCCATCATCTGTAGGATATTGCTACGGAACGTAGACTCCATAGCGTCAATATTGATGTCCTCGAAGTTCTCGCACTCAACCTGCTTCGACGCATTATTGACCAGGATATCGAGACCCCCGTACGCCTTCACGTGTGCGTCCACAATTTCGTGGAGGCTCTTGAGCTTCTCGAGGTCGTAAGGAATTAGAAGACACTTCCCGCCGGATTCCTCCACAATCCGCTTGGTCTCCTCGGCGTCCGTTTGCTCTTCGGGGAGGTAGTTGATGCTGACTTTGGCGCCTTCGCGGGCGTATAGAGCGGCTACGGCACGCCCGATACCGGAGTCGCCGCCGGTGATGAGGGCGGATTTGTTGGCGAGCTTGTTGGAGCCGACGTATTCCTTGAAGCCGTCGGATCCTTCGAGCTTGGTGGATTCGGAGGTCGGAACCATGTCCCTCTCGAGACTGTTGTTTGTATGTAAAGTTAACATGGAGTTATTGAAGTAGTGAAAAAAAAACACCGAATATTCTATAACGGAGGAGGATAAAAACAAACCCTGGCTGGTTCTGTGTCTGACCAGGCACATTGGCCTTAAACTCGCCCTTCTTTCCGGCCTGAGAAGACGACATTCTGTGTGTGATTGGTGGGGTTATTATTGTAAATCTAGAGGTAGTTGTCAAGGATGATGATGGTTTGAAGTATGAACGTTGTTGTTTGATGAGAGTGCGAAGGAGGAGACGGGAGGAATTCATTGTTTCCTTTTATCCTCCACGGCCGAGCAGGCGGGGCACTCTGGGTAGAGGTCATCGTATTATCATAGGCAAGAGGCTTGGGCCAATCTTGGAAGGATGCTGTTCCCGTTGAAAGAAAGTAAGAATGAATTCACTATGACGTAGAGTAGTCTACTGGTATAAGTTTTGGTGAGTGGAAAAGGGTTGCTACATCGGGTAGCACTCGATGCAAATCTCGAAGCATCTAGGTCCGCTTGTAGCGAATGTTCTGGGAACCATTATTTGCGTGTAGAAAAGACCGTGACGTGACATTTGGAGAAAGTAGCGGCCGGGATATCCTGTCTCTTCGAATAAGAGCTCTGGTCTTAGTATATAAGAGCAGTCTTGCCCGAGATCCTGAGACTTCGTGAGATCGACTTAGGCTACAGAAATTGTAATACTTTAATGAAAGTTCGGTCCGTACGTTACTGTTGAATCCTACGATACCTCGGGACATCTTGCCCTATGGCACTATAGCATAGATCTATATGGCCTTGTTAACCTTAGAGTGTCTCACCCATGGACAACACTAGATTTCCAGAACCACTCCACACGAAAACTGTGCGAGTAGAATGGCAGAAGTTCAAATTTTGGACAAGTACACCAGTACACCGGCACACGAACTACTTTGAACTTACCAATTATCCAAGACAGTAGTGGGATAGTTATGGCGAACGTCGGTCTTGTATGAAGTCTTTCTTAAACTTAATCAATATCCAGCAATCCGTTGCTCTATCCGAGTGTTGCAGTAGTATCCATACAATGTCTCCCTAGGATCGTGTCACTGGATCTAGATGGCGGCGGCAGCAGCAGCACTTTTTTCCTGCCCATAGAGACGGATGAGGCGGTTGAAAAGAATCGTTCGGTGAGCGGAGTCGTAGACCTCTTTGACTCGGTTAAGCTTGCAGAGATACATGTCGTAGTTCTTATGGCTACGGAGGAATGCGATCTTATATTTGTTCAATTCGGTATCGGTTGCGAGGGTATAGAGGTATAGTTTGTACGGTTCAAGACAGTCGAACTCAGGGATTTGTGACTGCTAGGCGTTGATGGCGGACTCAAGCTGGAGGCGGATTGGATTCAAATCAGGCAGGGCATTTGGTGTCTCTTGCATTTCGGCTGGAGGGAATCTCAGCTGCTGAGGTGGTGGATGTCGACGGAAGCCTGAGCTGAAGGTGATGGAGACGGCCGATGCTAGGTGCCAGACACCACAAAGCACACACTGAGAAAAGGAAGAGAGGAGAAGTCAATTGAAGGTTTTGTATCGGTGGTGATGATGATAAGAGAAAGAAAACCCCGTCTCCTCAACCTAATGCCACACTAACCAACTCAATGCGCCACACCGTAGGCATGATTTCAACCGAACGCGCTCAGTTTTAAACCTTAAAATATTTCTCAAAACCCTCATGTCACCCCAAAGAGGCTAGCGCCATTTCCATCCCTACCGCACATCCGGCGCCTCAACTCCACTTCAACCTCACCTCTCCATCTCCCATCCAACAATGCCGACCTCGCAATCGAAACCGCACCCCCTCCGAGCAATGGGAACCCACCTGCACACCGCCTCCCTAGCCTCCAGCCTAATCCTCCACTTCCCCACGCTCGTCAGCAACCCCTCCAGCACCCTCCTCACCACCCTCCCGATCCTCGCTCTCATCCAAAGCGGACACCTCCTCCTCTCTCCCTCCACCCCTAAAAAGCGGCGTAAACCTTCAACAACAACAACAACAACAATCTCATCTTCCATCACTCCTCTCCTCTTGAGCCTAACATTCTCTCTCTTCGTCGGCGCGCCCGTCTTCTACTTCCTCTTGATCCTTTTCGGCGCGCCAGTAACCACACATTTCTCCGAGACCGCGCTAACCGCCGTACATCTATCGCTACTGGCTTGTTTCCCGTTGGTGTTCCAGCTCGGTATTGATGGCGTGAGGTGGAGGGAGGTGGTTGCGTGTCAGGCTATGGTTGACGAGGCGTTTTTGGGTGCTGTTGGGGCGTGCGTAGGTGCTTGGGCTGGCGCAGTGCCGATTCCGCTTGGTTAGTGCCCACACACACACACACACACACACACGGGATGAGGCTAATAAGGGATAGATTGGGATCGCGAATGGCAGAGGTGGCCGGTTACGATTTTGACGGGGGCGTATGCGGGGTATGTTGTTGGAAAGACGGTGGGGTGGGCGGGGAGGGGGAGGAAGATGCCGTTTTGAAGGGGTGATGAGGGTGTTGTATGATACGGGGATGTATAATAGGTTTTATAGATGGGTAATGGGAGGCGTGATCTTGTGTTGGATAGAAGTTGTAATGCCACGGGTACTGGGAGACTTTGATAATGTCCAGAATCTTTGGGTTGCGAGCAGACGGTTTGACCCCGTCAGCAGATTGTCACAATTGTTTTGGATCACAGAAAGATACCGTATAGTGCTAATTACTAGTTCTTGCGCTTCGGGGCGCCCTCCAGATGAATGATTTTCCCCCTCCTACG
>MU122160.1:214399-336625 GCA_014904905.1 Wilcoxina mikolae CBS 423.85 | reverse complement strand
TACGAAACTTCCATAATGAACAGGTTTGAACATTTGGAATAAAAGAACCAAATCTAATTATTTTCTGTCTTGCTATTGAAAAGAACTCATATTCTCATATGAGTGATTTGTAACCAGCAAACTCATTGTCCCTCTGTATAGCAAACTCTTACCGAATAAAAACATACAAGAAAAATAAATTAAAACGTTAGTCTCCTTGCAATCCCTTGACTAAGTATATAAAAGATAGAGAAACGAACGGAAACCTGACCCATACAGTAAAACAGCACTCAATCAGTTATATGATCTCATCAAAAAGGTTCGACTACTTACCGCGGCCTGCTCCACTGCAGCGAAGAACTCTAATTTCCCTTTTTAGCCCTTATAATTCCCTTGATTCCGTCACAGTTTTTGTAATTGGAAACAACACACTTCTCAATGTCTTTGAGCCGCCCACCCGCGAACCCCCCCTTTTACGGGAGGGAGGTAAGCACCGCATATGCTGTGCCGAGGCAAATTGCTTCCACGTGGCCAACTTTATCTTTGATTTCGTTGTCGACCCTATCGGGCCTTGCTGCAAGGTCACTTAGCTCTGTCTCGAATTTCGATTCGAGTTTGTCCAATTTGCTCGAATTTCTGTTTATAATAATGACAGAAGCGATAATCGTAGTAGCAGAGGATATCAAGCCACCTGCATTGGCATTAACAAATTCTAAAGAAAGATAAGTTTTAGTTAGCCTTCCAGTCGTGATCACTGTGAAGTAAGACAGGATGAGAATTACTGTAGAAGCTCATGTTGATACGTTGAGGCGAAGCGTTGGCTGCAGATATCTATCTTAGCATAGACATTTGCGGATATCTATGGATATTTACAGATGTCTGGTCCCTGAGTAGGAAAGTGGTAGATATTCCAACTATCTGTGGAATTCGGGTCCTGCATAGAGTATAAAGTGCAGGTTTCTCGCAGCTCTATTCACAGGATTCCTTTCCTTTTCGCACTTTGCCATTGTTCAGCCTTGTTATAACCCTCTTTGTTGAAGCCCAAGATATCAACTCCTTCAAAGCTCCGTCAATCCATCTCTGTAGCCGGTCAGATCGACCTCCTCAATGCGCGGAAACTGATTGCAGCATCTTTCGGTTTCAGACACGCCGTATCCTTATGGAAAAGACGTACAAACGAGGCGGTGGCATATCGAAGGATCGCAATGTCCATAGCATCGATCTGTAAGTCGTCTGTACATCGGGGTTGCAGATGGCAATTTGAGCGACCCGAAAATCTTCATACCTTCGATACAACTCGAAATTTCAAGCTAGCTGTACCGCAAACAAGGTTCTGTGGACAGGACTCCCGACGCAGTCTGAACACCGTCACAAGACCCAAAAACCGAAAGAATCAGATTTTGAAAACGAGTCTCGAGCCGGGCCCCTGGAATGCTTCGCTGTGTATCCCGATGTGGCTGAACCTATGGGTAAGTCAGACTTCACTACCTTGCAGAAGGAGGTACAGAGCAGTTAGACATACACCACTGCTCTCCCACTGCTCGTGATCGGCTCTCTTAAGATAGCATTTGACTGTACTGGCCTGAGAAGTGGTAGGTTTGAGTGGTGGTTCCAGTTCGTTGGTTGGGGCCCGTTTTTGTTCCGATTCTGTCAATCAGTCAATACAGGAAAAGTTCCAGCTCTGGGGCGCAGATGTACCAGCAACTTTTACTCGTTGCACTGTTGGCGTACTAGGCAGCGAAGGGGACTCAATTGAGGCTTTAGAACGCCACGTAATAGAGTAGAGTGTACGAAGGTCGTTATACATGAAGTATCACTCAGAAATACTTCGTCTGCTCTAGAGGGAATGAGTGGGGGAATGACCATGGCATCGGTTGTGTTGATGTGGCGAGATTGTGTAGCATAAACTGTAGTGATCACAGCTCGCAGATCGTCTGGTATCACGAATCCGAGTGAGAATGCATGCTTACAGAACAAGCCCGAAACAAACCCTCAAAATTTTTTTGGACACGTGATATATCATATTGTTATTCTAGCCAGTGATAACCTTGGAACACTTCCCCCAATTCCGTGCCCTTGTCTCCCACTGCTCGCAAATCCACCGCGCATTGTACCGCCGCTCTTCCCATTCATCAACATAAAGACCAGTCATGGTCTCGGAACCACACTCAATTGTTAACGGCCGACGTGTGCCTGGTGGAGGCGGGAGCCCTCTAACGTTGACTTTCCCAGCTGCAGCCTACCCGACTTGTCAGCCCTACACACGCAGGCTGTGATCTAGACTTCCGAATTACCTCAGACCTCGCACTCGTCGCGCAGAACGGGCCTGTATCACCCTGCTATACTCTGCTCCAGGACCAACATCATCCTATTCGATCGCTCCGGGGCCGCGCTGATGAATCCCGCCGACTTTCTAGCCGGCATCTCCACCCCCCCCAATCACCCCTTCAACAACCTTTCTCTCAACACGCCTTTCTCCATCTCCATCTGCTGCTCCGCCCACCCCTATATCCCATCAGTCACATCCCTTCCTTCCGTTGGTAGGGTACTTACCAGGACCTCCCTCGCACCCCTCATATCCCCCACAATGCGCTCATACATAGCCTCGACCTCAAACACTCCTGGGCCTGAGACCGTGGGACTAGCAAGTTCTTCCGTTTCCCGTCGTCGCTCGTGGATCCCCTCCACGACTTTTTTACTCTCTCTCAGTGTCCGGAGCGCACTCAAGCTCTGTCGCAAGCTCTCTTTCAGGAGCTCCTCGGGGTCTGGCCAGTTTGCGTGCTGCGACTGCGACGACGATGGGTGCAGGGAGAGGAGAGTCTACAACCGGAAATTTGTCAACACGTGCGGGTGGGGGGGTTGGAAATACACACCATAGCCTGCGTAATCGCATCCTCGTTTAATACCTCGCTAGCCTGCGCCATCAGCTCGTCTCCATCCCCATCCCCGTCCACGCAGTCCTCCGCTTGGTTTATGATGGAGTTTAGCGATGCCGAAGACGCCGGAGGAGTGGAGATGATTAAGCTCCGTCTGCGGCGAGCGAGCGAGGATGTGGGTTTCGGGCTTGTGGGTGATTGTGTGTATGTCACTGTGCGACGTTTTAGACGTGGCCCGGGGGAGGCAGCGATGAATTCAAAGGGGGATTCCATGGTGGTTTGTTGTTGTGATGGGAGAGAAAGAGAGGATGGATGTTATGTTGTGGGTTTATGGCGGGGTGGGGTAACACTTGGGTGCATATAAATATGACAATTGGTAACTATGGGCGGTTAGTTGCTGTGGTGATTGGTGAGGTGTAACATGGGGGAGGTGAGGGATCTCGACGAGATACTGGAATGCTGGTTGCTGGTTGGATACAACCGCCAAATTTGGTGAGAATGCTGAAGTGCAGCTTTCTTCAGCTAGAGAGAAACATATTTCAATGCAAAAAGAGATTGACTAGCTCCATCAAGCTTCGAGATACCAAAAGGAAGAGAAAATATACAGATGGATATATTGAACGCCCCAACTCCACACAACTCCACCACCCAGCCAAAAAATCACCCTGAAAACTCCGTGTTCCCTACCTCGTTTTTCCTCGCTTTCGGATCCCTCCCACGTTGCCGGGCGACATCTATTTCCCTTTCCAACCTCCTCTTCTTGTCTTCAATGTCAGCCGATAACTCCTGCATCCCCTCCCACCTCAACTTCAAATCCTCCCCCTCCCTCGGCCCCTGGTCCACCGCCGCCTGCAGCCTCTGCTCTAGGACCGCCGTCTCCTTCCCCACCGCCATGTGCGCTTGATACGCCGCCTCGCTTCCAAAACAAACGCCGTACCCATCGCAATAACACACATGCTCCTTCGGGCAGTCAATACTCTGCCTGTCGGAGAAGATGTAATGCCACAGATACTCCATCACCCTTCCCGAGTATTTATCCGGCAGCTCTGTCGTCATCAACCAGTCGCGCCATCTCTTATACTCCTCCAGCGAATTCGCTCTGATCCTTTCCCTTGTAACAACGAACTGCGCACAACACGTAGCACCAAACACCTCCGGGATCGCAACTCCGGGGAAAAGATATTTAAACACCTGCCCGAGATAAAACTCCTCCCCTTTGATCTCATTGTAGATTCCGGTAAGGGGTTTGATCCACCCCGGACACCCCGGCGACCAGTGGCAGCGTAGATTCATGTACCCCCTCTGCTTCGCGCGCCTATAGTTCAGCTCCCGTAGCATCAGCGGGGTGGTGAAAATGTGTAGATCGTTGTTGTGCCAGGTTGATACGGAGGCGTGGATGAATACTATCAGATCTGGAAGGTCCGAGTAATGCTCGAGGATGTAGGTGAGGTAGGTCATTACCTCGTTGCCTTTGTTTTTGGGGACGGTTAGAGTACCCGGTGGAGGTGCTGAGGAGTTCGTTAGGGGGACGTGGTAGACTTTGGGGGTGAGATTGAGCCATTGAGGGAGTGTGGAGAGCCAGCTGATGTCGTCGTTTGGAGTGCATGGGAGGACTAGGTGCTTGGATAGCCCGTCGGGTTGGAAGGTCGAGATACCGCGCGAGAAGCCATAGTGTGCGTAGGCTGTCTCTATCGTGAGTTCGTAGTTTGGCGGCGGCGGAGGTGAGAAGATGCGCCGTTTGAGGAGGTAAATTACTGCGGCGAAGAGAACAAAAGGGAAGAGGCGCCGGCGGAGGAACATTGATTTAGTCGAGAATTGGGGAGACGAGAGAAGCAGGAGACACAGCCATTAACACGGACAAGAGATCAGGGGAGGCGCCAATTGAACTATGGGCTCAGCGCACGGTGGCCACGATGATAAACATGTGAGGCTGTAAAGTCAAAGCTGATGGATGCTATCGCGAGGAGCGAGACATCGGGGCGGTCGTGGTGCCAATTGGCGGTGCTCGATGGTGGTGGGGTGTTCGGGAGCAAAGGTGTCGGTTTAAGGGCGCCCTCTCCGCTTGGCACTCTGGAAATAATTGTAGCGATGGTAACTGCACTTAGGATTGTCTCGAGACCTTCCCCTGCAAAGACAATAGCGAGTGACTCCAGGTAGCTGCAAACAGATTGACATCGACACCGCTGTTGCATGCATCCGTGCTCCGATAAACTCGGGCTTGAAGATTTAGGCAGGTATACTGCGCAACGGGGGGGCTAGAGAATAGTGGTAGGTTTGATCCAGCTCACTTCTATGATATAGATCTATACTTAAGGAATGACAGAATCATTGGCCTCTGGTGAAGATCTCATGGGGGCAGAAAAAGACGCGTCGACCCAAACGTCACCCGAACCTACCCCAAAGTCGGAGGGAGTGGTGTTGTCAAAAAAGAGTTCCAGCACTCGATCTGTAGATATCTACAGCTCGGTCAGATCAGTAATGGCAGATTCATAGATCGGCCAGATGTGATATATGAAAGCCGTCCTTGGCATAGACCGGCCCGGCTACCAGACCGAGCTGACCGGTTAGGAACACTGGCGCAGCTCTCCGAAAAGCACTCCCAAACCTTCCGTTATCCATACCCAGTGGAGGTTGTCGTCTGTTACTATCAACCAGTCTAGTGACCAAGATCATGAGCTTCTACGAAGCGCGGCTCGGGAGGAGGTAGAACAGTCCCAGAGGCGGGCAGAGGAATGAGATGGCACCGATCGACGGTCGTATGATCGATTAAAAAGAAGCGAAGGAGTCCTGTGGGTGCTTGAACAGGAAAGCAGAAAGTTCGGAGAGGTCGTGTTCACCTTTAACGGTGTAACGGATCCGCAAATACCGGAGCGGTGCTGGAAAGATTATGGCCTCCAGATGTGTAGCCCGAGTCTCCCCTGGTATCTTTCTATGGTTGAACTCAAATTTTTCATAGAGAGATGCGGGCCAAGTGCCTTTGGGCGTGGAGCTGCTTTGGAACGACGCATGGATGTGGAAGACCACATGGCTGTTGAGGATAAGCTCGAGATTACGAAGATTGAAGGGCGGTCAACGCGGTCACAAGAATGGAATCCTAGCAGACGTATGGATGGAATGCTCGTTGCTCCAGCATGCCGTCTGTTGAAGAACGAGCTACTGTGTCAAGAAGGCCACCTAATCGGAATATGTTGCAATCCCTATACGTAGATTTTCCGCATCGGTAGATAGAAAGCGTGGCTCTCCTACACCTTAACAGCTGTGGTGATTTTAAAACTACGAAGAGCTCCTCACAACTCACTCTGAAATTCATGCTCATGTTGTGGAAGAGTGTACATCTCCATTATTGCATGTAAATTTACAGACCAGCGAATACCAGAAAAGCAAAAGGATCAAACATGAAAGAAACATATATACTACATACAACACTCGCTCAACCCACCTCCTCATACTTTCTCAATGGTATTCTTCACCAACAACGCCGCCTTCTCCGCAAGCTGTCTCTGCCTCATCTTTCTGATTCCTGCGAATATCAACACAAAACTTAACTCCAATTTTTCCTTGGTCATCATCAACATCCCTTGCACGATCAACCCCTTCATGATCTGGGGGCCAATTCCTTTGAAAAGTCCGAGCGCACCCTCATGCTCAACAATAAACCTCATAACCTCGATAAAGCTCTTGAAGGGCTTTCCTTTCCTCGCTGGTGGTGGTCTGCTCTGTAGCCCAACCTTTGCGACGATCAATGGCTGCGTTGCGCAGGTAGCTACCGCCTTCGAAAGGGCACCTAAGAGGAAGGATTCGAATGCCGATAGGCGGGTCTTGTTGGGGTAAAGGATCTCCTTAAATTTCTGGTACGAGCCATAGGTAATAGCCGGATTCACGACCAACACCAAGGACGCCTTCAACCCTCTCCACAAGCCTGACGCTCCATCCTCGGCAATCACTTCCCTCGCAGTATCAAGCAATCCCACGTGCGGCGCATTCAGCGGGCGCGTTTGCTGCCTTGTTGTTACAACCGCGACCGGTATCGTGAACAGCTGTGCCAAAGCACCTGCGACAGCGCCAAGGAGGAGCTCGGTGGCGGTATTGAGAGACGACGGGTTTCCAACCCGGCGGAGGTACCAGTTTCGCACAAAGGTGTACCAGTAGAAATAGGCAAAGTTTGTGGATGCAACACCGAGAAGGGAGCCAGCAATACCGGAGTAGAGACCCGGGATTCCGGCCTTTGCGACGATTTTGAAGATGGCATCGAGTGTAGAGTCGTAGTGTTCGTGTTCCTCTTCATGTTCTCCGGCGGAGGTGCTGCCGTTGATAGTGATACCGTTGGAAGTAGTGCCGTTGGAGGTGCCGTTGGGCTTCTTCTCGTCGGCGGTCGTGGCAGGACGTTTTTTGACTTGGACTTGGAGCTTGGTTTTAACACTGTGTAACGATCAGCTATAGCTGAAACCATACAAGAGCGGTGGACAAACATATCAAGGGGATAGACGACTGCATTCGCCAGAACCGCGCCGGTTGCTCCTGCGACAGCGTAGCCCCATGGCGGGAGAGGTGCGTGCTTGGACTGGGCACCCATTGTTTGTCCTGTGGTGAAAGGAAAGCGTGAGAATTGAGGATATTCGCGTATTGAAAGCCGGACGGACGGCGAAGAATCACAAGTAACCGGATAAGAGATCTATTCTATCTTGTATTGTAACACAGAGTATGGGAAGGGGTGAGAAGAACTGTCTTTGCTTTACACAGCGGAGCGTTCTGTTCAAGTAGTATCCATGACTCTCGGTGACAGGAGGGGGAAGAGCGGAAGCTGGGGGTATAGAACCGATCAAGCCGAGGCCTCGGTGGTGGTGACAGGGCATTCATCATCTCTTATCGCGTCTTGCTTGCATCATCTGAAAGACGAGCAGTGTCACATGCCATGTGGCTGTGCTCCACTCCAGCCACTCCAGCCACTTCAGCCACGCTTCTCTTGACCGAAGCACTCCATAACCGTCCCCGCAATTCTTCATCAATACTAAGTAGGTAGCTCTCTTCTCAAAAAAGCTTCGCTTGCATATAATGTCTTCCCTCCAGAACCAAAATCAAAATCAGAAACCGGCTAAATCGATCTCTCACGACCCTTCTCTAGCTCGTCTGGCTGCTGTGAGTTGCTACCCCGCGTTTGCACTTGTGTCCTCTAACATCACATTCTCTCTGACAACCAAAGGCTGCAGAATCACAAGCAGATGCACTTACCGTCAGCGGAAGCTATTCCGAAGCCCTAGAAGCCGCAATTCAAGCTGCAGAACTGTACATTCGTGCCCGCCGAGAAGCTTCCACCCCTTCCGAGAAGCACCACTTAGACCAAAAGTGTTCAAACATCCTTGCCAAAGCTGAGCGCTGGAAGAAACGACAGCAAGTAGAGACTGGATCCATACCAACACCAGTATCAAGGCACCACGCCGTATCTCTTGCTTCTACTCCACCCCCTGCCGGACCGCCGAGAAACCGGCCTGCCCCACGAGCCGCCAAAACGTTGACAGTAAAAGAGGAAACGCTGCTGCTGAAGTCAACTATAATCAACGGCCATAAGTTTCCTCCTTGGAAAGAACCACCGAGAGCATCCGAGTTTCCTGAAGAACCGTTTTTGTGAGTTTCGCTCACTGCATATAAAGGACTGGAAGGTGCGGGCGAGACTGACGCTGTTCGGAGGGATCCGGATGGATTCTTGCAGCTATCAGATTCTCAGAAAAACATACTTGACGATTGGAAACGGCCACATGAGATTTACAGCGATGCGCGAATTGCGGCCAGAGATGGAGAGAAGGTAGATTTAACCCAGGACGTGGTTACAGATTGCTCTGTTGTGGCCAGCTTGTGTGCTAGTAGTAGGAGAGAAGAGAAGGGGCTTGGTAGGGTTGGTTCTAATCGCTCCGATGCAAGGATTCAAACTAAAGGTTCCCACGCTCCAGATTGTATCGAATATAATATACCCACAGGACGAGAATGGGCGAGCGGTGGTCAGTCCCTCTGGAAAGTATATTGTGAAGCTATTCTTCAATGGATGTTACCGCAAAGTTTGTCTTCATTCCCGGTCAGATGGCCTAGGAATGCGCTCAATTCCCATTCCAGGTCATAATAGACGACTATCTTCCAGCATCCAGGTCAGGACGAGCTCTGTATGTTACATGTCGCAACAACCCTTCGGTATTCGCCCCTGCACTCATCGAAAAGGCGTACCTGAAAATCATGGGGGGTTACGACTTCCCTGGCTCAAATTCTGGTACCGATTTGTTAGCCCTGACAGGATGGATCCCGGAACATGTGTTTCTTCAGTCCGACGAGGTTGTGCTGGGTGCGCTGTGGCGACGGATGTCGAAAGCTTGGGCTACCGGCGATGTTCTGATTACTTTAGGAACCGGGAGAATGACAGTACGTGAGGAGATAGAATTGGGTTTGATTGGAGAACATGACTACGCTGTGCTTGAAATGAAGGAAGAAGATGGTGAAAGACTGATGCTAGTTAAGAATCCGTGGTCCGAAGGCACAGTCTGGAAGGGGATACCTACCGAAGACGAGGACGATGACCGGGATTTTGATGCGCCGAGTGATAGCGAATCGAACGGACTCGATATGTCGAACCTCGAACAAGCTCTTCCTGCCAAAGAACCGTTGCAACCAGGCGTCTTCTGGATCTCTCTAGATAATATATGCCGAAACTTCGCCCACATATACCTAAACTGGAACCCCACGCTTTTTACTCACATTCACGAATCCCACTTCTCGTGGGATCTCTCTATCGACTCCACAGAAACCTCCTTTGGTCGCAATCCGCAATTCTCCATCTCAAATCCATCGCAAACTTCAGGCCCCGTGTGGATTCTTCTTTCCCGCCATCTTGGTCTTCCCAATATCCACAGCGAAGGAATGATCAAGAATGGCTTCATATCTCTCTACCTTTTCGATGCATCTGGCCGCAGGGTCTACCTTTCCGCCCCCAACCTCCGCAGAACCCCTTACGTCGACTCACCGCAGACCCTGCTATGTATCGACGATTTTCCATCAGGGGAAACATACACCCTCGTGGTCTCATCTCAAGACTTATCACCAAAAACTCATCCATTCTCGCTGGCTATATACTCTCTCACCAACCTCCACATCGCCCCAGTAGTAGAAACCTATCCTTACTCACTCACCCTCTCGTCAAGCTGGACCGAAGCCACGGCAGGAGGGGACGCACACTCTCCATCCTACCCGCAGAACCCTCAATTTGCCTTGTCTGTCTCAACAGCAACCGATATCGGGCTCCTCCTAGAATCTCGAACCGAGCATCCTATCCATGTCAAGCTCGTTCACTCTCCGGGGGTACGGGTGGCCAGCGTAACGACACGCGACATCGTGGCAGGAAGTGGGGAGTACAAACGCTTCACTGCGCTTGCCACCACGTCTTCACTTCCCGCCGGAAGCTATACAATAGTAGCGAGCACCTTTGAGGCGGGCCAGTTTGGCGACTTTAACCTCACGCTCCTCTCAACCTCCTCTTCCGCCACGCTCAAGGAGCTACCAGCTGAGACGGCGGGGTATTTTGAAACCGTCGTTTGTGGAACATGGGAGCCCGGGAGGAGGAAGCTGATATGGCCGATGGATGTGGGCCGTTTAATGGGTCTCTGGGTTAAGGCTCGGAGTGAAGGAGCGTTAAGGGTGTGTGTATTGAGAGGAGACGAGGTAGCGGCTCAAAGTGGAGACGGAGAGTTTGAGGACCTTCCAATGGGCGTAAGGACAGCGCGTGCGGATCTGGGGTGGAGAGAAGGCGGGTATTATATCGTCCTGGAAAGGCCGGGGAGGGAAGGTAGGGGCAAGTGGGAGGTTAGGGTGCTGAGTGAGGGAACACTGTGGGTGGGTGAGGAGGAGAACATGGAGGATGAGTAGGAATTGTGCATTTGTATGTTTGTTTTAGACAGCAATGTCGTTTTATCCAGATTCTATTAAACGCTCTGTGGCGCTATGCCCTACTACAAGTCAGTGATCAGTAGTAAGAGAGTGCAAACTGCAGTCGTCAGACCACTCTGCGTTAGGCCGTGAATCGAGACGGCGTCGAGCACTCACCATGAACACCTGCTGTTGTAAGAGCTATCTGCTGCATCCATCCGTCCAGGTCCGCCGGCGCCGGTTTTGCATTGATGATGCATCACTCGAGGTTTGGACCAATTAACCTCTGTATGTAAATGATGGATAAACCTGCTCAATCAATTGTGCAGCTACAACCAAAGCCCAACGATGTTCTGGACTCCCAATTCAGCGAATATCCTTCCACGTACAAGTTACAATATAATTTCCGCATATAGGCAGATGCATATATATATGTACCGGTCCGTCCCCTGCCAGAGTGTGTTTCCAAGATACTATATCAAGGCGTATATGCTCCACCTGTTCTCCAATGGTTACCTCAAACTCTAATGCCTTGTACTTCCGGTTTATGCATGGGCGAGTTTGTCCCCACATTCTCGTGCATGCAACCAACTAACATTGTGTTAGATACGAACACGGGGGACGATTGAGCTCATGGTTCGCGGTGATACTGCTGGTGAATGTATAAAATTCAACCAATTCCCTGGTTGTCAAACTCAATCTTTACCGATTCTTCACCATGATCTACTCCACCGCCTTTCTCCTGCTCTTCCTACCAGTTGTTTCCATTGCACAGGATACCCGTCCCCTGGTGGAATCCAACAAGCTCCGCCGAGTACTCACCCGTTCCGACCTTCTAGTGCAAGCCAATAAGCTCCTAGAATTTGCCTTCGCCCCAGGCGCAGGAGGTAACCGTGGTTTCGGCGGCCAGGGACATAATTCAACGATAAACTATATCTACAACACTATCAAAGCGCTCGATGAGTATGATGTATATCTGCAGCCATTTACGCAGCGTTATGCAGCCGCAAATGGATCGTTTTTGGTTGATGGGGATGAGGCAGTGTTTTATCCTGCCCGCGGTTCGCCAGCGGTGAAGGGGTTGAAGGCGGATTTGGCAGCGGTGAGAGGGGAGGGGTGTGTTGTTGTATGTACCCCCCCTCCAAGGGAGAAAGGTGCTGAGGGGTTGGATAGGAAGATTTTAAGGGTGAGGTAAAGGGAAAGATTGTAATTCTGAAGAGAGGGAATTGTACCATTACGTATAAATCACAGCTTGCTGGGGCTGCTGGAGCTGTGGCTGCGATTGTTTATAATGTTCGTTTTCCCTCTTCCATCTTATATTGTGCTGACAATTTTTTTGACAGAGTGTTCCTGGAACGGTTCTTGACGGCCGTCTTCTCGATGAACCCGGTATCACCCCGACAGGCGCCATCTCAAACGCCTATGGTCTAGAACTACTCGCAGACCTTGCGGCCGGCGAGAGGCTAAGAGGCGAAATCAATATCGATTCATTCGCGGAGGATAGAGTCACGTATAATGTGATTGCACAGACAAAATCCGGGGACCAAAACAATGTCGTCCTCGTAGGCGCTCATTCGGATAGGTATTTTTGCATAGAATTCCCCCCAGAAGTATTGAGAACTGATAGCAGCAATAACAAGTGTTCCTTTGGGACCAGGAATAAACGACAACGGCAGCGGTAGCATCGCCCTCCTCGAAGTCCTCCTCAAGCTCAAAAACTTCAAAACGTGCCACTCTTCTCTCACCTCCCCACCTCCCCACCCCTGCTAAACATCTCCCAGAAACAACGCCATCCGCTTCTGCTGGTTTTCGGCCGAAGAATTTGGGCTTCTAGGGAGTACACACTACGTAACCCAACTCACACCCCAAGAAAACCTCAAAATCCGTCTAATGCTAAACTTCGACATGATCGGTTCTCCAAACTACATTCTGGGCGTATATGACGGCGACGGATCAGCATTTGGTCTCGCGGGTCCTCCAGGGTCTGCGCAGATCGAAGAGAAACTTGAAGAATACTTTCAAGACATGGGGAAATCATCGGTTCCTACCGCGTTCACGGGACGAAGTGATTATGGCCCTTTCCTTGCCGCTAATATACCAGCGGGAGGTCTGTTCACGGGTGCAGAGGGGATAAAGACATCGGAGGAGCAGAAGTTGTTTGGGGGAATGGCGGGGGTCCCGTATGATGTTAATTACCACCAACCAGGGGATGGAGTCAAGAATTTGGATCTGGGAGCGCTGATTGTGAATACAAAGGCGATTGCGGATTGTGTGGCGGTTTTTGGGGGGAGTTTGGATGGGTTTCCTGAGAGGACGATGGTGAAAGCGGGGAAGGAGAAGGTGGTGGTGTGGAGTGAGGGGAGTCATGGGAAGTTTGCGAGTCATGCTGGAGGGCGTGGAGATGGGCTTTATTGAGTGGTTTTTGGTTCTGGAATGTTCGGTCCTGGTTGCAGAACTAGTGGATTAATACGAATACGACATATTAATCCCACGCACCCCACAGCTTTGAGCAAAATAACATTCAGTGGATGTGAAGTTCTCAGAAATCGAGAAAAAGTGAGGTCTGCGTGAGTGCAGCTGCAGCTTATTCTACATCCACACGCCGAGGAGAAGAAGCGTAGCCGTACCTGTATGGACATTATCGTACCCTCTACTAAGTAGTCCATTGCTTAATTCGGAATCCCAGATTAGCATGGAGTAAGGTAACATGTCGAATTACGGTGTATCTCAAGCCTGTGTCCGTTTTCTGTGGAGAGCAATAGCTGATTATCATTCTGGCAGGAGAAGTGCCGGGACACAGAAGATATATGTGACTTGGAGATAGGTCCGGCACATGGTTTGGATAGGAAGTAGGTGCTTGAGGAGGTCTTGAGTATTACACAACGAACGCTTAGCTCTGTGAGCTTAATAGGTGCTAGAAACACTCAGGGAAGTGGGTTCGAAACCTGAATTTCTCACAATTGGTGCTGTAAGTGCCCAGCAAGTAGGCTTCGAAGCCCGTGATGCTGTAAACATCAAAACCCCAGGCTCAAAACCTGTGGTTGCTGCATTTACTTGCTGACGTATAAACAGACGGTACCTAATGCAAAAGTTTCCTTATACCTGTGGATGCCACTCTTTTTCT
This sequence comes from Wilcoxina mikolae CBS 423.85, assembly GCA_014904905.1. Taxonomy (NCBI): domain Eukaryota; kingdom Fungi; phylum Ascomycota; class Pezizomycetes; order Pezizales; family Pyronemataceae; genus Wilcoxina; species Wilcoxina mikolae. The sequence goes on along the minus strand of MU122160.1, from coordinate 322,744 downwards.
ATTATTAGGTAAGTGCACGTTTTGTATTTCAGACGGCTCTTCTTTCAACAAACCAGTGACCTGCAAAAACTAGGATCAATTGCGCAATCAATTAAACTCAGTTATACAATGAATACTTAGCCTAGAAAGCTGAGCCTGGTGTTAGAAACACCCGGGCAACAGGTTCGAAACCTGCATTTCTCACAATCGGTGCCGTAAACACCGGAGTTCCAGGCTAGAAAACCTGTAGTCAGTACTATAAACACCATAAACCCCAGGCTTGAAACCTGATTTCTCACCACAATCGGTGCTATAAACATCCAAGTCCCAGGCTCAAAACCTATGGATTGTGCTTTTGTTTTAAACGCGGCGGTATCTAGCACAAAAGGTTTCCGCTAAAGAAGCGTTGTGAGAGCTTTTGTCCAGTATGGTTACTCTGCCTGTACGGCGGGGGACAAGTTTAATTTGGTTGCTTCGCCGTTGGTTTCCTTATAGTCTACCCGGTGGGGAAGGCTACACACAATCGAAAACACAACTATCTATCTGTAGATATAGTACAGACTAGTTTACTTATATCTAAAGTACGGTGTCTTCACGGGTAACTCGGCCGCAGGCCTCTGATTTGGACTCCCACGAAGCAGTGCAATCAGCATAGATAAAAACGTAAAGCCTAGCATGGTGAGTGCAAACCCATAGGCAGGCAGGCAGGCAGGTTCGAAACCCGCAATTGGTGCCTGTAAACACCATGGCCAGTAATTTGTTCTCATTTTACTCTATGGTGTGTGAAGTTCTCAGAAATCGAGCAATCTCGAAAAAAGTGAGGTCCGTTTGAGTACGTATACAGCTGCGCATGCAGAGTACATCCAAGCGCCGAGGAGAAGTGTAGGCGTACCTGCATGGAAATTATCGTACGAACTCAGCCCCTTCTTTTAGTCCATAATATTGCTTGGTTTGGAATCTTGAATTTGCATGGGGTAAGGGAAGATGTTGAGTTAAAGTATCTCAAGCCTGTGTATGCTTTTTGTGGAGAGCAATAGCTGATGAGCGTAGTATCCGATGGGATATCTTGGACACTCACCGTCTCTACATCCCAGAATTATATGTACCACAAAACGATCGAGTTGATGCTCAAGAGTATGATATGAAGTACTAGTCTTAGACGTGTACATGTATTCTGGCAGGAGAAGTGGCCGCGACGCGGAAGTTATATTTGACTTGGAAATTGAGGTTAACCGGTTATCATTAACTGGTACGAGTGATGCTACGTGCATCGACGGAAGTGTTAAGCGTATTTTATGCGTGCTAGTCTGACATCCGGAGACTGGTTTAGCGGATTGGCTGACAGCGCCGTACCTAACTGAAGCGGAAAGTACCTAAAGTAGGTACGCTACTGACTATCAATATGCGCGCAAGAACATGCGCGCACTCAGAACCGTTCGGTCTGTTGGGAATTGGCTTTTATTAACTAACCCATCAAGGATGACAAAACGGGGCGGGCAACGGGCGGGCCCGCTGCCCGCCGCAGCAGCAAAAGGAACCGACAACCCCAGCCCATTAACGACTGGGGAGCTCTGTTTATGTGGAAGGACACTGTATCCTTCTGGAAAACAGCATGCCCGTCTCAAAATCCGCTCGCATGATACATTCCCTCTCCCCCCCCAGTTCTGTACGCATGAACCAGCATGTCCCGGCGGACGCTAACGCTGGTCACCTCAACCTGGGATCCGAGATGTTACCGGGACCGTTGGGGCGGGAATGGGAAGAGGGGCTTGGCAATTATCGTTGTCGTGAGTTTAGCGTGTTTTGGATTTTGCATGCTTGGTGCTTGTTTATTTCTGCTGGTTTCTTCGAAATAGGCAGGCGGGCACGCAACCTTAACGATCTACTTGTGAGTGTTGTGTGTGTGAGGATACAGTGTGTTTGAAGTCAATTGCCATGTCGGTAATCTATTCAGCCAGCACAAGTATCGGCCTATGATCCGGCGTTAGTTCACTGTTTGCGAGTAACGGTCATCGTCAAACGGTTGGGTTGGTAGTTAAATTTTTTTCCCTCGTCTTCGAAGTCTGGTTCGTGGTACCAACACTCTCCCTGTTAGATGTGGCAGCCAATATCTGGAATAAAGAAGCGCATTTGAGGGGTAAAGCGTCAAGAACCTTTGACCGCTTTGAGGGCAGAAAGATAGCTTCAACAGAAGTGTTTCTTTGCTAACAATATAATGTAACACCGGGAGCGTCACTCCAGGTTTTATCAGCCTCCCCGGTGCGGGTTCTGAATTCGTATAGGCGTTTTGTTTGAGTACGAGGGACTTTGTACGCGCTTGTATGGCGATACGCCCATTGCGGTATCGACGCGGAACGCTGGACGGAGTAGTTGCACTCTGATTGCCGCTCACATTTTATATCGACCGGCCAAAGTCCCGGTGCACTACATAATAGACCCGCTCTTCTTGTGTTGGAGTCTCTGTGAAGGAAGAATGCCCATCGAATTATGCATTATGGCCGCTGGTACCGCTGGAACTACTGCTCTACACACATGGTTTCCATGACTTCGGCTCAGTGCCTCGATTGCCTCATAGACACCCAAAAATTTTCACCAAAACATCTTCCTACGAACACTATGCCGGACATGCTGAAATCGACGCCAACACAGCGAAGCCAACAACATTCACGAGTGGATCAACTTCTGAGAGCTCCAGCTCCAGCTCCAGCTCCAGCTCCAGCTCCAGCTCCAAACTACCGAGTGGGTACTTTGATAGCTAGAATTCGAAAGGGCTCAGGGGTGACTTGAATTGAGGCCTTCATGTAAGGATGAACAAATCGTGAGTGAGGAGCAAGAAAAGACGGAAGAGAAGATCTAGAAGGAGAGTGAAGATGATGACGATGGTACGGGAGATTTAACAAGAAATTTGATGGTAACTTTCATCATCCAGTCTTCTGATGGAAAGGCTTACGTTTTGGCAATGCAGGTTTCTAACAAGATCTGGGGAAGCCTCAGCCAATACAGGACCTTCGATGATACGGTAACTGGACCAAATCATGGTGAAGTGACTATGTCACGAGTAGATATGGTACGAATCTTCCTCATGGTTGTTGCTGAAGGCTCCAATGTGAGTGCTATTATGCGTGTTACCTTCTGTCGACTCATGTGCTGACGACGTGTGTCCAGACCCCTTGCGTCGTACGAAATCCTCACCGGGAAGCTCGAGGAGACGGCTATGAACGCAGAGGAAGAACTAGCTATAGCCTTCACCCCTCTCTTATAGGCCGCGTATATCTTTAGTTTCTTTGATTGTGTGATGGTTCCGGCATTGGGTCGGTATGTTTGCGGGATCTGGATCTTGTTCTGGCGGTGGATCGGGTCAAATTCAATATCTACTTGTAAACACCCCGTAGAAGAGTTCCCATATCGCGGTGGTAATGGCAAATTTACTTCTCCTTTGCACCGACTCTCTGGCAGCAGCTCCCAGGCCACCATATTTGAATGATTCCTTCTCCAACTCCAAAAGTATACATCTCATCCAGTCACGTGAGACTCCGGGAATCCTGTAGAGTACATATCGTTTCCAAGGCCACAGTGTCGCTTCCATCTCGAACTCCGTTCACACCAGGTACTTCCATGCTGTTTGTCCATCCTCACCGCCGGGATATTGCTTGCTTGTGTGGGGTTGTATCTGAGTCCTTACCCAGTACGTAGGTCACAGTTTATGTTTAAATATACCCTTTCCTCCTGCGCTCCCTCTTTTTCGTCACATGCAAGCAGCCTTACTTCACCACCGCGTTGCGTCTGTTCCACCCCATATATTAAAGCCTCCAGGTACAAGTACTTCCTCACCCCTTAAGCTTTTTGGTTCCCGCACAGTTTTCGGCTTCCATCGTCCTCTTCCTAAAGCAGCTCTTCTCTCTCTCTCTCAATATATCGAACTTGCTTCACCCGAAATCACTCTACCAGCTTACCGAAAAGTCTTGAATTGGGTTGCTTTTTGAAAGTCCTCTGCCTTCGGTCGAACCAGATTACTGGGTTTTTCCGCTGAATTGGGAGACTTGGCCCCCCCCCCCCTCCCTGGGCCATTAACAGACTTTTTTTTGTCCATCCGCACATAATCACCTCCTCAAAACACACCTCAACGACCGAAAGATCCGAAACTGCACCAGGTCATACGAACAGACAAACCCAACGCTGCTGCACTAGAAGGCCTGAAACGCGGAACTCTCATTTGGTACCGGATTCCAGAGCGCTTCATTCTTTTCCCGCCATTTCGGGTCGACAAATTACCGCTGATCATCACATTTTTTCTTGCGACTGGGAAATTCGCGTAATTTTTTTAGGTATCTTCGCCCAGCCAACCAAATGTGCTGGTTTTTTTTCTTGTTTTTTGGACTCTTCGTTTCCTCCCCCTCCAGCCGCCCGCCGCCCCGTCCGTTGTCGTCAAGTTCGCTAGCTCGAAAACTAAACAGACCTGTTTTTAGCGCTTCCATTACGGGGGGTTCAGCCTCTTAGCTTTGATCCTTTTGTCGCAATCCGGCTCAAACAGCTCTCCTTCAAACGGAAAGCCCGTTTTTTTTTTCTCCCTCTCCTTATTACAGGACCCCCCTCCCCCACCCCACAACTAAACCAACGAATCCTTGCGCGAAAAAACTTTCTAAAGAAAGACGCCCATATGGAATTTGGGTTCGTTTTCGTCCCAGACCCTCATCCAACACCCCCCATGAATCCAGCTCCAGATTCTCGCCCACGAAAACGTACCTCAGCTCCAAAACCGACAATTGTCACGCGAAACGGTCGGAAATACTATAATGACGACTACACGCCTTACTGTCTCCCCTGCGATGTCAAGGAATTGAGTCGGCAAACGCTCTGGCACGAGCTGAGTCGTGTGCTCTGGGGGGGATTCTCCAGTATTGATTTCAGCGTGGAAAAGATCCCGGATTCGGTGCTGGAATTAGGATGTGGTAGTGCGATATGGAGTGCTTGCATGGCTGACGAATTTGCAAAGATGGGAAGGTCGGATGTGAAGTTTACGGGAATGGATGTGGTGGATGTTAGGATGGATATGAAGGGAGTGGATTTCAAGTTTGTCAAGCACAACTTACTCACCAATCCGTTCCCTTTCGAGGATAATGCTTTCGACTTCGTGTTCTGTAGAGACATGACGTTGTGTTATCCGTCGAAGAAGATGTATATAGACATCATTAGCGAGATCCTACGAATTGTCAAGCCTGGAGGGTTACTTGAGATCCAATGCAGTACGCACACACATACCCACACCACCAGTCTCACCTTTTCGCAGGATGATGGGGTAAATGGGGAACAGCTAACCCTCTGTGTCAGGCGACTATACCATCCGAACTCTTCAACGCTCTTCAGCATCTTATGCTCCAGGTATAGGAGCCTACGAAATCACCTCGACGACCCAGTTCAATTCCAACTCTGAAAATACCTTCATCCAGCAATGGAACGACCGCATAACAAAAGCGCTGGTAAAGCGAGACCTTCCACCAGTACCGTGTACACTCGTCGGCGCGAGTTTTCTAGGGGAGGAAGGAATGACGGAAGTACATTCGAAACGGCTCGCCCTCCCATTCGACACAGTATGGTGGGAATCCCCCAACGCCGACTCCACTTCCGAATCCTCATCATCCATGTGCTCGAATCGCCGGAGCACCAGTGGTTCCAGCATGGAATCCTTCAGCAGCACATCGAAACAGTTTCCGCGGAAACGAGGAGGTAGTATCAGCGCATCGTCATATCACCACCATCACTTCAGCAGCAACAAGGGTTCTTCAACTTCCGGAGATTGCGGTCTATATCCAAGTCCACTGACGGACGAGGAGCGCGCGATTCGGCACCTGGCGAAGCTGACGTTCGCACAGCTGATAGAGGCGTTGGAACCCATCCTGCGGGAAGCTGACGATAAGAACCTTGATGAATGGGATGGGTGGTATCGGGATATGATGCGGAGTTGGTTCGAAGGGAACGGGCTGAGGAATGGGGAGTGTATGGAATTTGGAGCCTGGACGGGGAGAAAGAAGGTACCGTGAATTTTATGGCCCTCTTTGCTGCGCAAGGTTGGGTTTCTTGTTATTGGATGTTGTGCTGGTTTTCGTAGCATCTATGCATTCCACAGCGTGATATTGGGTTGCGCGGCGTATGGGTGTCGGAGGGGTTCTTTTTTTTTTTTTTTCTTTTCTTTTCCTTGTGGGTTGGACGGGTGGGTGGGGTTTTGTCGGGTTTTTTTTTTCTTGCGATATGATATCGATTCCTTTTTAAGCTTCCTTTTCACATTGTCATATCTTTTTTTCTTATTGCTGTCTGTATTGTTAGTTTGGCTTGGGGGTGATTCTTGGTATGGATTGTGGTCGCTATTTTTGTTTCGCTCCCTGGGAGCACAAGCTGTATCATATTTGTTTGGGACGCATGTAAATATACCTTACCTGCTGCAGAATGCTCTTACACACGAACCTAGGTACGCATGGCATCCCACTCCAGAGATTGGGCAGCATGCAATAACTAACCCTGATCCTTGATTGCAAACCTGATCGCCTCCCAATCTTCAACCTTTAACCTTCAACTTCGCATTTACCTGTCAACTGTTACCCGTCACAAAGTATTCGTACATACTACAGAATATTCTATCTAGATCCTCCTCCGGCGATAACGATTCTACCCATCATCTACCACAGCAGCAGCAAAACAGCTTAGCTCACCCCCCAGCTCTCCACTCCTCTCCAACAATGCTCTGAACCCGCCGCCATGTCGAACAAGGCCTCCACCAAACCTCCCCTCCCCGACTTCGACAAAACCTTCATCAACGATGCCGGTCCGTCCCTTCCCCCCTCCCCCATTCCCCCACCCCCACTAAAAAACACCCATAGACATCGCCGCCTTCTCCCGGGCCATCAACGCCCCCGACGCGTCCGAAGAAGACCACTTCATAACCGCGCTCAACGACTGGCGGCCCGTCAACACGCGCATCCGTAAAAAACGAGCTCGGCGCCGAGGAAAAGACGAAACGCGAGAAGGGTTCGTATACACGCTTACAAAATGGCCATTACTAGTCTTGGTATTCACATGGATCGCTGTGTTATCGATACTCTACGTTATGACACGGTTCTACATCTCGCAGTATGAGTACTGGATCACGTGGCGCGGGGAAAGGAATAGGTTGAGAAAGAAGCTGAGGAAAGCGGAAAGTTATAAGGAGTGGGTGGACGCTGCGAAGGAGTTGGATAGGTTCCTTGGAGGCGCGGAAAAGTGGATGGAGGAGGATGCGTTTGCGTATTATGATCATGCTACGGTGAGAAGGATTTTGAGGGATTTGAGGAAGGTGAGGGAGAAGGCGGAACAGCAGGGTGGGAAGGAAGTGGAGGAGTTGAGGAGCTTGGTAGAGGCTTGTGTTAAGAATAATTTTGCGGGCATTGAAAGTGCGAGGATGTATTCGCAGACTTATTATGGGACGAAGCATTTGGTGCAGAATTTTGTGGATGAAGGTGGGTTCCCCCCCCCCAGATGGATGAGGTGGCGGCTGACAGGCAGGTGAAACAGTGGAGAAGTGCTTGAAGTTCTTGTGTGAAACCGATTTGCTATCACTCGAGGAGAAAAGGGTCATGTTTAAGCAGCTCTCCAGTAACTACGGCCGTACAGCACTATGTCTATCCGGCGGCGCCTGTTTCTCATACTACCACCTCGGCGTCATTAAAGCCCATCTCGACGCCAACCTCCTCCCCAAGATCATCACCGGAACGTCGGGCGGCGCTCTGGTCGCAGCATTAGCCTGTACCCGCACTGACTCTGAGCTCAAACAACTATTGGTACCCGAGCTAGCCGACAAAATCACCGCCTGCCATGACGACTTCCTCACCTGGTTCCGTCGGTGGCTCCGCACCGGCGCCCGATTCGACTCGATAGACTGGGCTCGACGATGTTGCTGGTTCACTCGGGGCTCCATGACATTCAAGGAAGCCTACCAACGCACTGGGCGCATCCTCAACATCTCCTGTGTTCCCTCCGATCCGCACACCCCATCCTTACTCTTAAACTACCTCACCGCACCAGACTGCTGTATCTTCTCCGCAGTCCTAGCCTCCGCCGCAGTTCCCGGGATCCTAAACCCCGTCGTACTAATGACCAGAACCCGCCATGGAACAATCGCCCCTTACAGCTTCGGAAATAAATGGAAAGACGGTAGCTTACGAACCGATATCCCAATCCGCTCTCTCAACCTCCACTTCAACGTCAACTTCTCAATCGTTTCCCAAGTAAACCCTCACGTCAACATCTTCTTCTTCTCCTCCCGCGGGTCTGTAGGAAGACCTGTCACGCATCGTCGTGGGAAGGGGTGGAGGGGTGGGTTCCTGGGATCAGCAATGGAGCAATATCTAAAACTCGATATGGCGAAATGGTTAAAAGTCCTACGACATCTGGAGCTACTTCCAAGACCTATGAGCCAGGATTGGAGTAGCGTGTTTTTGCAGAAATTTGATGGGACAATTACACTATGGCCGAAAACGGTGTTGAGTGATTTTTGGTTTATCCTGAGTGATCCGAGTAGGGAGAGGTTGGAGAGGATGTTGGAGACGGGTCAGAGATGCACGTATTCGAAGTTGAAGTTTGTGGAAAATAGACTGAAGATTGAAAGAGTGGTATGTTTTTTATTTATTACTCTATATCCTCCTCTCTCTCCCACTCACTCACACTAACATGGGCATACATAGGTCGAACACGGTAGAAATATCACCCGCTCAAGAGCAAGTGAGATCGAAGAAGTATTTGGAAACGGAGATGATCACCAGCTGCAAAAACGGGAGAAGCGGAGGAGATCTTCGAATGCTGCGGAGTCGTCGTCCCCGACTGCGACGACTACTGGTATTTCCTCGTGGTTTCCTTGGTCGAAAAGTCCCCGTGCAAGCTTTGATGGGACAGGGGAAGGGGAGGGGGAGGGACTACATAGACGTGGTAATGGCGAGGCTGTTGCGGACGTGGGTGTGGAGGAAGAGGAAGGGTGGAGTAGTAGTTGTAGTAGTAGTGACGGGGAGCAAGGGGTGGATGCGGGTGGGGGAAGGGTTGTGAGGGAAGGGGAGAGGGTGGAGAAGTTTGAGGCGAGAGGGGAGACGGTGTTGGGTGCTTGATGCATTGTTTTTGGGGGGGGGGGGGGGGGGGGGCTGTTTATTATATTGTAGAAAAAGAAGTGATACCATACATATTGGTTTTTTCGGGAAGATGCAGATATTTTACCTAGTAGATATTGTAACTGACCGTTTTGCTTCCCCGGGCCCCGCACTCTATGAGGTTTTTTGTTTGGTTTTGAGCATTCGAGACCTAGGGACAAATAAATACACGTCCTCCTGGCTTGTGAGGGCCAGGTTTCCGTTTGCTGTTATCAAAACTCGCACTAGAATATGGTTCCAGCTTTTCTTGAGCCTATACCGCGCGGAACTTGGACCTCAGTGTGGATTATGTACAACAAAGTGATTAGGCTCTATATTCCTATATTCAGCTGCGAATATGGTCACGGTCGTGGGCTGCCTGTCTGCATGTGGTAACACGGCGCTCGGATTACTAACTAGTTGCCTGATATAGCTTCATGGAGATTTTAATTTACCCCATGCATATGGGCCAGAGAATCTGTGAAATATCTACAGATAGTTGTGTGTTCCCCCCCCCCCCACACACACCGGGCAGAGTAACAATGATAGACAAAAACTTTCTTTAACGGAAACCCCCTTTCTTTTATGCTTGGAAATACATATACCCGCTACAAAAGTAAGAATCACACTGAGACTTTGGTGTTTATAGTACCGATTGTGGGAGAAATACGGGTTTTTTTTTTAGCCCGGGACTTGCACGACTGGATTACGGGGGTTTCTAGCACTGGCATGCCAGTCTGAACCTGGAGACTCTGGTGTTTATAGCACCGACTGCGGGTTTCGAACCTAACTATCTACTTCCTGGGTGTTTCTAGCACTAGACTCGGCTTTCTAGGCCTTAGTAAGTGTTTATTGTATAGTTTCATGGAGATTGATAGACCCTAGATTCTGTGGAATAACTAGATTGTCGAAAAAAAAAAACATAGACACACACTAGTTACCGAATGGCAGGCAAAAGAGTGACAGGTTTCGAGCCTGGGACTTGCTTAGGTGTTTTATTACACCGATTGTGTGAGAACTGTAGGTTTCGAACCCACTTCCTGGGTGTTTCTAGCACCGACTGGGACTCTGGTGTTTACCGCACCGAGCATGGAGTTTTGGTGTTTATTGCACCGATTGTGGGAGAACTGTGGGTTTCAAAGCTGCTTGCTGTTGGTGTTATAGCACCGGTTCCAATGAACACCGCAGGTTTCGAACCAAAGTACTTCCTGTGTGTTTCTAGCACCACGCTCGGTTTTCTAGGCTAAGCGTTCCTTTTATAACTTCATGATAATTGATTGATCGTAGATTCTACGAAATAACTGGGTTTGTCGAAAGAAGAGTCGTCTGAAACGCAAAACTGAATGGTAAAAGCGTGACAGGTTTCGAGCTTGGGGCTTGTTTATGGTACTGATTATGTGAGAAATATAGGTTTCGAACCTGCTTGCGGGTGTTTACAGCACCGATTGTGGGAGAAATGTAGGTTTCGAACCTGCTTGCTGATGTTTCTAACACCAGGTTCAGCTTTCTAGGCTAAGTGTTTCTTTTATGACTTTATGGTGATTAATCGACCCTGAGTTTGCCGATTAACTGGATTCTCAAAAGTAGAGGTTTCGAACCTGATTAGAGGTGTTTCTAACACCATACCTAGCTGTCTAGGTGATACGTTCGTTTGATATTAATTCAGTAGCTTTATGGAGGGATCTATCGAACGACCGTCTAAAACTGCGTACTCTATCCCCGAATGCTAAAGGGTCGATAAAATATGTAGTTAGCTCCACCTAGGTTTCGAGCCTAGGTAAAGGACCAATTTTCATTAGCACTGCAGGTTTCGAACCTGCTTGCGGGTGTTTCTAACACCACTCTCAACTTTCTAGGCTAAGTGTTTACATATAATTATCCCATGATCATGGCATATTTACTTGCCCAGAGACTATTGGACCAGAGGTCTGAGTATTCATATATACATATAAAACAAAGATACCGTATATACTGGCGGCAGAGTAACCAAACAGCTAATACGAGAAAAACCTCGAAATGACGAGAAGCTTCTTTAGAGAAAACATCTGCCTATTTATACGTCGGCATACAAAAATAATATCCACAGGTTTCGAGCCTAGGACTATGATGTTTACACACTACAGGTTTTGAACCCGTTCCCCATGCGTTTACACCATCCGGCGTTTTGAGCGCCATAAGGTTTCGAACCCGCGCTGGTGTTTACAGAACCTGGTATTTATAGCACTAGATAACCTAAACGATTTGCTCTTGTAATATGCAGTGGTTTCCACCATTATATACAGGACGTAGCCTGGTATATCAAAGGATAAACGTTAAAAAGTAGGGAACTTCAGGTTTTGAACCCATGGACTGGCGTTTCAAACGCCATGAGGTTTCGAACCCCCGTGTTTACAACACCTGGTGTTTGTAGCACCATATAAGCCGAGCGATCTGCTATTGTATAGGTAACGATTTCAACCATCTTATACAAAACTTAATTTGGGATCCCCGAGAAAAAAGATGAGCGGGTTTTAAACCCGTGGTCATACGTCTGACGTTTTGAGCACCGTGAGGTTTCGAGCCCCGACGTTTAGAATACTGGGAGCCTGGTGTATACAGCACTCTGTGTTTATAGCACCGACTGAGCTAAGCGATTAGTTCTTGAACTTGCCGGTGTTTCCACCATCTTGTACAAGACTTGAGATGGGTATCTGAGAAAAAAGATGATCGGGTTTGGGACCCGCGTTCTGGCGTTTCGAGCGCGCCTTGAGGTTTCTAACCTGTCCCCCCCAACGTTTTGTGCGCTGCGAGGTTTCGAACCCTGGAAATGGTGTTTACAACATTAACTAAGCCAAGCAACCAGTTGTACAAGGAACGGTTTTCACCATCTTGTACTGGCTGTAGGCTGAGATTTCCAAGCAAAAAAGATGCGCGGGTTTTAAGCCCGTAGATGGTCTGGCGTTTCGAACGCCATGAGGTTTCTATCCCGTCCCACAAAGTTTTGAGCGCTGTGAGGTTTCGAACCTGGTGTTTACAGCGCCTAGTATTTACAACACCTGGCGTTTCTAGCACCAGCTATTTGCTCTTGTAATATGCAGTGATTTCCACCATTATATACAGGACGTAGCCTAGGCATGTCAAAGGGCAAAGGGTAAAAGGTAGGCCACTGGTTTTGAACCCGTGGGCCTGGCGTTTTGAGCGCCATGGGGTTTCGAACCCCGGTGTTTACAGCACCTGGTGTTTGTAGCACTAGCTAAGCCAAGTGATCAGTCAACGATCCCTACCATCTTGTACTGGACCTAAAGACAAAGAGTCAGATCATTGTTACTCTTATCTCTGAAGTTTCGCCACCATAAGAAGTAATCCAGCTCTGGATATACATCAGTGCGTGTAGTGGTAGATTTCACAGCGCTAGATCACCCCCTGGGAACTCCGAATCATGCTTGAGAACCCCGCTGGTAGCGATGTAGTGGATGAATCGTGAGGAGACTGTGACTTGCTATCAGCACAATTCAGTGCGAGATCAATGGTAATTACGGGGAGTGGCGTCCAGGTCTAAGCGACACCAGACTGGAGTCACTGGATTGGCTTGCATATTGATTACGGTGCCAATGCAATGATGTTTACAGAAGCAGAAGACTGTATTGGAAGATACGTGGAGAAGAGTTAATGTAGTGGGGGGCATTGTTTGGGTTCAATGCAATCAAACGTTCAAATGCGCGGTGTTGTCCCCGACGTCGAGTTGTCATGACGCTGTATGTAGCTTTCGATGACAGGTCTGCCGACGTCGGTCCATGTAGAGCGAGTGAGGATCTATGATGAACCTGTAGCGACAGATGAACGAACGTCTAGGGACGTCACGGGTTCCTAGCCCATGTCATGCGAGGTGGGCAGGATGGGAGCTGTGCTCGAACCCATCCCGTCCCCGTTGCGGTGCTTGCTTTGCTAGTATTCCCGCTTCTCGTCCTCCTCGTCCTCCTCCTCCTTGTCGTCGTCGTCGTCGTCGTCGTCGTCGTCGTACTTCATCCTCGAAACCTCATCGTCCTCCTCACTCTCTTGTTTGTCATCTTTCTGTTCTTTAACTTCTGGACACATTTCTACTAAACAGCGCCACCGCTCGCACTTTTTGTCATTTCACCTCGGTTCATTCCTAAAATTCGTCATTTTTGCACCCATTCGACTATTTATCCTCGGGTTAAAGCCTCCCATCCTAACCATTCACTCGGTCAAGCATGCGCAGAGATGTGGAAGTATAGACGACTACCTCTGGAGAGATGCACTTGGGCCAGCAGAATCACCAAGACAAATGATATGTTGCATAAAAAGTATATATGTGCACTTACACTTCAGACTACAGCGCCTCTCCCGCACGTTGTCTCTCTCTTTAATTCAACATCATGAATACACGTCCATAGCTCGGACTAACGGGATGCGATGCATATCGTCATCGACGCCACCAGCCACAGCCGAGTTATAGCAGCATCACGTCAATAGCAACGAGAGTGCAATGCCACACGCTTATGTGCCACCCGTACGATCTTATTAACGAGCATCATACGTGGTGTTAAGCGCAGGAGTATAAAAGGAACTAACCGCGGTTATTCATTAGACACTTGGAGTTGGCGAACCATAGGGCTACACCTCAATCCTGTCCTTGCTTGGTGTTGGGATTCAAACAGCATTGTGCGCTCGAAAACCAGCTGTCTACTTTGATGAACGAGGTTGTCAGCGACGAGAAAATCTAGGAAAGCGTTGCGCGTCATGACGAGACTCTGATTGGCTCGCGCTTCATTGAGCGGAAGAAGACGAGCTAGGGGATCATTCCCGAGTCCCATCGAACACCTACTCTTAGTCTCGATCACCCACCGAGGACAACTTGTTGCGAAACACCAACTTATTTTAGCGACTGAACGAGATTAAGTTACATATCGAACATCTACTCCTCCATCGGAGTCCACTTTCCCGTGCTACAGACACATCTGCGAACTTCCTTGAGTATTGTTCGCCAGCACTATATCGAAAAAACTACGCGTCTGATCGATCCTCCACCTCCAATATATCGCTCTGGATGCACATTCGTCTGAATGCGGTTGGCGGTAAACCGACAAATGGGGCGGACGCCGTGGGACGTTGATACGGAAATAATCGGGGCCAGCGCAGAAGCGCAGGAAGCGCCAAAAGAAGGTCATCTACATTTCGCTTGTTCCCGCCACATCTGGCGTCTGGGGATAGCCGGTCGTCAGAGATGACCACCCACTTTGTCAGTGACGGTGCGATTGAACGCTTGAGCCTCGATACACAAGTCCTGACCACCAAGCCTCCATTCATCTGACCACCTATTATTCTCACGCCTTGTGCGGAGTTTTGTCTGACGATCGCGCCCGTCAGTGACAATCGCCGAACTGAGTCAGACTGCTGGACAGACAGAAGTTTTGGGCGTTACACGGGCGTATAATCAGGAAGAAGCCGCGCGGAAGCTTAAGTTTCCATCCGGCGAACACTGATACATTGTGGACTGGAGTCGTTCAACAACACTCTTCGGGTAGACTCCCGGTACGTGTTTATTCCCAAGTGTGACTTATTCCCTAGCTATCTAGTACAGCATAATTACTCCCCAAATAGTGTGGCTTATTTCTCAGATTCTACGGTCCGTTTACGATTTATTATGGAATCGATATTTTTCAGGCGTGGCGCCACGGCAAGGCAAGGCCAAGTCGTGGGCGTCCGAGAAGTCCCTCTGCAGTTGTGTGGCGGCTGTCATGCGTCCATCGTTGCGGATCAAGAGAGTGGTTTGGGATCGTTACCTGCACGGACGTGGTCCCAATGTAAAGACCATGATCGTGCAGCGAAACCCAAGATCTGGGGACAAAAGTAAGCACCTGGGTAGGTGGCTTCCGACCCCATCATGCAACGTATAGCGGGAAGTCTTTTGTGCGTCTCGCGGAACTCGGGAGCCGGAGAGCCCACCCCACGTGTGCTACATACAACATTACTAACATTTGTTTCTGCTCCGTTGCCACGGGCGCGAGGTTTTGTGACCCGGGTAGGGAAGCTGCGATTATTCCTATGGACGCGGGATGTGCTGGTGTCGGGTTTCTTTGTCGGGAGGAATCTGACAGTGCTAGGAGAGGTGGGGACGCGGCGTGAGCCGTTTCCTCTTCGATGGCTAGATGCATGTTAATCTTCGATGGCAGGATTATTCAAAGAACGCTGGCAAAGATAGTTCATCACGCGAAATCTACGTATACGAGCTAAAATAGGAACAAGGATATCAACAAAGTTGAGTACAAGAAAGTGCTTCCAACTCGTTCGAGCATTGCAACGATATTCCGCCCCAAGTCCGATCGCTTATTCGGGCACCGCAGTGCCTTATCCGCTGTTCTACCTGCTGGGGCTAGACATGCCAGCCGACTGAGAGCACATGCTGCTTCGACATGTACATCTCTTCTCATACTTTCTCCACTACTTGATATTTCAATCGGCGTTGAAGGCCTATATTGTGGGATCGAGGCAGCGGATGACCTTACTCACTTTGGCGTTGAAGTTTCTATCCAACATTGTTTGTCTGATCTCGGTGAAGCCGAAACCTTTTGACATCGTCAATCGTCCTGATTTGCGGACTTATTCATTGCGATTGCGGGGTTCGTGCGGGAAGAAGGGGGTATTGAACTCTTTAGATGTTGTAGAGTTGAATGATTCGCCTTCGTCCTCTCTCGACACTTGGTGGATACGTCACCGAGCAAAGTCTGTGGACGAAGAGTCTAGGGTTATTATCCGTCGTTTCGTACCAACACGACGGGAGAGCCTGGTAAGTGTGTTGGGAACTATGCCACGGGTTTGGGAAGCCCCAGGCGTCATGGAATGTGACCACACTACCGGGCGCCCGACGTTTTCCGGACGTTCCGAATGACATGGGGTGAAGCGCTGGTCACAAGGTAAGCCCTGTGATTGGTTGGCAAGTAACGCAATATACAGCGTCCCAGTTGACGTCGCGTCTGGGTACCCGATTTCCAGTCAGAAACGTCGATCGTCCCAAAGAAGTTATCTATTGATAGACAAGGTGATATATATGAAGTTTGGAGGTCCCTATATGTGACTTTCTCTATTGCCACACAACCAACCTGCAAGCCGGGTTTCCCAGGTTCCTTCCAGAAGTGCACCGGTTGCATGGTACGGGCTGCGGACCCAATCCCTTGGGTTTAGTGGATGCATCTCATAAAGCAGTTGGGAATGTGTTTTTGCTTTTCTGCACTAATTTCGATCGATCGACCGTCCCATCATCATCATCACGTCTGTTGTTTCTTGTTAAACGTTCCTCCTCTCCTGCAAGGGTGAGGCGAGGAGGGATCCAACTACATGGTTTTGGGAAGTCGCAAGTATCTGGATGAGGGAATCCAGGGATTGGGAAAGGGAAATTTGGACGTTGGAATCTCTAATCAGTATCTCATCGACACAGATCCGACCTCCCTCCCTCCTGGGTCCTCCTCCTCCTCCTGGATCTTACTCCTCCTCCTCCTCTTGGGGGGAAGAAACATGTACTATATATTTCGCCCCGAATCCCACGATCAATCCTCTTTTTCTCCCCCAGCTCAGTGTCCTCCCAAACCCGCAGTCGCAACCTTTCCTCAATCCCAAGAATTTCTCTGCAAACATGCCATCTATCGCCCCATCCCCAGCTCCAGCAATGGACCTCCCCCCCTACATCCTCCTCTCAGTCTTTGAGCACCTTCCAGGGCGGGACCTAATCGTAGCCACACATACCTGCCGTCTCTGGTCCCAACTCATCCTCTCCCGCCGGCGTCTCCGCGCCAACGCCTTTCTCCCTTCCCCTGCCTACACCCCGCCATACGCCCTAACCTCCACCGAACTACATCCTGTAATCTCGCAACTACACTTCGACGACACAACCGACCCTGAAGCCGCTACGTTCGGCCGAAATCAGAGGCTTATTAAAGACTCACCCGTGAAAACGCAAATGGCGACGTGTCCGGCCGTCACAGAGTTGAGGCTAGATGTTATGAAGTATCATCCACATGTAGTCGTCACGAACCCTTCAGGCGTCACAGTCGAGGATGTAGTCAAGGAATTGGCAAAATAGTACGCTCCCCCTCCCCCTCACCTCCCCTCTTCCCCTGCTGACAGGGTGTGTAGCAAATCAGTAACCACAAATTTCACGTACGACGACTTCTTTGGGCGCGAGATATGTTCAAAGCGGAAATATGAGCGCCGGAAGCATATGCGCAGAGCGGACATGGTTGGGAGTGAGAAGTGAGTTCCCCCCCCCCTCCCCTCCTTCCCTTTTTTCGAACACTAGCTGATTGAGAGAAAAAGGGTTGTGGTTACGTTTGGCCCACCAACAGTGTTTGACGGGACGGTGTTGTTTTCAGCTGAGAGATTTGCGGCTGTGAATGGTGGGGAAAAAACGGCGGGGAAGAGGAAAGGACGGAAGGAGAGGGAGATGGGGAAGGAGAAGGATGGACACCGTTTTTGGAGCGCGTTTGCGTTTGAGACTTAACCTTGAGTTGCAATTTTTTATGATTACTGGGGGAGTTTTGGGCGTTCACAAAGTTAAGTTTTTTTTTTTTGTGGTTATGGGAGCGTGGGAATTCGCGTTGCGGTCGACCGGGGGAGGGGGATGTCGCGTTGTTTGGGATCTGCGCGTGTGAAGGAAGCGATGATCATGACGACGATGGTATGTTTTTTGGAATGTCTGGGATGTCTGTCTGGGATGGGACTGCGGGGATAGGATAATAATAACTCATCATCATGTACACTTATTATCTAGGTACAAATCTTCATGGCTTCCAAAGATTGGGCACACGAGCAGGGGAGGGGGGTGCATTCAGCGAATAACGAACATGCATGTGCTCATCATATTCATCGACACTCAAATGAATCTTGATTCGCAAGATATCAGATACCCAGATGTTCTGCACTTGTGGCGAAAAAAGAAGCGAGAAAAAAAGTAAAACCCAGCCGATTGTTTGGGTGGAACCACACGGATGGGACTGGCGTATGTTTTATGTTTTGTTTTTTTTTGTTTTTTTTCCCCGTTTGTCTGTTGCTTTTTTGTTGCGTTATCAGTTGGGCAGTTGGGGCCGGGTACATGCAGGGGCGCGGCGGCGGGGGGGGTAGTGTAGATTCCCATGGCCCAACTGCGAAAGAAAAGTGTTGGGACGGAAACGGCGCAAGGTCTTTGACAGACGTCACTGCAAACCCGCTTTCGTTCGGTATGCGGGCTTGAGGGAAACATCTGTTCTTTGTATGCAAAACAGCTGGAAAAAGCCGTACTTCTGCCATAGGCACCGTTGCATTGCTATGTTCTCTATGTACTTTGACACTGCGCATGATGCTGAGGCTGATCAGAGCTCGAGTGGTGAGATAAAAGCTCGCACATGACTTCTGCAGATGCGTGGAGACGGGCCGACCGGACGATAAGAGACTTTGAAACATTTTCCAATCCAACTACATCTACCTTGGCCTGTGCAAAGAGTTTCGATCTTGCAGCAAAAGTTTCGATTCTATCTATTGCAGCTGTGCTTGTTTACTTTAGGTGAGAGTAAGGAGTCCGTAATGTATATACTTGACGAAAGGCAAGCAAGGCATCTTGCGGAAGAATTGGAATCGAGACCGCATGTAAGGCCTACATAGGAAGTGTACTCTATGTAGGTAGAAGCCACACAACGGGTTTGGAAGGTGGAGAGCAGCGCTTGTAACGTTCAATGGATATAGAGTGATCTAGAGCCTTTGGTTGGATATTGTGCATGTGGACGTCCGCTGGAGTTGAGAGTGCGTGATATCGATGGAGTCTCGAGGGATTTCATGATCTGGTCGATGCTGCTACGGGGGGCGTCTGATTGGCAGTTATTGCTGACGCGGGGTGAGTGGTAGAGACTTGCTGTTGCTTACAGATAGATACATATCTCTCTCACTCACGGGCTTCCCCGTGTCCCTTCCTCCTGCATCCCCAAATCCCAAATCCGGTTGTTTCGGCAGCGGCCACGTACCAAAATCCTATCTATCTATCTGGTCTGGGGGGTGAGTGTTCGATGGAGCAAAGAATCTGCGATTCCAGCTGAAACACAACTTTCCCAGTGGCCTTCCAGTCTCTTCCTCCTTCGAACGTTCCCAGCCCGTGCATATGGTACCGATCCGATCTTTGTAATGCTGCGAAACACACTGCACGTAATATGGCGACCACGGAACTCCAGGAGGTAAGGGTCAGAATAATGGCCAGTTGGGGAAACCACATCCTTTGTCTGTCTTGGTAGTGGGGTATTGTAGAACAGGAGTACTTACCGTAGCAAAAAAATGGGTTCATTGGCCGTCCTAAAACGGTCAATTTGGCGTTCGAGTACCGTCATAGACGATCAGAAACGCTACAATGACCGTCATAATCTACCAACCGTTGGTCTGTAAAAAACCCACTTTTTTGCTACCAATGTGCTGCTGCCTTCCTAGCGCGGTTAAATTACTTCCCCTTCCGGTAGCATTTCCTAATTGGAATTTCTCTGGTCTGTCATCCGGCTTTTTTTTTCGCTAGGGGCTACGCGCTAGCGAAAAAAAAAAAAAAGTCTAACAGACTCGCTTTTTATCATCGTCACTACTCGTCTAATAGGAAGCTTTTGTTGAGGTTTTCTTTCATCTCGCCCTTCATCGTTGTGATTCACCTGCAGCGACCAGACTCGCCAAACTTTGGTATGCAGCAGTCACTGCGAACTTACTTTTGGAATAAGTAACACCTACAGGCGTTGAGCTCAAGAGAACCGCATCTGCCACCAAACCCCGCCAGTCCAGTCTCCCAAAATGAAACCACCGGTTTATCTGGGCACCATCGAACTCATCGAATAGTTTCTTCTTACGATGGATAGCCGGGAAGAAGAGACCATGGAGGCCCTCAAAGCGATGGTTTCAGATAAACACCACATCGGTCTCCAGGAGCTGCTGGAGTTAGAGAACCCGGATCTCCGCAGATATTCATAACTATCACCGGTGCTTATGATATTCGGCTAGTGAACGGTTTCCGGCCTTGCAATCTGTAGATATCTATAGACCGGCCAAATCAAGATCCGTAGATCTATTGACCGGACAGGTTGAGATTTTCAAAGCCGCCCTTGGCGTAGACCGGCCCGGTCACAGGCCATATCTGACCGATCTGACCGATTCGGTTCACTGACCGTACGCTCGACAAACCATTGGAATCGCTGTATGAAGCGATTTTCCAAATTGACGTGGTTTGCTACCGTCGGTCACATTCGTACCTCCGGCGGCGACAGTGGCTTTCAAAATGGCGGTCTCGTCGGAAGCCGGGGAAAATTGGGTGAACAGCTCAAGGATTCAGGTACTTTTCCCTATTGTGAATCCATAACTCAATCCATAACAAGTTTTTGGGTCTTCCATATGTCCAGACCGGAGGTTTGGAAGGGCAAAAGTGCAGGCGCTAACGTGCAGGTTGAGGGCCAGGACGGACGTCTGGGAGAGGGTTCAAAAACGGTGCCATTTGCCATCCTGGCGTTGTGCAAAGGCATCCGAAACTTGGCATCCAATATTGGACGCAAAGGCACCGGCATGCAGACTTACCTAGGTATCTACTATGTAAGCTTAAGAGGAGTACAAGGAGGGGGTACGAGCCGAGAAACAGGTTTCTAGGTGCAAATAAATAATTGCACTCGCACAAGCTGCCAGACATGAACTGTTGTGCAGCAGCAAGGTGTGGTTAGGTATCAAAGAACGGATGAAAGCGGGAACTGAGTGCAGCGTTGGTAGAAGTGTTTTGTTTGTCTGGCTGTTGGTTTCGCTTGCAATTGGAGTTATGGTGTTGATTCTCTTCTCATTCCAGCCCGTGTCGCATCTATAGACCGCATCCTCCATCTCCTTTGATAAATCGTATATCACAATTCCAAAGGTGATGCCCCAAACCCGAGCTGCATTGCATAGGGTACCGATTGGGAGGGGTTATGGGTGTGTAACTTGCTTTTTGGTGGAAACGCCACATCGATGCATCTATGCATGCCTGCTTGAACTCGTTACCGGCTCCACGGTTGCCGCGGTATTTGGGGGCGCCTCCGATTATATCCCCGCTACAACGCAACGGTTAGTGGACTTAGTAGGCGTATTTTTTGAATCATTTGGTACCAGAGACGTTGGAGTACAGGCGCCGCTGACGAATTGGCGGTTTACGCGGGCGGGAAGCTTAATGCTGCAAAAGTGCACTCTGTCGACGTCTTCAGATCACGGGCTCAGTATGCCGAAAGAGTGCTCCACTCGCTACCAGAGTTTTAAGACGCCGCTGATGAAATGGCTTCGTATTCGTTTGGTGGTGGTTGACGCAGCGGGAAGGTGTGCTGCGAAAGTGCAACAACTGTGTTTAAACCAAACGGCGGTCCTATTGCAAGTAGAGTGCCTCTCATACGAGGTGTACGTATATTGCTACTATAGAGTAAACCCCTAGTAGCTTCTCCACTCCGTCAATACCAAAAGCATACTTGTTAGGTACGTCCGCTGACGTGTTTGAACGTTTGGAATCCCGATCGAACTGCGGATTTTATTGATCCATTGCGACTGCACCGATCCGGATCCCCAAGATGCGAGATTGTACAAGTATGGAGAGTTCGAGGGGCAGCGGAAAAATACAAAAATAACAAGGTTAATAAAACAAATTGGCACTTAATCTATCAAGCAATATCCAACGAAAGGAAATCCCAAACCAGCATACCACCACCACGGAACAGAATCCAATCCTCCCCTCTAAACGAAACCTCCCCTGCCACCTGTATACCAACGAAAAAAAACCATCAGCGCCATCACAAACCAATCATCCAACGTCACCACAACAACCAATCACAACCTCTCACTCGGCTCTCCAGTCTCCCCCGCTGTCTCCGCCGCAGCTTCCTGTTCCTCCTTCGGTATCTCTCTCAACAAACACCTCACCAACCCCCCACCACCCTTCGCATCCCTCCTCGGAAAGTACCGTCCCGTCTCCCGTGTATATTCTTCCAACTCCCCCCTATTCCTGAACACCCAAACATTCTCCACCCCAGCCATCAAATCCACCAAATTCACATGCGTCCGTTTCACCACCTGCTTTCCATCAGCTCTCTCCCACTAAGATATTCATCGAAAGAATTACAAACCTTCTTGCACTGTGTGATACTCCTCGGCACCTCCCTCCGCGGGATAAGCACCGCACACAGCCGCTGCCACGTCTCGAGCGGCGGGTTCGGGTCGTTCCCGAAGCGGGCGGTAAATTCTGATAGTAGTGCGGCGTTGAAGGCGGTTGTGGCACGCCGGTGGGTGCGCGAGGAGGATACCCACCCGCGGGATGACACGAGGGTGAGAAAGTGTGTGTGTGGGTGCACGCCCGCTGGGGGAGGGGGGAAGAGGTAGCTGGTGAAGAACGTTTGGATAGGGCTAAGACTAGGTCTTTGGGGGTGCATAGGTCCTACAGGCCCTGCGGGCCCTGCGGAGGGAGTGGGGATGATATGCATAGGGCGTTGTTGGCGTTCGGTCTCCATGATGATAGGGCAAGCTTGCTGCATGTAAGAAAGTCTAGATGGATGGATGAACTTGAGAAGATACAATACACTCTTTATGAGGATTATGACACCCTGCTTGAATGGCCAGGACGCATTCGAGCGAGGAGGGCTTAGTGGGGTGGAAACAAGCTATCGTAGCCCTGCTTAATCACTCCCCACTTCTCATTCCTGGTTTTGCTGCTAGCAATTACCTGCTGCTACTGCTTGTTCGCATTCTTGGTCCATGTTATCGTGGACGGCACAGTAAGCCCCTTCTGATCCAGCGGTGAAAAAACATGCTAGCGGAGGCTGAGCCATCGTAACTCACTCACCCTTGGAACTTCTGCACCACACCCTGTAGGCAGGCTTCATGCAATATCTGATATTTGCCACCCAGGCACGCCAGGCTGAAGTTCCCCCCACCCAACACCACAGGACTACGTCTTGGTTTCTCGGGCCGACCCGTGGGTTCCTGCATTCATGGATATCTACTCAATATATCTATGGACGCCTCGATCTGACATACAGCATACAGCAAGCAGGCACACAGGCCTTCACTTTATTTACCGAGCGCCCTCTGCATGCATGGGTTCTCACTCATGTGAGGCTTGTGTATATCGTGGGGGTTACATCCTATCCATATACCGTCCATATGGATGCCTAGGTGTGCGATCGTGAAGACCTGTGTGTATGTATATTTATCACGGGCGCGCAATAGCGACATCCGTATCCCATATCCCCATTCCGTAGGCAATGGGTGAGTTGTGTTGGGCACGTGACCCGGTGAAGGGGACCAGTTGCAGCCACAATCGCGCAGAGTCGCGTACACACACGAAACGGGCGCTTGAGTAAGGAGGCAACAAAACGAAGGGTACTTGAAATACCTTGGGACTTATCTACTTAAAGAGACCGGCGACGGATGGGAATAGTATCAGAGACTTTGTGCTTTTTTTTTTTTTTTTTGCGGCCATTAAAGAACTCTGTACTCGGTCTTGGGAGAAAGTTTTGAGATGCATGAGCTAAAAAGAAGCAAAAAGCTAAGTACACTTTTGCTGGATATCCTGCTAATGGATACCTGCGAGAAAAGCAGAAATTGGCGTCTGCATCTCAGAACTTTTTCCTTATACCGAGTACACGGTGGGTTGTGGTACTAGTACTACTGGTACATGGTGGTGACGGAATTAGTAGCACACTCAACTCACTCCATGGATCATAGGCAGGTAAGTACCCTCTGCGTTCGATGTCGTCCGGGGGAAGTCGGAATGAGCTGATGTAACGATTAGTTATCGAAGTTTTCCTTTTCAAACTGGGTTTTGGTGCAGTTTTTTGATAAGATCTAGAGCCATCACCGTTACCGGTCTGTTGCATATTGCAGATCGCAACGCAGACGGTGGTTTGAGCGGATAACTTGTCCGCACTCCAGGCTCAGACCTCCTCCTTCGTGTTACCGAAAAGATGTTTATTACAACGAAGATCTATAACTCTAGGTTGGGGATTGATATGTTGAAGGCCACGGCAATATTGTCATTCGACGGACATACAATATCTGTCTCATCTTTGAGCTCGAGGATTGAGATTGATATGTTATCGTCGGCAATCGAGCCACCATACGCTCGCACGCGCGGTTACCGATCATCTTGCCAAACGACCCGCTGACCGGTAGCTAGCCTACAGTACAGGTGGGTGAATATTCAAATCATTGGGCATATCTTACCGGATTGGCCGCGAGGAGTAAAGGGGCGTCGAGCAGAGTAATCTTCACTTCATGATTGCTTGGTCTCATTACGGGGGTGTACAGAGTGGCGTCACTGTCCCGGGAGAAAGGAAAGATTGCTTCGTGACGACAAAAGCGGAGAGTCGGCTGTGTTTTTACGAGATTAGTTCGACGGTATCTGTAATTTGCGTTTCATCTGGAGATAGTTATGGACGGTGGCGTGGCTGGGATTTGGGGTGGTGGGTTTTCGTTCGAGGGCTATGGTTCTCAATAGAAACATTGACATAGGCTTGAGATACATCGTGAGTCTGGAATTCCCAATCAAGCAATCCGCTGGCAGAGGGGGCTGAACGATGGCCCGGCTACTCTTCCCCTTGGCGCTTGGATGTAGAGTAAGCTGCGGCTGTACGTACCCCCTCGAGGAAACTCAAGAGTCACTTTTCGAGATTGCTCGATTCATGAGAACTGACGAAAGATATACGTGGGGCGGTGGCGCTCCCCTCGTGTGTAGCGTTTAGGCCTTATCAGGACGACACGAAATCTCTGATGCTATAGGAGAATGATATTCTGCGTGAAGGGGTGTGTTTTGATCACACAGGTATAGTTTGTTTATCCCAGCTGGTTCCTCGATTTCCGAGACCTTCACATGCAAAACCACCGAATTATATTTGTAGTGTGGGAGGGGGCGTAAGTAGTCATAGCAGAAGTGCGCCGTCACCCACAATTGAGTCCGTGTGCTGTAGAATTTGGTGTGCGGTGGGGGTTTGGGACTATAGGCGTTTCGGACCGTCTGTGCCTCACACGCACATCAACCAGTTCCTGCATACATGTACAGGTGATACGTACCACGTAGGATATTGAGAAAAAAAGTTCTCAAGATCGATTCTCAAATGCTTGAATTTTTTTCCCTCCAAGAATGCGGGAAATCCCCAACCGCTGGGAAGCTAAAGTAGATCCGCCTACGCCGCATACCAAACCTCCCCCCCAGTCTTTCAATCTCGTGAGTAATCCAAGGGTTGACGTTTTGTAACCCACGATCGATATCGCGCATTCCGGCACCAAAAAATCTGCCTCGAGCTTCCGATTCACTGAAGTACATACATCATGACTCGTAAACCTCCCCCTTGTGTGGCTGCGTACCCGCTCTCTCGCCTTTTGTTTGTTAGGCACTCGGACTCATTCCTCCCAGGGAACGGAACCATCTAGATTCCTTCAAAGGAGAGCGCCACATTATCTGCGTATTCTCAATAAGCGCCCCAGGCCCACAATCAGGAATCCAGATTCTTGACGCCATCCATGGTTGGTGATATCGTACGGCATTCCGGATTCTTCTCCTCCGCCGCACGCGTCCTAAACCCCCCACCATTGGAATGAAGGCGGAAAGCAAAGGGCCGTACCTAGTCACTCCATAGATTGCAAAAAAGTAAGTAAATGGAAACCACTCTTGGAATACCTAGCAATTCTCACCTACTGTTTGGTTCAATAATACGCCCCCCCCCCCCCCCCCCCCCCCCAAGAAGGCTATCCTAGACAAAATCCGAAGTCGAATTGAAACCCACCCCCGCTTGAGTTCAATAAACTATTCTCTGGCCGCTGGCCTCTCCTCCCAACCAGAAGTTTGTGTGCCTTGCTTATACCTATACCTATACCTATACCTATACCTATACTTATACCTATACCTATACCTATACCTATACCTATACCTATACCTATACTTATACCTATACCTATACCTATACCTATACCTATACCTATACCTATACCTATACCTATACCTATGACGTTTGTTTCCACCAGTTTTTTTTTTCCCCTTTGTTTCTGGGTTCCTGACATATCTATGCGCGGGAATACACTCTCAACGTCTCTCGATCATCCGATAGCCTCTAGATCAGGGTCTGTGAATCTTCATGGATATGAGCTAACACTTAGCCTAGCAAGCCGAAAAAAAGATGCTAGAAACGTCCACGTAGCAGGTTCGAAACCTGTAGTACTCAATCGGTGCAGTAAATACCAAAGTCGGAGATTGGAAACATGCGAATATCACTTTTGCGGTTTTCTTGCCGTGTTCCTGACAGTTTGACATCTTCTGAGTAGAATTATCCGCCGCGTTGTATCTACCTTTAAACTCTACATGGTGCTGGTTAATATCATCGAATTAACCAGAAACATATCTGGAAAGCATGGTGCTAGAAACACCCGCAAGCAGGTTCGAAACCTGCCACAATTGGTGTTATAAACATCCAAGCCACAGGCTCGAAACCTGTGGGATCACTTTTTCTTTTTCTTCACTGTACCGATCGGTGTAGTATAGTGTTTGGGATGGAAAAAAAATCTGCCAGCGGGGAAAAGTGTCCCCATTATTTAGACCGTGGTTCAATAGATCACCCCATAAAGCTACCGAATAGACATGAAAGGAACGCATAACCTAGGCAGCTGGATACCGGTCTGGTGCTAGAAACACCAGCAAATCAGGTTCGAAACCTGTATTTCTCCCACAATCACGATCAGTACTGTAAACACCAAATTCCTAGACTCGAAACCTATCAACCTTTTGCTATTTAGTGTTGTGCCTATACTTTCGATATCCAGTTGACTGGCAAAATATAGGGTTGAGGAATCTTCATGAAGTTATAGAATGAACACTTAGTCTAGAAAGCTAAGCCGTGGTGTTAGAAACACCCAGGAAGTGGGTTCGAAACCCCATGGTACTGTAAATACCCAAGTCCTAGGTTCAAAACCTGCGGATATCACTCTTTTTCTACTGCGTATGTATGTGCTCGCAATCGGTGCTAGATGCCTCTTCTTTCGACAAGCCAGTTGACTGGCAAAATCTGGAAACGAGAGCATGATTTTCCCTAGCTAACGAAGCTTCTCTTCACATCGCATAGATTGAGACTGTCACGTGCCTCAAAATGATAACGCATAATCCCGTACTCCGGCACAACAAGCCGAGAAAAACGCCGTGCAACACCAGTGGCAGTAACCTCGGGTGCGTC
This sequence comes from Wilcoxina mikolae CBS 423.85, assembly GCA_014904905.1. Lineage (NCBI taxonomy): Eukaryota > Fungi > Ascomycota > Pezizomycetes > Pezizales > Pyronemataceae > Wilcoxina > Wilcoxina mikolae. The sequence continues at coordinate 295,416 of MU122160.1, read as the reverse complement.
AACCCAACACTTTTTCCCCCGCCGTCGATTCTCCCCCCCCGCGTCCCCCAAAACTAAACTAAACCTCCAACATGCTCTCCGCCAACTCTAATTCAACCTCCACCTCCCCGCCAACATGCCTCCCCTTGCAACGCCCGCCTTCCTCACCTCCCTCCGCTCCATCCCACACCTCCCACCGAACACCTGGTACTACCTCGCCTCCGTTGCCTTCGCCGTCCTAAACCGCCCCGCCGAAATCCCACACATCTACACCTTCTCCCTCACCACCTCTCCCGCACACGAAACCCTAAACCGCTCCCGCGAAGCCCTCCTCAAAGCCTCCGCCATCGGCGGCCTCCCATCAACAATCAACGCGCTCAACGCGCTGAAGACGGTAGTCCCCGAGGACCTACTTGACGCGCCTTCCCCTACCGCCCGCGCCCGCGACGGCGTGAAAATGGCAGAGGGTGACCGTCTGTGGGATAGTATCTATGGAAAAGTTGGCCCGCGCGTGATGCGAGGAATGAGGAGGAGCTACGATGATCTGGGCGGGGTCGCGAGGCTGGTGTATGCCGGGATTTTGGCGGATGATAAGGTGTTGGGGAAGAAGGAGACCGGGTTTGTGTTGGTTGCGGGGTTGGTTACGGGTGGACAGGCGTGGGGGGCACAGGAGAAGGGACATAGAAGGTATGTTGTTCCCCGGAGTGGGTGATGGCGGCTGATGGGGTGTAGGGGGTGTGTCAATAATGGAGCTACGTGGGCGGAGGTTGAGGCCGTTGAGATGCTGGCCGGTAGGGTGGTGGAGGAGGTGAGGAATGCTGCGAGGGAGACGGAGTTGGTGGGGAGATTGGGCCCATCTTCGGGGTAGACGCGGTTTTGGATCTTCCTTTTTCTTCTACGACTCCTCCAGGCTCCTTCGCATTTATTTACATATAGACATAACGATCTTAACATAATTCAGTAACGAAGCTTCATTATTTTTGCAAGTTCCCCCCACCTCGACGCTCGAAATGATTTAAGCTCTGGTTCCACAAAAACCTAAGGGCTTGGGGGCCGATATTGATTAACTTAGGCTGGAAGAGGAACTGTGCATCTTCAGCCAAAATTCCACCACGGGGATATGAAAAATCGCTCAATTGATCTGCAAACATTTCGTCCTACCTCCGATAAGCTTACGGTGCCGATACGTGAACCGACTTCCCTAATCATGGCTGCACCAGATGCATCGGGGTCATGTATTATCACCTGGAAACCAAACGAATGGTGGAAACAAACGTCATACCCCGGAACAGACTCCATGAGTCCAGTACCCGAACAGATGAGGCTGAAACAGTACGTTGATGTAACTGCTAAGGGATGGGTACGTACTCGGGTCCTGGTAGTCTCAGAACACTGGTGGAAACATGTACCATACTCCGAGAATAGGGTCCTGGGACGTCAGCCTGGGCACCCCATTCCGGAATCAATTTTGCTGGGTGACCAGCTGCGAAGGGGGAGGAGTTGTGAATCTACACTTCCTTCCTTGTCTCGTACTCAGACTCAAGTGGTTGCCACTCGTGTCTCGTTAGGTAGAGTATCCACAGCGTGCGAGGAACGAGGTAAGCGGGAAGAGTCAACTTTCTTCCTGCATTTTACCCAGTTCGGTGCGCGGCGCACTGACAATTCCCCGTTTGCTGGGGTGTCTGGACTGGTCCTTCCAGGACCTGAGTACCGCCTACATATTAAACGTCACTTTGAAAAGGTCCCTTAACCAATCAACTTCATAGATTTCTTAAACCATAACATCAATAGAAAGGATCGTCCTTCAAACTACGAGCAGATGAGGAACGCTACAGCAGCCATCATCCTATTGTTTCCTCCGCGCTTAAATACGGAAATCCCATCCCACCCATCTCATCTCATCCCTAGCTATACAACCACCCTCTACATTATGTAGCTTCAGACAGATTCGTACAGAGCCGCATTCGTCCCCCGGACAAAGACTTGCGGACGGGACGAGCCCCTTGTGGTTACCACAGGGCTTTCGGTGATAACGCCACCCAGCGTTTTCCAGCCAGACCAAGCAGACCCATCATAGGAATTCTGCCACACGGCATTGTCGGTTCCCTGACCGAAAATCTCGATGCGATTGCCGCCCCAAGTCGTCGCGGCAGGGTTCGACATAAGAGTGCCGCCGAGACTGGTCCAGTCAGTATCGGAGGGCAACCATCTGGTTCCGTTAAAGGTCTTTTGGAAAACTGCGTTGTTGGTGCCCAGTACGAAGAGATCGATAGAAGTCGGGCTCGATACCACCGGAACAACGTCGTCCATAATGATTCCGCCCAGTCTCCTCCAATCTTTACCCGCGGGCTCCCACACCGCACCGGTCCACGTTTTCTGATAGGCGGCGTTGTCGGTGCCGCGCACAAAGACATCGACGCGGCCTACCCCAGCGGAATGTGAGTCACCCCAGGAAACTGCACGAGGCTGGCCCAAAATCTTTCCGCCGAGATTCTCCCAGTCAGGCGTCCAGGACCCGTTGAAAGACTTGTGATAAACCCCGTTATCCATACCGCGAATGAAGACGTGAAGATTGTTTTCTCCCCCGGTACTGGCACAGATATTTCCGATACACTGACCGCCGAGATTTTCCCACCCTGTCCATGATGATCCGGTCCACGCTCTGTGCTGGACACTATTATCGATTCCCCTACCAAAAATGTCGATTCGGCTACTACCCCAGCTAACGGCAGTAACATCGCTCAAGATTTGTAGTGAGTTCCCAAGTTGCTCCCAGTCGCCTTGAGAGGGCCACCAGCCATTTCCATCTTGGTACGCTTTGTGCCACACATAACTATCGTTTCCGCGGACAAAGATGTCGAGGTGACCTGCAAACATAGATACCACAGCTGGTTCACCTGATTTTTTTGTGCAAACGTCAGTCTTCGCTATTCATATTTTCGAAACAAAGGAGTGATGTTCAGAAAAGAGTTGGTATATATGACTTGAAACATACCTTCGAAAGTTCCGCCCAGGAATTTCCAGCTCACGGGAGCGCCGGCGTCGGACGCGGAGACGGAGGACGTCGAGACCGACTCTGTGGAGGGACCGGTACCGCTAATTAAGTTCGGTCCTGCACCAGACTCTGGAGGGTAAAGATTGCGAATCGCATTTAGGTCGTCAGGGGTAAGGGCGCGCTTCGTAAGGTTAGGACCCACAGAAGGGTACATAACGGAGCCGACAACGTCGGAATGGTAGAGCCCGAGACAGTGTCCGAGTTCGTGGAGACCGACAGTCTCAATGTCGAAGCCTTTGGGCACAGCTCCATCCACCCAGGCGTGTTCTTGGTCGTCGTAGTGAAGTGGCAACGGTGGGCCGCTCGAGCGCGAGATGATAGAGAACCCGGGCGGAAAGTCCGCATGGGCAAGGACATTGCCGACCATACTGTGGTCTGGATCGTTGGCTTGACGCCACTCGACGAAGATATCAGGGTTTTTGTCCGCGGCGACCTCGGTAAAAGTAAGGCCCACGCCAGTATTGGTCCAGGTATCGAAAGCCCGTCTGATTGAATTGCGAGAAGCGTCGGCGGAGACACGGCTCGAAAGCTTGCCAAAGCAATACTTGAGGTTGCGGTGGTCCCAAGGTCCGGCGACTAAGAAGTCAAGCGAATTCACGACATCGGGGAATCCACAACGGGATACGGTGAGAGCTTCCTTGGTCGCCACGTCCAATGCGCCGCTCTCGGGAAGTTTGTAGAACTTTTGGAATTTCGAGAGGGCCCCACAGGTGGGTTCATCGAGAGTGCCAGTAGTGCATGGATGCTCTTTGGGGAGATAACCGTAGTGCTTAAGGTATTCCTGGACCTGGTCCAGGTTTTCGTGTTTTCCACCCTGTTCAAGATTTGGGAGAGCGAGGATTTTCTTGCGGTCAAACACCTTGCCGGTCAAGGCATTCTTCGTACTTTCCCCGGTGTCCCAACAAGCTACTTGAGCCATTATAGAGAGATTGTTGATATTGGTTTGTGGTAAAAAAAGCTGGATTTGTGGTATGGGTTTGGAAGGTAATGGTTTCTGGAGAGCTCTATTCAGATCGAGGACACCTTTATATACCAGGCTAAATATCTCTGTGCTTGAGTAGAGTTCTCAAGTCGAGAACAGTCGACAGTGCTCCCCAGCTGTAGGCTCTAGATATCACTTCTCAGCTGGTCTGGGCGTTTCTCAGCTGAGGGAACTTGAGTTCAGCTGTTTCATGAACCCGTGAACTGCTGCTCCATGCAAAGGACCGGTTAAGGGAGCTGGTGATTCTGTGATGCAGCTGGAAGGTCACGAAATAGCACCTGGCTGGGTCTAGACTCGAGAGAGTAGGGATGGGATTTTGTTTACAGCTAGAAACATTGGGTGAGGCTTTTACCGAGACATACCCGCATTCCATGCCCAAAGAGGATTAGTAATTCAATTAGAGTTTCAGCCCTATGCAAGCGAATCCATATCGATAGATGTTGTAAAAAGCATTGACTTATAGGGCGGAAGATCCGCATGTTGTGCGATGATACTCTGGCATATGCCGGCATTGCTGACAAGGAAACAATACCCGGCAAACAAGAACCTGCAGTCATCTCCATCAAACTTGTGAACACAGGTTGGTATCTTAGACCCCAGGAGATATGTATAATGGATTAGATATGGAAACCGCCGTTTTATGGGTTTTAACTGACTGTTCTTCTGCGATTTTGGGAGGAAATGTTTGTGTCTTGTGGACAAGACAAATCAGGGAGCGATGTAACGGTGGAATGCGCACGGCAGTTGATGTTAGGGACCCTTACCCGCCATTTATTGACTTGAAGCCCAAGTATCTCTGCTTGCCTAGCTTAAGACGCCGTTTCGTAGCTGTAGGCTGCGCCGTTGACATAGAATAAAAATACAGGTTTCCTGGTACACTGCATGGCGCGGGGGTCGGAGTCAGATGGGGCAAGGTCATGTCCCTACTATTCGTTTCATCCGAGAGTGTTAGATTCAAACATGATAGCCAGTCTGGTTAACTGGGTGTTTTCACTTGGGAGTTATTTTCCAAACATTCTCCATCAATCGCTGGCAAGGTCCCAATCACTGTAGAGTTAGGGGTTCAGCTATCTTCCCGCAACCTTCAGATTCCCATCCCTTGCCCGTTTTCACGAACAAGAATCGTTATACGTTAGTCTAGACTGGAAGGGTTTCAGGGAAAGCTGCGATCCCTAACCACGGATTGGGGCGAGCTGATTTTTCTGCAGATGCGTGATGGGATTCTCCGCGAATTTCTGTCTCGGTAAGCCACTGATACAACAAGTTGTGAGACCTCTGGTTGAAACTACGTAAAATGATGATCATGGGTTAATTAATTAAGATATATGATATCGATATATCTATCTCGATACTCTTCAGCTGATCAGCTAGTCTGTCAATTGCAAACGGCCCCCTCCCCCGCGCCAACGGTGTATCAAAACCGACTTATAGACTATGCACACTTCAGCTTTTAAGTGCTCGGGGCTGACAATAGGAAGGTTCCGCAGGCGGAGTTCGCACGATGTCTCCACGAAACTCAGCAGAACGTTCGAACAAAATGACTAATGCCAAGAATCATGATAGGTGCCTCTACCTATTTTTAGTTATTTGAGCCGCTTGGGTTAGGTGTTTATGCTTCAGGGGTGGACAGGAACTCTCCACCCCGACAAGCCCGCAGTGTCGGTTCCATGAATCCTCCTCCACTCAATTCTCTGACGAAAACCTCTGGCATCACGTCGTAATGCCTTTCTTCTTCACCCTCGCTCCTCAATAGCAGACCTGCTCACTCTACTAGCTCCGCCTGTCTCCTCAATCTATACGTATACGTACCACCACCACCACCGCCGCCGCCGCTGCTTATTTCGACACAACTGGCCACGGAATTACTCTTTTAACCCTGAACTACCTCTCTTTACTTTCCATCCACTGATAACTTTTGACCAAGAAAACCTCCGCTACCAGACGCTCGGTTCACCACCACTGTACCTTCTGCATATATGACCCCGCATAACGCCCGCGTCATCAGCATATTTGCACAGTTTTCGACATTCTCACAATCAGAAACTCTCATCCTGTATCCAATTGATAGGAGACGCTTAATCCGGGGTGCCAATGTTGAGTGCTGAGGATGACCTTCGTTCAAACGACACCGGAGGCTAACCTGAGTTACCTGGCGGTACGTACTGAGGATGGCCTTCGTTCAATTGATGCCTGGGGCCATCCTGAGTTATGCTGGTGGTACATACTCAGGCTGAATTGTGGGCAGACAAACTTCCCCCAGTGTTTGCTCGAACTTTGAGGGAGAATTTTGTGAGCACTCAAATTTGTGAGCACAGCCGGCTTCTGATACTACTGGATGTTTGGAGTAAACTATGCAGGCCCATGCGACACCTCACGGCAACACCTGTTGCGCACATTTTATATGGTGCTTTTCAATTTGAGTTTGCCCACGGGGCGGTGTGATCCAAAGAGTACCCAATAACATGATATGCCTTTCATTTTCGCTTGTGATAAATTTGATAATGATCGGCCACTCAGAAGCACAATTCTAAAACTTAGCGAATATCTGTGAGGAATTGTACTTAATTTTGTTCTAGTCCACATGTTGTCTCGCTGTGCCCCCCGCGTTATACGGTCCAGTTGGCACCGACACCGACACAGTCTTATCCGATTCGCAGTTTACCATCCAAGGCTTGAGAATCTTGACTTTGAGAAAGAAAATATTGAGCGCTGAAATGCGATATAGTCGATTAGAATGCTACAGAATCCTTGAACCGTAGCGCCAACTAAAGATCTTTGATGACAGCGAACTCCGCATACATCACAATGCAATGCACCTGAATGTGTTTGCAAGTTGCCTCGCGGCTCTGCTTTTTCGTCCGATCTCAGTGGCCCGTCCTTCAATCGTATATGCATAGCCCCCGATATGGCCAACGCTTCAATGCATCGACTTGCTGCAATGATTATAAGGACGGTAGAACGCCCAGAAACCAACGGAGGTGTTTTCTGCTTTGACACTCACCAGCGGCTGAAATGGCGACTCGATCCGGCAATCCTTTTCTCAAGAATGGCATATTCCAGCTTGAAGATGACATCGTTGTTTTTCAGGCCAGTAGCAAGAAACCAGAGATAACCGGTGAAAAAGTCTATTCGTACGATTATGCCCTCGGAACACAGGAGCTCGATTTCGATCGCAACGACGTTGAGGACGACGACGACGACGACTCGAAAGATGACGATGACGATGACGATGATGATAGCAACCAAGCGGCGCCGGCTGCGGGGCCGTCAACGGGAGCCCAGCGCCAGACGATGTTGGCGCCAGTTGAACCCATAACAGCGGGTGAAATCGATGATAAAATCGACAGCCAATATTTTCCTCTCAACGGGCATGAGGGACAGATTTTGCGAGTGCTGTGAGTGCAAACTGAAGCCGTCTTAGGACAACGAATAACATCATACAGAGAGTACGAAGCATGCGCACCAGCCCAGGTAACTAATCATGAGCTCGGAAGTATCTTGTTTGTGAGAATGTGGAAATGCTAATCTCGCGAAATTTAGAGATTGCTCGAAAGTGTCGAAAGACGTCTTCAGTTTCCCGAACATTTGGCAGCGGAATTACTGAATCTAAATTCGCGGGAGACACCGACACCATTTATAACCGGCGTACGCATCCGCGGGAAGCATGACGACGAGGGAAAATCGACATTCTTTGTCTCGGTGCCTTACCTTGGGAAGCATGATGACCCTCTCGGAGAATTGCAAGAAAGCGTTGGTTTGTCCGAATTTGGAGACATTGGGGGCGACCCTCCCCCCAATGTTGTGGTCCATCAGGCATGGTTTTTGGTATTCGGAAATGGTTTGTCGTCCTATTGTGGTAGAATACCACACATCACTAATCGGATATTCTACAGGAACTGTGGCTACTTTCAAATCAAAGGAATCCGTGACAGATAACGGCTCCTCACCCAAGATAGGACAGGTCAGGTATGGAGCCTTCCATGTCCTGGCACACATGATCGCCGGGGTGCTTCGATCCGATAGACGCATAGTGGATGAATTTCTGGCGCAATGCAATAACAATGTAAGCTATGCTATGAGCGTTTGTACTGATGGTTAGTGCTAAGCCTCTATAGCGCTGCTATCTGCAAGCCGAGAGAACGAGAATAGGGCCTGACCCTTCTTCGGTGATAGACATGACGGGAGAGGGCGTCATGACGGAGCGTGTTAAAAGGGCCTCAAGGGAGCTGGAAGCTGTTACAGCGGCAATGAGCGTCATCAGGCGCCAGATCAGAATACTGAAAAACCTTGCGAAGGTACTGTTGAGCAGCTCTGGCTCGATTAATTATCCCTCGGGCGGTATGGAAGACAATCAGAGGCTTGAAAAGTCCGGGAATATAGTCGAGATCCCCGTTGTCTCGCAGCAGACAGAGCAATTACCGTATGCGCTATATGTCATCGAACAAGCGGCCAAACAGCGAAGCGAGGATCTGAAAGAGCTTGAGGAAATGGTTGGTCAGACAAAAATGGCATATGATGGGGTGAGTCGCGTTTAGAATTTTTTGAAATCGAATATTAATCGTGTGACAGCTAATTCAATTCGTTTCACCGGCGTTTATCTTGGAGACAAGTCGCAGGATGGAGTCTTCGACAGCTACCGGTACGGACCGAGGAAAGCAAGTAGAAGAAACAACACCATCCCCGTCCGGCACGCAACCCGCAGCGACAGTGCCCGCGCAGCCGCAGAGCCAAAGTTCAAGTGCCAACAGTGGTCAGCAAGAGCCCAAAGAGGAGTCTCCACTACTGTTGGAGAGTTTGGGTCACTTGAGAAGCGAAGTGATTCACTTGACGAGGGAGATTGTTGACTCGAGGACCGCTGCAGAGGTACGTATTGGAGAAGTTAGATAACTGCTGCTGTAGATTCATATGGATAACATATTTCATTTGCAGGCTCTAGCAAGGGCTCAACAGGACTTTTTAGCCCAGATACTGGAGCAGCTGAGAGCGGACGCAGAGGTAAGTGTGAAACTGCTGTTTTCAATTCAGATGGGTAACATTTTCTTTTGGCAGGCCCGAGACTCGCAAGTCAAAGAGCAACTCGATATCATGGTCACCCAAAGCCAAAGCATTGTGGAGCGTAATAACGAGGCCGGGAATGAAGCGCAGCATCTGATTGGCCAGCTCCAAGTTCAGGGGGATACCATCGCCTGGCAAGCAGATACCATGTCCTGGTTTACGCTCGTCACCTTTATTTTTCTTCCGTTAGCCTTCTTCACCCAGGTACGACGCGACCCCCAAGCACCCTGACTACGCTGACATGTTTTGGGTAGTACTTTGCGTTGGATGGGATGAAGCAGCACACTCCGACGGAGACGGACTTCTGGAAGATTGTGGGGCCCGCGGCTGTTATAATGGGTTTCATGGTATTTCTGGTAGTGGTCTATAAGAAATATGGACACAGGGAGCTGGTGAACGCATATAGAGAGCGCCGGCTGCCGAAGGAGAGGAAACCAAATCTAGATAGGGGCAGGGAGAGTGAAAACGAGGGGAAGAAAGGAAACGGTGGGAAGGGAGGGAAAGGAAGGGTGGTAAATGGGGCGAAGAGAGAGGTGGAGAAGAGGGAGGATGAGAAAGGGGAGGAGGAGAAGGGGGAGGAGAAGGGGGAGGAGGGGGAAGAGAGGGGGACAGGAGAGACAGACGAAAAGAAAAGGAACTCCAGAGCTACAAACTTATCAGGAGCCACAACCCTGATGTCTTCTACGGCGACAGTTTCCATGACATCTTCTCCTTCGGCTCAGGAGGCGACGATGTTCATGTCCCAGGCGGCGACGACGACGACGGCAACAACGACGTCTCCTGAGCCTGCGCCACCTCAACCGACAACGACTCGTACCATGACCCAGACGACGGGCATATCCATATCCCGGACTCCGGTACCTCCCATGTCTCATGCTGCGGCTTCTTGTGCAGCAACTTTTACACCCCAGCCGACGTCACCTCCCGCGCCTCAGCCGGCTGCGCCAGTGTTTACAGGGGTTGAGCCAACTGCAGTCGATGACGATCGTGAATTCTTGCCTCCTACCCGCAAGCAAAGCGCCTTTGGAGATTGGTGGACTAGATACTTGCGCTCAAACAGCCAGGCAGAGTCTCACTCTGCCGTATAGACTCATTGATTGTGACACAGCGGGCTGGAGGAAAAGTGGGTTTGGTTGTGCATTACGGGTGGTGGAGGATATACGGGACAGTATATTGTGAACAAAATAGCTACGTTCATGTCGACATGTCATATGTAATAAGACCAAAAATTCGGAGTGCAGTACGTACTTATACTAGTGTGATGGCTATTGCAACATGTTGAATCCACGCGCACTATTCTCCATGGTATCTACAAACATTTGTTTTTATACCAAGTATGCTTTTAAATATATGAGAGCTACCTCGCACTCATGGGTACTGCTGCTGCTAAAGGGGGGGGGGTAAAAGAACCGCGCGCAGGAGATTGTAAGACGGCTTCCAGTACTGCACGTTGTCGAGTTTGAAGTTACTCCAATATAATTGTAAGATTGACACCGCTTTTAAATTTGCAGTCACCACATTTCGCACACAATTGATGCTCTTGTGCGAAAAAGCTCTATCTGAAATTTTTAAAACGGGTTGAAAACGCTTTATTTGGTACTTACTTAAGTAGTATGTAGGTACTCTACTTAGTAAATACCTTGAGTACCTAGGTAGTTACAAGAGGAGTACATGAGTACAATATTCCACGTTCGAAGCCACTGATCCCTGGGCGTCGAATTTATAGTCACCATTGCGGTGGTTGGAAATTACTGCCGGGCTGCCTTGGTGGATCGAGCACCATCTCTCGGTTGATAGGCTAAGGAATCGTACCAGGCAATTGAGACGAGAGCATCCAGTCAACCTCTCGTGCCCATGTCATGTGAACTGAATATTACAAAATATACTCACTTGAATCTCATGTGACAGTGCGTGCTTTACGTATATATACTCCCGAGCCTCTGTTCTGTAGATCTAAAGATACTCGAGTACGGAGTTAAACAAATTTCATTGCCTTTAAGGATGGTTCGTTCAACAGTTCGGTGGGTTTAGCAGCTCAGACTTCATCAACCATTTTAGGTCATAAACTCACTGCGTATTCAAACGGTTGACAGAATTGATAAGCACTTTGAGAGAGGTAGGATCCGGAAACGTTGAAAAAACCCCATTTCTTACAACTGTACTTAAGTAGTTGATATATATATAATTCTACGTACTAGTATGCTATACTTTGATCATGATCATGACTCTGTGGTATAAATCGTAGAGAGCGCTACCTTTACCATCACAAATTCAAAAAAATATCAGTTTTTGGGAGTACAAATATATGTTCCCGTTCCTCCACATTTTTGCATTAGTTGAGGGATAGCTTCTATACTTCATCAGGCGGTAAATCATCATCATCGTACGGGTCGTCGTTGTCATCCTTCGCAGAGGACCTCCTGGCGGCGACCATGCCCTTGGTTGGTTGCTCTTTCCAAAGTATGGGTGCGTTTTTATTGCTCCACTTCATGAATCCATTGGGTCAGCCAAGTTGACTCAATCAGGGTAAGATACTTACTTGTTCTTGTATGGCACCGAGAAGTAGTTGCGCTATCTGTGGGGGAGTCCAGCGGTCAGAATTTCATATTTTCTAGGAGCATAGAGCATATACAATTCCCCACTTCATCTCATCCTTGTAGATGTAATCAAGACTCGTATCTATCCGTATCGTCAGGATGATCTGAAATGGAAGAAAACTCAGATATCAATACATACTCAGCACACAATCGACGTATTTTCCTACTTTGCTGTCTTTGGAAAGATTCTTTAAGAATATGGCGGCTTCTCTATCTCGGCCAACCTGTGCGAACTGGAATGAAACGGCTGGCAACGTTAACTTGTCAGAGATTGCCCACAACTAGCTAGGAGCAACGAGGACAGGAGCAACGAGGACTCACCTTGCTTGCCCCTCCCAGTCGCATCTGCTTCACATGCTAAGACACAGTTGATTACTACGTGTTCCAGCAGACCTTCTGATTCGCCCTCGACCTGTTTTAGAAGTTTTAGCATCCAAAAGATACGTGGACTTTGAGGGTGACAAAAACCTTTCCATCCGTGATCACAATGACCAGCAGGGGCTTTTGCATTGCGGAGTTATCCTTCTTGAACACATACTGCTCGACGATTTTCCGCTTCAACTCGGAACCGATCCGCGTTACGCCTTGGCACTTAAAAGTTCTCTTTTTGGTGTCCAATTTCGATTTGGTCACGTTCCCCCAGCCAGTACGGGTATTGAAGAATTTGATGGAGTTGACGCCCTTCGTTTTATCTTCTTGGATACACTCGTAGGTGGCACATACCTCCTCAAGAACTTTCAAGAGGGTGTCTTTGCGCTTTCTAGCGGTGGTATCATCGTCACTAGGGTCTTTTTTTTCCGTGAACTCCATCGATGTACTGTCGTCTGTAATGGAACTCGTTAGATAATAAACTTAGATTGTATACAGGGAAAGTTGACAGCGTGGCACTCACCGACGAGCATCACAAGGTCATAGAGAGTCAATAGACTAAGGTCTTTAGCGATCTCAGGGGGACAACCCAAGCCAGTTTTGGTATCACCATCGCCAGCAAGCAAGTCGTGCATTTTCTGAGCGTTAATGGCGGCAGCATTGGCATCAGGTTTGAAAGTTTTCCACTCGTCTTTCCATAACTTGTATTTTACGTGCTCTGTGACCCAGTCTTCCCATTTGAACACCGGTGGGGCGGTGGGTTTCTCAATGGGGTGGAAGTAATCATCCCACGCTTGTTTGGTGCCCGGCTCAGCGTTCTGTTGTTCGTTTCCAGACATGTTGGTGTGTTTGATGGTGGGTTGCTGTTATGATTCAACAGGGAATCGATGGGATATATATACAATTTCTGTGTAGGTAGGATATGATCTTAGATGGAGGGCATTCGATCCTCCAGTAGACCTGCACCATACCAGAGCTACGACAGGTGGCTTCGCATTGTAAACTTTGGATGCGGCTCCATGCCCACAATAAATTGATCAGGCTCTTTGACATGTAGCTCGACAGATCGGGAACGTAGAAAGTGGATGCACGGAGTGCTTCAAGCTACATTCTGCGCTGAATATCCTATGAAAACCGTTTAAACCATGGATCAATGCAGTTGCGCAAAAAAGCGTTAGAATTGCATATTGTTGATGTGTCTTTGAGGGATATTGAACAAAGACCGTCGTTGCAATTGGCAGGGGCGAGCTGGAGGGTCTTGTAACTAGTTAATTGGCGTATAATTGGGATGAACTCCGTGGTGTAAACCAGCCATTCATTGAGAACTGCATATCCGTGCGAGATATGTTTGGTCGTTGTTTGGGTTACCCCGCTTCTCATGCGTGGGTATTAGATGTATTTGACCTCGTCAGATCTGCCCAATGCTTTTATATATTATCTGATGGGCGACAGAGAAAAATCATGTTAAGTGGAGTTGGTGGTCACGCTACTGCAAGTCACTCTGGATGACGCGACGAGATCAGATACTTAGACGCTCGTATATCATGCATAAATGTCTAGTTGCAGAATACCGAATGTAACGTTGTCTTAAAGTCGTGCACTTATATTACGAGGCCAAAACATCAAGGCTGGACTGTGTCAGACCATAAACATCACACAGAACCTTATCCCGGGGCAGGACTCCGTCTGCAGCTGTAAGTTGTTTTGATGGACTGGATACCCTCTCAGGGCATGCATATTTTGATGCGAATCAGATCAACTTCACCCGGAGCCCCGGAACTAATTATATCCTGGATCGCGAGGCCATCGATGGGATGCAAGATGTGCTCGTACACTGAAAAATTTGTAGAAGGATTTGCTAGATGTGGTACATACAAAATTTAAGCTATCGTAAAAAAGCCTCGAAGATGAGTACCGTAGAAAAGCCCGTAATCTGATGAATGCCGAGTGGTATAATCTTGATGTACATAGCACTATAGCAAATGACACAACACATTCCGGTTGATGCTTACAAGAGCACTAGAGTTCACACTACAATATAAACACGGCATTGTTTTACGCACATGTACATGTCTGGATATCAAACAGCCATATGGCTACACATGGCGCGACCGGATTGGATCGGTCAACAATGATCTGTATCATAGAAACTTGTTCTTCTAGAATTTTGCAACAGCATCAATAGAATTGAGCGTTGGTGTTAAGGTTGATGCAACGACGGACCTCCCTCCTCATCGTACATTGGAGATGCGTTAGTGCATTGGCCATCTTTCCGGAAGTGCCTTATCTATCTGCCATGAGGCTTTGAGAATAGAATCTTCGAGCTCGCGATCGGCTCGTAGCTGCTCGATACCTACCACTACTGATCATCTCAGGGTCTAGATTTTCACGGGGCCGCTGGACGGTCGTCGCTCGCCGGGTGAATGATCTTAGCCGGGGATGGAACTGGGTACGTATCATAACTCGACGACGACATATGTTCTTCCCATTGAGAAAACCTGCATCCAGCAAGAAGACTTTTTAGAATACAAAAAAGATCCCCCACAGAATGGCCCGATCTGCAGGGCCTGGAAAAGCATGAAACCTGGTGAGGAGGTAAACCATATCTTAGGTCCGACAGCCGCACAATCCAGTCGTCGATCGCTATAGATATCACATAAGAAACTAGCTCAGAAGCTGCTAGAAATTGGTCTGCCGCCTATTCGTGGGGCTTTTTGGTATTTTGAAGCTGACTCCTATCACAGGTATTCATGTATGCACAATGGCTGTGAAAATACTTTACTCGGCTCTATCGATTTGAGGATCACATTCAATGACGTCCCACGGCAAATCGGGCGAACTACAACCAAAATCTCTTGCGGCTCTACACCAAAAGCCTGTGTCAAAGCACTATACAGCAAAGATAAGCACTACAGACGCACATTTTTCATTTATAGTGCTGCACATGCATATGAGCTCGTTTGAGATGAACGGCGGCTCACCGCGCTCATGGGGCTCGGGGAGGAGGTAGACTCAGAGTCTTTAACCCATCCATGAGTAGGCTCGCCAAAAAAAGTATGTAAATGTAACTCTAGTGCAGAGTGTGAACAGTGTGTCAAACAAGTGAGAAAACGCCCGAAACCCCCCTCCCTCGCAGTGGTGAGGCCAGCGCTTGACACGAAGTCCAATTATACAACATAACTTAGAGAAATACCCATTGGGGGCTTTTCTGCCTTTCTTTGATTGGTGTGGGTTTTTGCAGTTTATGTTGGGATCTACTGTGCTTCCTCGCTGCCGGAAATCGATGTTATGCAAATACGTCACTTTTGCTACATTTTTGCTGTGCTATGTACACACCGCATTACCTGGCTAAATCTATGACTGTCACACGGTTACAGGGTCTCAGCCGGGTCTATTTCATTTCAGCAGATTTCTGACTGTTCATGTGAGTCTAAGTCCCCGGAGCACATAGAGGACAACGACACGAGAGCGAGGGTTGGGTGTGCGAATTGCACGAACTACAAAGGATGAATATAGCTAGACAATAGACTACTGTAGTAACCAAGCGGTGAGGAAGTACGAACTGTCACCGTAACCGGTCATATGAGGTTCGTTATTTCTCCTATCACCCTAAGTATTGCTGACCGAGCTAACTTGGGGCAGAAAGAAGAGTACAGACAGATTCTTCACAAATCTGGCCCACTTTGGGTTGAATTTCATCCGCCTGAGAGAAGAGGTATTCCGAAGGAACATAGGTATAGAGAAGTTTGCATGGCACTAGGGGAAGGATGCAATCGCTGTATGCCAAAGCTCGGGCCCGGGCTCAAGGCTATCCTCGCCTGGCTTAATCCATAGGCTTGGGTCATGTGTATTACTGTTCGTTTATCTAAGAAAGAGAAAAATTGAAGGAACGTGGATTAGGAGGGGGATTTCGAGTCGTGTGGAAGAGTTTGCGGGCCGTAACCGTACCATTAGCCTGTTGGACGGATCCTAGTAAGCGACGGCTAAGTGTGACGAAATCTTAAAACTCAGTGTAGTAAAGCAACTGAATCAGTATTAAATGTGGTGGTATTGAACAGTAAAGACATCAACATCATCTGCACGCACCCTTACTACTCCGCTGCTGGTTTTCGTGAACGCAAAACTCGTCCAGATCGCGTCGTTCCCGTAATTGTAGCTGGATCGATTGCCCGTTTCTCCTGAGGCCGCAATTTCTTCTGCTCCTTATTCCTCTCCGTTTCTTCACTTCCCATTTCTGCCACCGCCGTGGATTTCCGCTTCTTGCTCTCCACGGGTTTTCGTCCCTTAGACGCAACGTTCCCCTTCCCCACCGCTGATGCTGCCGCTGCCTCTTGCCCCAAAACAAACCCTACTCGCTCAACGTCCTCTTTATTCTCTAATCCCAGCCGTTTCGCAATCACGCCCACCTTGTCGTAGTAGTCCCAGTATTCCTTCGCATCATAGTTTATCTTAGTATTCCATGCGCCATTATGGACAACCCAGCGAAAGGCTTCGTCGCTAAACACCGGTGCTTCAGAAGGTTTATGAGCTGCAAGAACATATGATGCTGTTGCCGGGCCTACACCTTTGATTGAGAGGAGGTGCGTGAAAGAAGATTGTACGTCGGGGGATGAAAAGGCGGTAGTGGTAGTTGATACAATAAAGTCGGCATCGTTGGACTCGATCAGCCGTAGGATTGGCCGCATTTTACCGCGTTTTCTGTAGATATCAGACATGCGCGGAGAGGAGGCAAGAGGGGCCGGACAGTTTGCAGTCCACAAGTCGGTAGAGGTCGGGCTTTGTCATGTGGGGGGGAGATCGCGCTGCTATTGCGGAAGGGAGAACGGTGCGGCGCCATTTATCCAGGGAGGAGAGGGTTTCTGGTTTGGGACGGGAGGCGGCAGTGATGGCGGAATCGTAGCGCTTTAAAGTCGCGGTGAATTCTGAGAGAGTAATGGATGGAAGGGTCATTTTGGTGTTGGTGAAGTTCCAAGGTTCAGAAAGACGCGTAAAGAGGTTTCGCGTGCCAAGCAGTTGGTGATCGATCATGGGCGAGAACGAGACAATTTCTCTGTCAGAGAGAGGTACATGTTCCTCAACCAACATCCACTATCGATATCAACGAAGACTCCTCTTCCACCCATCACCGTCATGATTCCTTGCAAGCCACCGCGCTTCACTACATGAGTCAACGACAACCTCGCCCTCGGTTCGATTCCGGCCTAATTTAGCGCCTACCGCAAGTCCTGTTGTGTCTCGTCCTCCAGACTCCGGATCAAATTCCAGCCGACGCGAGGTTGGAGTTCGGCTAGAATCTACAACCAGGCACATATCTAAAAGCTGCCCACCATCGTCCCTCGCAGTTCAGGTTTCCCTACAACCGACAATCTGCCCAAGATGCCAGCTCAGTGGGAAGAAATCGGCCGTCAAAAGCGTCAGGAGCGCGACTCAAAGATTCCAGACCAATGGCGACTTCAAAACATCGATAAATCTCGTACCGATGTGATCTCAGTTCCAAGGGAGTGTGGTCTGTTGACGGATAGAGAGCTCGACATAACCGAGAACTATGACGCAAAGGGCATTGTGGACGCAATTGCGAGGCAGAGGTGGACCGCAGAGGAGGTTACGATTGCCTTTTGTAAGGTTGTTTGCAGCTTTATGGACTTTCCGAAGATGTAACTAGGTTGACGTTCGACACAGAGAGCAGCCATTGCGCAACAATTGGTGAACTGCCTTACAGAAATCTTCTTCGACCCAGCCATTGACAGAGCTCGGTACTTGGACAACTATCTCCAAGAGCATGGAAAGCCTATTGGTCCTCTTCACGGAGTGAGTGTCTCTATCCTAAAGTCCCCGTCCCCGTTAAACCAGTACACCCCCTTCGTTTACCATGTTTGCTAACATGCATAGCTTCCAATCTCAGTCAAAGATAGCTTCTCAATCCCGGGGTTTCCCTCCTCAGTCGGCCTTGCCTCCCGTGCACTCACGCCAGACACCGCGTACGCAACAATGCCCGCCCTCCTCCTCTCTGCCGGCGCGATCCTGTATGTCAAAACGACTACCCCACAGGCACAAATGTGTTTCGACACAAATAGCGCTCTATGGGGCCGCACGCTCTGTCCGCATAAGACAACTCTTACCGCCGGCGGTTCCTCTGGCGGCGAAGCGGCTCTCATCGCCATGAAAGGATCCGTTCTCGGAATTGGCTCGGACTTGGGGGGTTCAGTTCGGATCCCCGCCTTTTGCTGCAAATTGTTCGGCGTCAAACCGACTTCTTACAGAACACCGCGCCTTGGAACAGAAACAATCGAAATGCCAGGCGCGAATGCTGTTCATATTCCGGTTTGTGTAGGGCCGTTAGCGAGGACGGCGGGAGATTGCAAGTGGTTTTTCGAGGTCCTGGCCAGCCTCCAACCGTGGAGATTCGATTCGCAGGTCTTACCTTACACGTTCTCCTCCCCCTTCGAAAGGGATGCGAAACTGAAGATCGGTTTGTTGAGCAACAATGGCATCACAGCTCCACTTCCTCCCGTGGCGGCTGTTTTGGATGAAGTCCGAAGTACCTTAGTCGCTGCTGGTCATACGGTAGAACTTATCACCCTCCCAGAGTTTGCACCTGCATTTACTACAACGGCTGGGTTTTTGACGCTGACCGGTACGAATGGTTTTTTTGATGCTTTGGAGTCCGTTGGCGGAGAACCGCTGTCTCCCTGGCTAGCGACGCGAACAAAGCGGGTGAATATGAGACCGAATGCGTTAGTGGAGTTTTGCAAGCTTTCACACCAGAAACAACAAGCCGAGATGACATTCATTAAGCGACTGTGGGAGAGGGGTCAGGGAAAGGACCGTCTAGACGTTGTTATGTGTCCTGTGGCGGGTCATCCTACGCCGAAGCATGATGATTGGGTCGCGATTGACTGGTTGTCGGTTTGGAATATGTTGGACTATCCGGCGGCGGTAAGTGCAATTGGGCATTGACTTGTCCGTCCTTCATGAGAGTACTCTAGATTGCGGTAAGAAGTAAATGCGTCAAGGGAACATTGCCGAAAATTTTCTCTCAAGCTTTTACTCACTCTCTTACCACGGCTGAATCTAGAATACTCGAGTATCTGGGCGGTCAAAAGTCCTCAAATTCAGTAATGGGATCGACAGATCTACATACTCGCCAAAACTTTTGACCACCTAAACACTTGGAGGGGCGAATACTGATAGGTATATGCAGGTGATACCGGTACGGACTGTATCCGAGGCCGACTTGAGGAGGGAAATAACAGTACCGTCACTCGGTCGATGGGATGATGGATGCAGAAAACTCTGTAAGTTCTCACTACCAGAGCCGAGTAATAGTAACTGAGTATCTTGAAGGGAATCCCGAAGTTAGAAATGCGCTGCAAGATGCACCAATTGGAATTCAGGTTGTCGGGCGGAAGGGAGAGGATGGAGAACTTTGTGGCGCGATGGAAATCATCGCCGACGCTTTGCAACGCAGCAATGACATCGGTACGACCACCTGTGGAGTACCTAAGTTGTAAGAGGACGTGCATTCTCCCGAGGATATCCGCAGTTGGAAACAAATCGAAGACACGTTGCGTCATATGGAACGGACCGAAAGTGGATCAATGCCTCTGTGTTTGGAGATATGTATCTACCAGCAACTACAGTCCAATCTTGCCTAACGCGAGATCTGCGGTTCAGTGTGATATGATGTGATTTAGTGGATCATGTGTGACATGATTTTGCACAGTTGCACGACGCTACACCTTGTTTCAATCAGCCCTAGTCCTTCCACCATCCAGCAGAGAGCATGGATTGGCTTTAAGACGGCGTCATCTCTTGCTGTCAAGTGTCCTGCCATGCATGGATGCTCCGGAAGGCGCAGGGGTGGGCGACAAGACATGGAGATTTCTTGGGTGATATGGCGTTGCTGGACGATTTTGTTGACCTTCGGCCAGTGCCGGCCAAGGTACCGGGCCGCTACTAGCACACCGAGACTAAAATTTATGGTCCAGCGGCCAAGTCGGGATGTTCTTAGACTCCTTACTTAGTAGGTAGAGTACAGGCGCATTATTCCGAGATCAACACCGCTGCCCACCCGAGTTAGCACTGGACAGATGAACCTGGACACCAGCTGTAACCTGCAGTCGCTGATATCCATTGAAAGATCGCCAGGGCCTTTTCAGGTGCCTGAAGCTACCGGATTGCCGCTCACTGATCGACATTACCCGATAACCAATCCATTCATCCTCTGTTTCGGCTCACCGTATACAGACGCTGTTGTGGATCCTGACATGAGTCCTGACATGAATCTCTCAATTTTCACATCCACACGAATGCGATAGATTACCCTCTTAGGTAATGAACGCACAGTCACTGTGGTCACTGCGAGTGTTCTCCCAAACCTAGAGCTTAATTTGACTTTATATATAAGATACAAGCTCTCCGCTTCTCTGTTCCCCGCTTTTCACAAACGAACACTTCTGTCATTCACACCTTTTGATCAATGGGAAACGAGACTTGAAGGATTTAACTACAGCAAAACAAAAGAGAACGAAAAACAATGGCAGACTCAGTGGTGCCAACCTATGCCGGCCTTTCAGGACAAAAGCTAAGGTTTGCAATCACCGCGACTGCAACCATTGGCTTTCTGCTGTTCGGATATGACCAGGGTGTCATGAGTGGCATTGTAAGTTGTGAATATCTTCCCCTTTGTTTTTGGGTCAGAGCTCGAGATGGATGGATGGAACACCCACCGATGAGGGAGTGTCAAGCTTATTTTCCAATCTCCAGCAGCCCCACTCGGACAACAACCGCTGACATAGTCCACACACCGACCAGATCACAGGCGAACAATTCAATTGGGAATTTCCTGCCACTAAAGGAAACGACGCATACCACAGCACGATCCAGGGGACGGTAACGTCGGTCTATGAACTGGGGTGTTTTGCAGGAGCGATCGCGGCATTGATGTATGGCGAACGCCTAGGAAGAAGGAAGAGTATTCTTTGCGGAGCGTTCATTATGATTTTGGGCACGCTTATCCAAATCACCGCTTTCCGTGGGCATTGGGAGTTGGGGCAGTTCATCATAGGGAGAATCATCACTGTATGTCGTCACGTGTTGAGAATGACATTTAGTGTAATTTCTGACAGGTGGCGGCAGGGAATCGGAAATGGAGCCAATACTTCGTCAATCCCGGTCTGGCAGGCGGAGACGTCGAAGTCCCATAATCGTGGATTGTTGATATGCATCGAGGCTGCCATGATCGCGGTTGGGACGGTTATTGCATACTGGCTGGACTTTGGTTTCTCGTTCGTCGACAACTCCTCGCAATGGCGGTTCCCCATTACATTCCAGATAGTATTCGCGGTCCTTCTCATTATCGGCATAATGATCCTTCCTGAGTCTCCAAGGTGGCTTCTAAACCACGGCAACGAAGCGGAAGCGCAGAAAGTCCTAGCAGCACTCAACCAGACGACGGAAAACAACGAGGAAACGCAGATGGAGAAAAAGGTCATCCTAGATTCGATCGCTGCGGTTGCAGGCGTTGAGTCAACGAGCGGGTTTAAAGATGTGTTCTCCAGGGGAAAGGGACAACATTTGAGACGCATGATTATTGGCGCTAGCAGCCAGATGTTTCAGCAACTTGGAGGTATTCTGAACACTCTCCTTCAGTGGGTTGCAGCTACTGACTACGATGGCGACAGGATGCAATGCCGTTATCTACTACTGTAAGTATCCGGATGATATGTTCAACGCCTACCATACTAACATCACAAAGGCCCCGTCCTCTTCGAAGAAAGTATCAAACTCGACCGCACCCTCTCACTAGTCCTGGGAGGCGTAAACGCAACCGTCTACGCCCTTTCCACTCTGTTTTCATTCATCTTTATCGAGCGTGCCGGCCGGAGGAAACTCTTCCTCATTGGATCGGCTGGACAGGCCATCGCAATGCTGATCACTATGGGCTGTCTTATCCCCGGCACGATCGAGAGCGCAAAAGGTGCGGCCGCGGGACTGTTCCTGTTCATCATCTTCTTTGGCGCGACATGGCTTGAGCTCCCCTGGTTGTATCCCGCCGAGCTATCCCCGCTGAAAACGAGAACAAGAGCAAACGCGCTGAGTACCAGCACCAACTGGATCTTTGTACTTCTCACCTTCCAGCTATAAACGCCTCCTACTAACTTGTTGTAGAACTTCCTCATCGTTCAAATCACTCCCACTATGATTGCAAGTATCGGCTGGAAAACATACCTGGTCTTTGCAATCTTCAACGTGAGCTTCATCCCGATTATATATCTCTTCTACCCCGAAACGGCGGGGCGGAGTCTAGAAGAGATTGATATCGTATTTGCGCGCGCCTTCTGTGATGGCGCAAGCCCGGTCCGCGTGGCCAAGGAGATGCCGAAGTTGGATGTGAAGGAGGTTGAACAGGCGGCTGGCGAGCTGGAGCTCAGGGATAGGGGCGACGGCGATGTGGAGAAGAATACGGGTCCGGAGGTGAGGGAGGTGAGAGTAGGCCGTATGACGGAGTAATGGGGGTATACCATCAGTGTCTCTATGGATAGATAAAAGTTTTGATGTAGAGTAATGTGGGGTGGTGAAGTTGGTCTTCCCCTCTACAAAAAAAAAGTTCAAATTCGTCAACTAAAGATGTGCGGCCCCCAACGTCGTGATACAACTTCGTCGCGTGGACTCGAGCATTTCCTCAACTAGCAATACAGTATAATATCAGTAATAGTCCATTTTCTGCGAATTACCTCCTTCCAGTCAGATTTCGAGCGCCTCTTCACTGAGTTACAACAAGCACCTGATTAGAAAAAGAAGCTGGCCATTATCATTTGGTCACAAATTTCTTCCCACCAGGCCTTGAGCAGTTCAAGTGCCTCCGTATGGTACATTCCAATGTTGTGGTAAACTCATAGGCAGATTAATTTGGAACACCATTCTTGAATTTCCGAACCACCATTCATGACTAAGTGAAGTCACCGCTAGACTCAGAACAGTCTATAGAACAATCTCTAGTCATTCTTTGTCTCTTGTGGGGACTTTTATATTTTTGTCAGTCTTGGAGGTAGGTTGTCACTTTCCAGATGCCAGTTAGCCCAAACCGACCGGGAGTGGGAGTTATTGCAGACGCCGAGGCACGAGGTACAAAATTGAGACACAAATGAGACTGGGTGCGAGATAACGAAATACGTATACCGGTGGATAAGTTATGAGATGAAGGGAAATAAGAAAGGGGGGCAAACACTGAAAACGACAAACACAAGAAAACTCCATAAATATATTAATCAGATACTGAGATGAGTATCGGACTCTAAAATGCGAGAGAAGCGACGAGGATCATGAAGAACAAGGAAGCAAACATTTTTTCTATACAGAATCATTAGTATATGCGCCAAACAGCCAGTATTTACTTGACCAAACTTACGGTGGACATTCTCAATTCCCCCAACCACAACCGACCAGTTGGAACCGCCGCGCAGTCGGCCATAGACGTTCAAAAATACAAAAGTTATGAAGAGAAGTAGGCAAAGAATCTTATATCGACGCTATAGTTATACGCCATTGTCATAGTTGAGAACAAACAGTGTCTTTCAAATAGAGAAGAGCTGATACCTTCATCCCACCGCCTCACAAACAACAGAGTCATTGTTTACGCCCAATTTAAATTGAGCCAGGAGTTTCAATCCTTTATCGGTCATCGGGTAGGAATTGTTAAATCCTACCGAAGACCTGATGACGAGCTTGCTAAGGACATGTAGGTAAAATAGTTACCCATAACGAAGCAACCGAAACGGTTATCGCTGATTACAAACGTCTTCAACATCTTGACCAAAGCGTCGGCATCCGTTCCGTCCAAAGTCAGTGTACAGGTACTTCTGCTCCCATAACACTGAAGAGTTCGGGGGAAATTCTTCCCAGAATCTCTTGGTTTCTTGCAGAGACTTGGTCCCGCTCGGCAGTGACCCTTTGAAGCTCAGTGGTCACATTGACCAAATTTGCCCCAGCCGTCTCGCACTCTGTGCAGGATGTAGTCTCTGATGCCCGAAGGGGGGACTCTCGAGTTGGATTTTTAGTCGAGTCGTCTCACGGTTGTGCCAGACTTTGGTAAGCCCGCATTTTGTGTTTCCGAGTTGCTTGTTGGGGGTGGTTTCAAGGTGGTTTCCGGCTTGAAGAAGCTCCTCAGATTTCCGGGCTTGAGAAAAATTTTGAGCTTGCTGTGTTGAAGGAATTTGATTTGGTCTTTCATTCTGATGGTGTTGCGGTACTTGTTAAGTGGCGGCCGATGACATTTTGATTCAGACAATCCAAAGATCTGATGGGAATTGTCTGGCCGGTATGTGGAAATCTGCAGACCAGTACTTAATGATAGCTGACGAGAACTTCGAGAAATCTGTGACACTTCACCCGCCATATTCATCTTTAACCCTCCTGAAATATGCTGACTTCGGCAGTCCCCGTGGATATCCGTAGATATCTACAGGCTAACCCAGGTTTTTGAAAGTTGGTCGTGACTGGTCCATGCCAAGGGAGCCTCCAAACCAGTGGACTTATCGAACGGTCCACAGATACCTAGGTATGTAGCTGCCTCATCTCGCGTCTGTGTGTATTGTTCCACACTCTAGGCCCTCCCATACTAGTACCTCCAAGATGGAACTATTTTTCGCAACTGCTAGCGCCGGCGGGACGCACCGTTCCGCGATAGTCGATAGAGCTCAAACCAGGCTCTCTGTCTTTCACCAATGGGAACCGAGCTTTTGGTGGAGTGTCATCGGAGTTGTGATTGGATGCTATCCGTTGTGACTAGAATGTAGATACACGTATGTATATACTCGATGTCGGAGCAACAAAAAGCACCGCCATGTATCTCCTCGTATTTTGAACAATGTAAAAGCAAGCACATGCTATTGTTTCTCGTAAGTCTTGTGCAGCAGCTCCCGAGGTTGTTTTAGGGTGGCGTAATTCTCATTGCCGATTATTTTTAGGCTAAGCGCCGGTTGACACGCCACGACGTACAGCCCTGCAACATCCGCCTCCTCTTCAAGGTATGTGAGTGCGCGTACATTCCTCAAACTCACATACAGCAACCAATAGACCACCCCAAAATTGCAAGCATCTTGAATCTTGGCCGGTAATAGAGTACAGTAGTGCTACAGATTGCATCGTGAATCGGTGAGGCGTTGTCATTCAATACTCTATCAGCCTACCACAGTTGCTGTAGGTATTGTCGTTGACTGCAAGGAGCTCATAACGGTTAAGTTCATCTGCACCCTGCAGTACTACCTCGAGAAAGTTGAATTTTTTTGAATACTGAACAACCCTAGCCTACCCGGCTAGGCGCAGTATCCGTTTCAGTTGGTGATCCATGTGTGGACGACGACAACATATATTTTTCTCCCTCCTCATCTTCACCTTCCATCCTTTGCTCTCCATCACCACCACCACCACCACCACCACCACCACCACACACGTCTCACCGTCGCTACCTCGTTATGGAAAACGCATTGCACAGGCTCCCACGCTTCCTTCGCACTCTCCTCCGCATCGCCGGGTACACATGGTTCAAGACGTACCGCACCATCGAGATGCTAGACTCCACATCCGACCGCACCGTAAAGTGGCTCGAACACAAGCAGTCAGAACTCAACTTCGGTTCTCTAATCGTTTGTCCCCACCGTACCCTCTCATATATCCCCCACTAACGCCGGGACACCAGGGTGGTCTCCTCGCCTCCGCCGTCACAGCCTCCTTCTCTTGGCCCGACGTTGCCGGATCACATTGGCTCGTGCGCGCATGCTGGTACGTGTCGTTATCGATGGTGATAACTTCCGTTCTTGTTGCATTCCAGCAGGTAGCCGGGTTGGGGGGGATCCTAGCGACGCATCATAACCACGAGCAGTTGTTCCGTGCCCTAGTAGATTCACGAGGGAAGCCGCATTGGCGAACTGTGTTTGTACTGCAGGTTCCGGTGCAGTTGTTGAGTTATTCCATATTCTTTTATACCTTGGGATTGGCGGTGCATGTGTTCTCGCCGCTAAGGCAGGCGTGGAGCGATAGTTCGAATGTTTGTGTCTCTGTGTGTGTGTGTGTTTGGTGGGGAAAGACTGATGGGTGAGATAGGTCGCGGTGTTTTATGGTGTCTGGTTCGGGCTTACGGTGGGGCTGTTTATGATTGGGAGTCATTACTCGTTGCAGTTGCTGGAGACTCCGGATGGCGTTGAGGAAACGGCGGGTATGAAGCGTGAGGGGAGTATAAAGACTGAGGATAATTCCAACGCAGATGTGGTCGCGAAGATATGTCGCTGCGAGTCCGAGTAAGTAGAAAGGACTTTGGTTGTCGGTGGGGCGAATGCTGGCCGCTGGTCTGTTCAACAGTTATAGATTGATATGTTAGCGGTGTTTTCTAGCGCATGTATGGTACCTAGGCGTTCTGGATTACTTTAGACAACTAAGGCGTGGTGTATAGTGAAGATAATGAAATGGAGCAGGTTTTTGTAGCAATTGTAGCACGGCAATGTCCTTCTGGTGAGCAGTGGCGTAGTTACATTCACCGTCAGGTTTCTTTAGGGTATAGGGTTGATCTTATGATCCACGACAGACGGCAACTAGAGTGTTCGAAGCTAACCAGACAGCTTGGTAAAAAGAGTTAGTGTATCCTAGAGACCAGCTTGAACAATTTCGACCAATGTTTGAAGTCTGTGACGTTCCTTCGCGATCAATAAGATGAAAACGTTGAATGATGGGTTACTTACCTCCATCTCACACTGGTGACCAGGCAGTGAGTTGTATATTCTCGACTGTAACAAGATCACACGATGAACTAACCTCAAGTCAAAGGGCTTGCAATACGTATATACCGAATGTCTAGATCTAGAAACCGTCATAATACCGCAGCACGTAAGAGCGAGATGTTTGCCATGAAAATGCTTCATACTCCTATTTACACAATTATGCCCGCCAACTTAAATCACTTGTAAACTCCACATTCCCAACATGCTAGGCCTCTCTAGTATCCACAGCCACCTCCATAACCCTCACGTCCTCCAAACCCAAAGTTCCTGAAGCGGTCGCCGCCCCTGCCGAACCGCTCGCGGCAACGTTCAAATCGTTCTTCCTTGTGAAAGTCAACCTGGATGTTCTGGTTGTTATCGATGTTCTGGTTGATATTCTGATTGTTGTTGTCGGAGAATGCCCCTCCGTCACCACCGTTACCTCCTCCATAGCCCCCACATCCTCCACATCCCCCACATCCATAGTCGCAGCAGCGGTCCCTGCAGCGGTCATCTCCTCTCCCGTACCCATCGCCACGCTCAAATCGGTGTTCCTTGTGAAGGTCAAGATTGATGTTCTGGTTGTTATCGATATTCTGGTTCATATTCTGATTGTGGTTGTCGGAGAACGCGCCGTTACCGTCACCACCACCATATCCACCACCACAGCCTCCACCACCACCACCACAGTATGCATTGCTGCATTGCTCGCAGTTGTTGTGGTTGTTATGGAACTCCTCGTGGTTGTTTCGGAGACGGTTGAAGTTGGCGTTGTCGTTCAGACGATCGCGGTAGCCGCCGTCGCGCTTGTAGATACAGGCAGGAGCCGGGGCTGGAACAACCGGAAGAGGGGCGGGAGCGGCACTACCGCAGGCAGGAACGGGGCATCCACACGCAGGCTTGATGACCTCGACGGCGGGGGCAGCGACAACAATCGGAGCTGGAGCAGGCTGGACGAACTCGAATTTGGGGGCTGCAGGGGCTTCCTCGATAACCGTAGTAGTAGAGATGACGTCCACAGGAGCAACCTCTTCAATGACGGTCTCCTTGACAATCGGGGCGGGAACGACCTCCTCAACAACGACAGGGGCAGGACAGGGGCAACCGGGGGTAGGAGCTGCGCTGGCGAGAAGGCCGAGAGAGATGACAGCGAGGACAAGAGAGTGTGGGATCTGCATCTTGAGCCTGCGCCTTGAAATGTTAGAGGCCGATATTACACGAAGTAGGAAGCGGAGGGATTGCAGGAGGACTAACAGATAAAAAAACTAACTTGTTATCAAAAGGGTATTGATTGATGTATCTGGTAGCGAACGACTGTTGTGAAGATAGAGAGAGTGAATGAGTTGATGCTGGATTGATTTGGGGCTGGACGAGACGGTTTATATAGATTTATAGATTCATCTGTTTCGCACGGAGCTGCAGGAGATTGCTGTCGTTCTTGCAGTAAAGACAGCAAATTCATCCTGATGGACGGACAGATAGACCGACGGTTCCACGTCTGGACGCTGTAGATTCCGTGATAGCGCTTCCACTGCCCAAACACCGTACCGCCCCAGGGATCCTCCGCTTGTCAATCCCATATGTATCTCGAGAACAGATCATCTCGTGGCCTTCAAAAAGGCGTGCAGTTCCGTTAGGTTGCATCGCCCGTCTTCTAAGTATGAGCGGGTGAAGGTATTGCTCACCGTCATTTGTGAGCGTGGTGTTCCATTAAGGTTTGATGTTCCCCTGACTATGATGAGTAGCTCGAACCTTGTGCCTGAAAAGCTTAGAATTTGTTAAACTGATAAACGCAGGTAGGTTTAACACACTCTGTTCATGATACGGTGATGACGGCGGTCGTTGTCATGCTAGTCTGACAGGTTAATTTTATGCTTCAATCGCACACCTGGGGTATGCAGAACAGATTTTTAGTTTTCGGAAAAGCTGAACGAAGAAGGAAATGACGATTAATGTGCAAAGAATGCGATAGAGTTACTCATATTAGAGTAGTGTCGGCGAGTAGAAGTTAGAAGTGTGGTGATGGGAAGTACCACTTGTAGCTTTCTAACCTTAAGGATCTGTCAAACGTCTACTTTTTCCGCTCGTATGTATTCTCCGCCGTACCAAGTATCTGAGCTGTCTGACAGGTTAAGGGTACAAGTGCTCCCGCTCAAGCGAGATAAAAACTAGCAGGGTCTGGCACGCGAGATCAGTAACCACCGTTAACACCCTATGTATACATATAGAGTTGTGATATAACCAAGACTACTGTACCGAGAGATGACCAATGAACGGCCGACTAAAAACGACTGATTTTGTCTACGAATGACGAAATTGGAGAACAAACTGAGGTAAAATGACAGAAGCTGCGGGCTATGAGCAATAGCATAAAGTTGAAGGACACTCATCTGCAGTAGTGGTGGGTTATGGTTGTTGACCATCCAT
The DNA here is from genome assembly GCA_014904905.1 of Wilcoxina mikolae CBS 423.85. Lineage (NCBI taxonomy): Eukaryota > Fungi > Ascomycota > Pezizomycetes > Pezizales > Pyronemataceae > Wilcoxina > Wilcoxina mikolae. The sequence goes on along the minus strand of MU122160.1, from coordinate 266,199 downwards.
GGCCACTGTAACCTTTTTTGAATTTTAATGATCTCACACAACCTTCTCTCAAGATATAAATCAACCACCTCCCACAGAACTTTCATTGTGATATCTTAGTATACGTTTTGCGTCATTTGGAGAGATGGCACTTAGTACCATGCGAATATCTGTCCCTCTCAACTCGTTGGGGCATCACCACCGACTTCCTCTTCCCACCCACCTCCTTCCTTGAACTAAAGCTACATAATTGCCGTGGATGAGATCCTTTCGGTCCGTAGAGCAGCTGATGGACTGAAGACGCTCGTTGATCATGTTGTTGCATATAGATGTGCACTTGTACTTGTGACTGCTTGCTTCTCCCACACAGAGTGTAGATTAGTCTCGAGGTGTTCTCCCTCTTTCATCTGTACACTACAATATACGCACACCGTTCCTCCCTGTCTCAGTGCTGGGCCGACGTGATATTCTATGATTGAAAATCTTTGCTGGGAACACGGCCCCGCATCTACCACGGGTATCATAACCATAACCAATCCCTTTTCACACTTACATTTGCCATCCTGAGACCGCCTGTGATGGCAATATTTAGGGCTAGGTACGGTGGTCCTAAAATCGAACGTAAATTTTGAGTGCCCTCGTATACAGACTTTCGTGGCAAAACTCGCTCTGTAGAAAGCCTAGCCAACAAGAAATTTAAACAACCTCAGAGCTTTCAATGGTCAGGTTCTTTCGGGCATGTTATTGATTCATGGAATATCACTTATTGACATGCTACAGCATATGTAGACGTACGATCCTTAGGATGGGGTTGGCCCCCGTAGTGTAGTGGATTGCTGCTGCGATGCCGGGATACTCTTACTGACAATTGCTTTTCAGTCTTAACCTCAGGGATCTACGAATCTCTCCTTCCTGGTGTCGGATCGAACCACCTGCATTCCAGCTAATTCGCTGCCTGAACTTTTCATCAAATTGGAAAACCCCCCGTTTGTGCATACCGCACAGTCCATAAGCTCGCCGTCCTCATCACCGCCTCCGCCTTATCCACAAGATTTCCAAGCATCCGCCTTGGACTACCTTCTTTCGGGGATCTACGGGGGTGATATATTGCGTCCGCAAGAAGCAGGAAATTCCGTCCCCGGGGCCCAAGAACAGTAGCAACTGCCGAATGATTTGGCTTCGGGGTTGAAATTCGAAACCTGATGTTGAATCCGGGTTGCATGCAGCGAAGTTTTTTCAGGCTTCATCCCAGTTCCAATTCCACGCACTAGGACGCAATTTCGCTCCCGCTGTGCCACTATGATCGCTATATAAGCGAAATTTAAGGCCACCCAGGGAACACAATATGATCACTCAGTAAAACTGCCGCACCTATTTTGGGTATGGGTTCCGGAAAATCATTCCCGTGGTTTCTCGAATCCCGAACGAAAGTCCGATCGATATCCGGGTTCAAGGATTGGGACCGATGAGACGGAACCCTGCTTCTCCGATATATTGCTGCGCAGACTTGCAGTCCGTAATTGTGGGACAGGAACTGGAACTCCGGGGTATAATCGGAATAATCAACGCTGCTTAAAGACGAATTGTCCATCCTGAGTTTCATCGCCGAGATGCAAGATCCGTCGATTAGACTTGTGAGACAAGGCTCGGACACGATCTGACGTGGCATGCGCAGTAGATAGATTGGACATGGTTTTACGATGGTAGAAGGAGGTACAATGATGATGATGATGACGATGAACTTTATGTACGGTTAAATTATGTTTTGACGTCGTGACATCCAAAATGCAAAGGCCATAAGCCGGGTAGGCATCCCTGTAGTCAGCTCTTTGTTTTCCATCAGTGGGATCAGTGTAGGGGTGCCGGATGTCGGATGTCGGATGATTTGTGACGGACATTTGCCAAATCAAGAGTGTCACGAACTAACAGCTTCTGGCTACATCGTGGCAAAGAGCAGTGAGTTTTCATCCGTTACAGTGAATGACGGGACTTCTGGCCATACATGAATGACGGTCAAGAGGGATGCGACATTCCCACATCAGCGGGTGCTAGGGGTTTTGTCACTGAGTGCGGGGCAAAAGATGTTCTTTTCCAGGACCGTGTAAAGGGCGAAATGCGCATTCATTCATGGTCAGTCAACGTCACGAAGAGTTGATTAACGTTTCTTAGTCTACAACTAGCACACCAATAGTAATACGTATATACACAGCGGATCAACTATAATACAAAATCCCACAAATTCTTTCAGATGGCCATCTATACCGAATCAGACCCGTCACCTAACAATAAAGCGAGTCATATCTCATGATACAACCTCGGCCATGCAAAAGCACGAGAAGGTCGAGAAAAATCTTGGGATTGCACCTACCCGCCCCAACAATAGAGTTACATATCTCCGCGATGAGTAGAAGCCCCAAAGTGCGTTATGGGCGCATGCATTTGCATTGCCATTTTGTGGCTGTGTTGCATATGTAGGCAAGCGCGCGGCGGGACAAAAATTACCTATCGTTACCTGCACCGCCTCTCCCGCGCAACTAGGCTCCCACCCATGTACGATGATGTAGGAACTTTAGAATATTTCTACTCTTTTGGCGCATTTAGGGGAATGTACAACTCATCACCCACTTAAGCGCATCTCCCTATGAAGTACATCCCACTCGATGCCCCGTGACGGAAACCAACATCATTGGCATGCGCACTGCGCAGTGATCCAATATCCAACATGTATTCTGCAGGAGGCAGGCGTTCACACCCACAACCATAGTGCACCATCACCCTTAGGTAAAAGCGGTAGGCAATATATCAATTTATCGAACTATTGTCACAGAAATCGAAGCGCCCAGAGATTCCTTATCCCATCCCATCGTGTGTGATGCATCAAGGTTTTGCCACCACCACCAACGTTAACTTCGAACACCCACCCCCTAATTCCGAGATAATTGGCGAAAGCTTTGTGAGTGGCTGAGACTTTGTTTCTTGATATGGAGATTATGCAACGTCCAGGAATTACTGTTCAAGTAAAAAACGCCATGTTGTTCTGCGCCCTCTCAGGTTGAGTAGGGTTTTGCGAGTTTGCCGCCGAGCCCGAATCCAACCGAAGTCGAATCGAGCGCCCTACAGATATCCAGAAACCCTCATCCTCCACCTCCTCCACCTCCTCCACCTCCACGGTGCGACCTCTTCGTTTCATTTATCGAGTGCTTGAGCCGATTTCTATGATAATACACTGTTTGTCTCGTCTAATTGTTATTGAGGCACCGAATGATTCACTTCCCCCCCACGGCTACCGCACTGTGTTACATTGTGCCAGAAACGGGAAGAACTGAGAACTATGTTGGGCCTGCTCATATGTCGCGGTGATATACTGAATACAACTTCTTTGGGGATGTATAACCAGATGAATGTTGGACTCCCATCAAATTTGCGCTCCTGTAAGATGCCCAGACCTCGAAGAGATGAATGATTCAAAACGGACAAAGGTTATGGCAATTTGGCAGGATTAACCATAAGTTATTTTGCAGAGTCACCGATATTCCGTTGACTGATAGCGCGCTCCTAAGTAGGAATGTTCAAACTACTTAGCACTAAGGTACTTTGAGTACAAGCTTTTGGCGCGGTGACTTCTGATATGCTGACCAGTCTACCGGAACTCCATGTACGTATTTGCCCACAGATTCGCAGATATTGCCCAGAAAATTAGTCCCGGTACTTAGACAAATAGGGCTCGCGATATCTCGTCTGGTTAGAAACTGGTCTCGGGACGAAGCCCGGCGCCGCTTCCCCGGTACGCCTCGTCAATGTAGGTGGAAGTGTCCGGACTTGTCTGCGTGTTCATACCGAGACGTTGCCACGTCAGTTAGATACGCGAGGTACGAAGTCAGATGTAGGTAGTTACCAGGGACAGAGGATAAAGCCATCGTCTTGGTCGTCCTTGCAAGTTATGGTTCAAGTTTCATCCGGTCTGTAGATTCCGAAGGAATCGTATCATATCGGCAACCTGAACGACAAGGAGATGGTTTTTTTTTGGGTATAGCACTGGTAGAGCGTATCTTCAAAGGGGAGCCTATCGAAATAGTCTTCCATGGCGTTTAAGGGGCGGCATTGGGGCTTTCTGGATTCTCAAACATAGCCATATCAATCACAACAGGTCACTCGAAACTTTGCATTAACCCTATTGTGCGCGCGCATGCAGCTCCTGCCCAGAGATTCTACGTTTTCCAAAATGAAAATATGGTTAGCTATCGCAGGTTTCATGGCTTCTACTCAAAACGCATCATGCGTTCGAAATTCCCAACATACCACCCACGATTATCGCAAACCGCCGAAAGTACCTCCCTAAGTGATCACGAATGCATTGAATCTGGGCCCTTTCTCTCCCCGCCACCGGCGATCCCGCAAGTGATCTTGTGGTCCAACCTCCATCATATCATCATCATCATCATCATCATCATTTCTTCATGTTCTACTGCAACGGAAGATGCCGTTACATACAAGCACAGTTACCGCTTTTCAACAAAGAGTCTGCGCATCAAGTCCCAATCAAATCACAAATCCTTACCAAAAAGTAACTGGACCCCAGTTTTTCCCAGGAACGCGCCACAAGTGGTCTGTGGTCGTCGGCAAACTGTAAATATTTCGCTAGACTGGCCAATTAAAGCGTTTCCCACCCCCCTCCCCGCGCCCCAAAAAAATAAACATGCCAAACCGTGCGCAATTTCAACAACAAATCGAAAAGAACAAAATAAAAAAGTAAAAAAGCACGCCGTGTGCCGATAAAATTGAACTGTGGTTTGTTTTATCTCGCTCGCCCCTCTTCTTCTCGCTCGCTCTAGAATCCCGCTCTTCCAAAGGCGGGAATGATTCAGATGATCTTCTCTTATGAAGATCTTGGCGGCGGCGACGGCGGTGGAAAGATAGATAATCAAGGGTATAAATTTGTTGAGCAAGTAAGATGTAGAATGGGCAGGTACATATGTACAACTGAACGGATCCCATATGGTACTTCCCTCTAGAGTATCCTCTACATTAAATTCTGCAAACGCCACCAGCAAAAAAATAAAAAAAATAAAAAATGTGAGCTGTTTGCTGTACGCCTCGGGTGGCGAACGAATCGATTGATGTGCACAAGAAACATTCCCGTACCACGTTGTTGTTAGTCCGCGCCCTTTTCGTTAGAGTAAAAACCCATGATTTGGTCTGCTGTATGTCTCTCGGGTCCACCGGCCACCAAAGTTAAAGAGATGTTTTATAAAGTAGTTAGTACAGTTTCGAGGATAGTATTGAAATCTACTCTAAAACCCGCGTTTTGACCATAAACGCCCCCCCCGTGTGGCGTTCTCCCTTCCCCGGAGTCCCGTCGTCGTCGTCTGTCGTTTTCGCTCACAAAAGCCCGCCGCTCTTAAGATCTTCTCAAAACTTATTAGGCGGAAATCAGATGGCTGGTGGTGGTGGTAGTGGTTGGTGCCTGTCGCATACAATTCCGTGTTGTGGACGGTAGGTGTGTGATTTACTCCTATCCGAACCGAACCCTTACTATTCCCACGGACCGGAGGTTCACAACATTCCTTCTCCTCGGGGGTCAGAGCCAAGGAAAGGCCAACCATATTATTGAAGATTGCCTACGCGTCCAACATTGGCCTACGCGGACGGTAAGTGCCGCTTGCCCATCCAATTGATTGTTGATTGCGATGCAATTAATACCGACTGCTGCTCTCTGGTTGTCTACTTAAGTAAAAAGTACGTATTCTCTAGGCATCAGTTTTGGGGCTCCGGAACGTGCATGACGCAGGTCAGACATTCCGAAGCGTACAATTCGCCCCATGTATGTGTGCGACTGAGGCCGTCGGCGGCTTGAGAAGGCGCCGCCGCAAGCTCCTATCTTGCAAGTATCCACATCAGGACAATGTATGAGACCGACCGGTGCCCCATGAGGATTTCTTATTGCGGGGAAAAAGATGCATGCACTCCACAAGTAGGTGAGTCGTCTTAGAGTAGGATAGGTTTCTGGGCTCGCGCCCAAAATTGGTCACCCCATTATGATGTACCTACTACTTATGCTCCAAACAGCAGATCGTCCCACACTTACAGACGAAACAGACTAGCTCCGAATCAAGTGTTCTGTTGCGATAGGTAGAGAGCGCAAGTATGCAATATTACAATATCACATGGTTGGAGCGATGAGGAGCGCACCAATAGTTCGTTAGGTATTGGAAAGCCACCCCAATCCCCATAAACCGACGACACAAAACCTACCCCACCGTGCATACGCGAAACACAAACGATCTCGATCATTAACCACATCATGTTGTGCAGCCCACTGTTGAAGATGACAGGAGGGGCGGTCGGCAGCTCCGAAGTCCATCCTCCTCCCTTCCCCTCATTGCCTTCTCTGAGAAGGCTGTAACTGAATAACGCATCTCAAACTCCTGATGTTTGAAGAAGGCAGCAAAATCTGCAATGCCACAAGGCTGAGACAATATCTCGCACAAAGGAGATCTTGTTCATGTATGTTCTGATTGGCTGCCGAGGATTTTCGGGATAACCCCTGGGATCCGATGAACCATTCCAGAATGATGTTCCGCATCGCCGGGAGCAATGCTCGGCTCTGCCCTATGAGATTAAAGTTATTTATCCGTGCTTATCTTCCCTTTTACCCCCCTGTTTTGATGCACGTTTGTTTATCAGAGCTGTTTCGGTTACAACTCCCTTCGATGTCCTCACGCAACTACTATAGTCTTCAGAAAACTAATGCGGGCTTCGTGGATACTCTTTTGCCCAGCAAAAGATCCTGTTTGAATCTTCACGACTAAATCACTAAAGCTGAACTGCGTTCATCTCCTGCCACTTTCGCATAGAACCCCACGCTCGATGACCAATCTCGGTAAAGATTACGATATTAGCGCATGTCAGAAGAAAAGAAGAAAATTTAAGGTGTTTCCCTATGGACAAGCATGGATGCACCTGCGATCGTTTGGGGCAGTGCGTTGCGTTGAGGGCTTACTCCTCTATCATCATCAGCGTGTATGTATGCCGGGTATGTATCTCACGATCCACATGTGTGCTGAGGATAGCTCCTGCACGTTTGACTGGCGTTCAGTCAGGATAAAAACGCCAATCCAGTATCTTTGTGTTGTTGTATCGCATGAGACCCATGTAGTGGATTTGACAAAGTGTCGGCTTTTGCTGCAGGGTCATTCATCTGTCACCGCGTTCGTAACACAAGATGGTAAGCGGAGTGATCTGTAGCTACTGGATAACGCAGTGGGATAGCGATGCCGAAGAATAAACGTGATTGGATCCAAAAGGAAGCGAAGACTGCATCTTGAAGCAATGTTCTGTTTGTGACCAGGAAAATTCCGAATAAGATGTTGATGGAGTTTATTTGTTTGCAATTGAGGCAGACGTGGTGTTGAGGTGTATAAGATTGTAAGGGTGGGGTTTGGGTCGCCTCTGGCTGTCTCGTCTAAGGCGTTTACATTGACGTCATTTGTCGCGAGTCTCAATTGGGTAATGCGCGTCTCTTCTTTCTCAACATCGGAAACCGTTATCTACTCGTACTCAAAATGTGAAGGATACTATGCCCTGGCCATAGAGCCGAGGTCTGTGAAGAGCGCCCGACTAGTGCAAGCTTGTACACATCCTGTAACCGGAAATCTATCTGCTGCCCCCGTCCAGATCTAGATACTGTTATGGAACTTGATCAAGAACTGCCGCAAGTAATCGGGTCAAACTTCCTGGAAAGTTGGAGAAGGTACAGAAGTTAGCCGCCTTGGCAAATTGTGGGTCTCCTCGAAGTCCGGAAACTGCCTCGACTTTGTTAACTAGGTTGTCAACAGACCAGATAGAAGCTTGAATCGACTGATGGGCGGTCAGGGAGAAGATTCCCGTTCGCGGACGGATATGCATGCAAAAGGGCCGGCCCACAAAATAGCCAATAATGGCTTTATTCCATCGTTGAAGTTCTTGTGTAAAAATACGGCACTATCCCCTGTCATTCTGCCAAAGAAACGTCAGACACAGTCAAGATCTCCTTGTCGTTATTAATGAAGGGATGGCATATATTGCATAGCTAGACTCCATACGCGTATACACTTGCGAGTGTCTGGAACTAAGCAGGTTCTTGAACTCACCGACCTGCCTAAGGGAACCCAAGTCTTAGTCCCAAACCCGATAAATTCCCGAATCAAACGGTCCAGCGATATTACCTCTGTTTGCCCTCGTATCTTGTGATTGATATATCGCCATGCCGACAAACTGATTGGCGAAGGCCCCCAAGAGCGTGTACAAGTGCAGCTCGATCGTATCGTGTGTAACTTGTGTGTGCAACCAGTGCTGTTACACCCCGTGTGACCCTTCTCCGTTCCACAGAAATGACTGGGAAACAATTTGTGCGCCACAACCTTTCCCCTCACCGCCATCTTACTACCCAAGACGCAAAAGACCATTAAACATCAGACGCGCATATGCATGGCGCCCCATCTGTCGATACCCACATTAGGGGATCTCATAGGGCTGACCATGTTGTGCGGAGAAGGGTGTCCTTGAGTCAGAACTAAACATTCCATCGATCCTATCCGCTGAATGACCCGTCGACCCGGCAGTAGGAAATGGTCTGGAATATGCAAGAGAGGAGATGCCAATTCTTCGGCGTCAGCATCGTGGGTCAGCATCATGTGGTTTCGAAGGAGGGGTACCAAGCGATCTCCGATCATTAGGCTTGTCCATTTTCACCAGTATGATGTTGTGATGCCCGAAGGCACCCGACAGAAAGGACTGGACCAGTAAGTAAAGAAGGCTCATCGAACCACCTATTGGAATAGTTGGTTGTGGAGATATAATCGGAGCGGGGATTGTCTGGGTAAGGCTTACATTAATCAACGCCGATTCAACGGTAGATGTCCACACCTACTTTAGCGGTTGCTATGATACCCAATCAACGTTCCAATCTCGCAAAGAGAGTCAGACTCTACAAGGCCCCTATCTACCGTATTATCTGGTGTAAGTCGGTAGCGTCCTTTCCAAAAGGGTTGCAGCAATCCCTAGCACTGAGGGCCAATCAATGTGTGGTATTCTATGCTTAGACTAAGATTCTGGTCGCTACCAACACATTTCAGGTTTAGCTGGTGCTTCACGGAGCCTCATTCTGCCTCTGTTTTCGGAGGGACGCTACCGACTTACACCAAATTCCTAGTGGAAGGCTCTGCGCAACTTCATCAGAGATAGGAGTGCATGCACCATTCGCGGTTTGCGAACGCCCATGAAACGTCTCCGATTGATCCTCATACAGAGTATAGGCGTATGTGCCTTTCATCCTGCCTCCCTAATATTAAGAACCAACAACGCCCACAAGCGGCGCTTTCGCGCTGCCATCATACAAGAAGATATTATAACTTCTTCCCCTATAACCCAAGCCATGCCTGCATAAGGCTCAAGCGCTCCACAAACCTAATATAGGTGCTCCATGTTTTTCCCGCGTAGGTTCACCAAAGGGCTTCCTTGGCCATGGATGAGAGAGCAAGCAATGCCAGCGGATAATACGTGGACACTTAGGTACCTCCGATACCCACAATCCTGATGTAAACAAAGTGGCCAACTGTAAGACATTATTGCTGGTATGTCAACACAATGCGTTCAAGTGCGGAAGGCAAAGGATTGGATGGAAGATGTTGTGATAAATCGCCCTACGTCCCAAGGAGTTGAACAGCAGTAGCCTTTACCTATGCCGAAAATAGGGCACTCTCGAAATTCAGGGTCGAGCGACATCGCCTTATTATCGAGCATGAAGGTAGTAGCTACGTCTCGTGCTTCATGATACTATCTCCATCATGGCTATGCCATCCAAAAGCCAAACATGTTACACACACAGGCGGCATATTCCGTCTTGAATAGGTTTGTCTCGTATGTTTACCACGTGGGTAGAGCTTCTGAATATCGAAAATAGACAGCCAGCACTGCCAGCGATATCCTTTATTTATCGATAGAGACTCCGACACCTCTGCGGTTTAGTTCAGAGGAAGAGCAAGTATGCAATATGATGGTATTTTGGTCGCTCTCGTATTTTTTCAGTGGTGGTGTCATACATATATCATTGCTAGGCCTCGTTAATAGCATAGAGAGTAGATACTATCAAATATGCGGGGTACTTACCTAGACCAACTTGTGTGGGGCACTGGGGTATTCTAGTGCATCTGCCTATGCGTCTGTTCTGTTCAAGTCAACAAATTAGGTAGAGTATCCCTGTGATGGATTTTGCCACTAGAAGCCGTACTGTTTTAGGTTGAATTAATGTAAAGGTATCGTACGATAACCCAACGTGGCGACAAAGAAGAGAGTCTGCGCGTGTTCGCATGTCCGCGGACCAGCATCGGTATTGGCTTCAAGCCGAGTTATGAAACGGGGCCTCCCAATACACGCGGCCCGGTAAACAGCAAGGAAGTCAAAACCCGGGTATCTAGGTAGATTATCACAAGGATAAGGGGATAGGTGTTGCCATGGTCATGATTCAAGCAGAGCATCCACGGCGTTTAATCCAGCGGTACGCTTGTTATACATAGATCTAGATTTTATCCAACGCTGCGGGATCTGTCCTACACAGGCGCCTCTGAAACGTTACATTGTCTCTTACATTAGGAACCTTCTTGTCGGGTTTGGGGAGAGACTGGGCGCTCGTGGGCGGGGGTCCTACATATACGCATTATGGCGGTGGCGGGTTGGTAAAGCCTCAGAAACGTAGAGTAGGTACGATACCTGTCTCAGACAAAAGCTTTTCGTCAGTTCTCATTAGGTTATGCTTAATTCACCACTTGATACGCCTACTTACTCTCCCCCACTAACTGTCGGCAAGTTCCTCAATTCCTCGCTTGTTTGCAAATTTGATAAGTTGAAGATCGAGTTGTGACAGTATCCGCCAGTTAAACCGCCCATCCGGAAAAACCTTCTATGCTCCGCGTGTTGCTTTTGCTATCCCTGCGCATGAATTTGTGGAACACCCACATTTGAGACGCTCGTACAACTGTTACACAGGCAATCCTGCACTGTGGTTGGTCGAAGCAGTGATCCTTAGTGCAAAAATAGGGCCCCTTATTCCATAAACGGGACAACTGCAAGTGAACAACAGCCCGATCTAGTAGCTGCAAGCAAGGTCGGCGAATCACTCTTAACGGATTGGCAATACAAGACGCGGGGTTGCCTTTGACACGTCGGAACGGTGCTAGGAGGAAGCGAGACAGGATTAGCATGAAGGAGAAGAAGGCCAGAACCGTTGTGAGAAGCGAGAATGCCATTTGCGTGGAACGCTATGACCGGCGAAGATGAAAAGATCCCTGGCAGATCCAAATCCATTGAAACCGACATGTACATTGCAGCAACAGGAAGGCTCCAGGATATATGCCAGAGATGGTGGCAACCTTTGCACTGGGTCTTGGGTCTCGACAAACAAATAACCGGCAATAATTGCTTGCCTTGTTCGGGTGGTAGATAGTATATAGAATTTGGGGTTTAGATATCGTCTGTACTCTACCGTGCCGCCTTCTCTATTGATGTAACTCCAGTTAACCGATTGCCACTGTTCGATTATTATTCCCCAAAAGAAAGAGTAGCATTGAAATGGAACCAGGAACACCCATCTGGATCTTAAAGTGCGGAGCAACGCAAAGGAAAGCCCGATGCTGCTACCCGACGCCATTATCCGTTCCGAGCTATAGTTTACACTGATGACATGACGACGGTGCGCGGTGATGGCGGGGTTCTCCTGCGATGATGATGTCGTCAGAAAGAGCAACTTGATTTGATTCCAGATACCCACCTAATGTATATGCGGGTTTGGTCTGGATGTACGGGATCAAGAGATCTTTGGGTTCCTTTCTATTTTCGTTGCACCATCTGCGATGCGGGTCGTGTGGCTCAGTCACCTCATTGAGGCTTTGCTGGCAGTGCAAGTGCATTAAGTGGTGTGTGTGGTAGTAGGATCGCACAAATGCGACGAGACGACAACCTCGTTCATCATACTGCTTCAAGCGAACCGAGGCATCAGAGAGTTGCGAGGAAGTGCGAACTCAACATGTTGAGATCTGGTGTTGCATGTCGTCGGACTTTTGTCGGTGTCGCGATGTTTGTTGCTGTCTTTTTTTCTCTCAGAGAAAGTTCCTCTGGAGTTGTATCGACGTTGCCATGCCTAGTCAGCCCTGCCACGCAACTACTCCCAATAATGGCTTGACTTCGCTTGGAGCGATGATGGGAAAAAGCAATTCTCCATTCACAAATTCACACACCCAGAAAGTCTCACTAACTCTTCTATGTCATGCATCTAGCCAATCGCCCTGCCACTTGGGCCCAAACCCAGAAGAAAGCAGACAGTCTTTTCCCGCTGGGTTGCTGCGGGTGTGAGTCTGGACCGCTTTGGGATGCAGGGAATCGTTCCAATTTACTGTTTTATTTTTCGCCGTGCTACCAGAATTCTTCCAAAGTACCCGTGGACCCGTGGGACCCTTCCTGCTAAATGTTGTCTATTGTTCCACCGTTAAAATATCTCGGTAGCTGCACGTTCGACATGCTCTGCTTCGAGTACATCTCATAACCTCTACGCTCTGCCCATCTCTGCTTTCCTCTGTACATAAGGAGCCGATTCTTCTCCCCGCGCATCCCCTTCCCCTTTTGCTGGGTCTTTCCAGGGGCCACACGGATCTGTGCAGATATAATAACTACCGCTTCCACCACCCACCACTCTTCCCAGCCCTACAGACTGACCTAAACCTGGATACCATCTGTGAACCTCACCGTCGGGTTTTGATCTTACTTGCGTCCCACCTTACCTTACCACCTTACCACATCTCTACCACCGTTCCACCGAAAGGCGGACTCAAAAGGCGGACTTTCGCGCAACTGTCCTCAACCTAACTATCGATACTGGATAATAATAATACTGTCATCCTGTCTATTCTATTTCTATAATTGTTCAGACCAGCTCTCTCAATACGCATATACGCATTATTCTCGCCACTGTTTTTCATCACCGCATTGAAGATAGGAGAGATAACAGGTGTGTTGTTTTTGGTAGAAGGTCAGTGACATTTTATGACCAAGTATGGCATTCATTGGGCGTGGTGGGGGGTATCACACTGCAGAATCACCCTTCAGCTTCGCTTCATGATTCCTCATGAGATCTGCGTTACCCCAATTGAACAATACAATCCGGGGAATTCACAGTGCCTTTGGAGGAAATCAACGCTAATGGTGTGACAGCCTTCAAGCGAAACACAAGCAACTTATTTTCAGCTGAACTTTCGACCACTGGATTCGGGATTATTGGTAGAGCTTGTCTTTCCTGGATAGGAGAGATATAGCCCCAGAACCACCCGCTGTATTCACCAGTCGATCGCAAAATAAACATAATGCCACAGACACTTCACCCCTCGACTTCTGAGTCAGAACAGCAGCCCCAAGATTTCGTTCTCTTTGACAACGATTCTATATATGCCGGCTATCGGGTCCCACAATTCTCTCACCCGCACAACAGTAACCTATTCCAACCTGCCCTTTCGGCAATGGCCTACCCTTCAACCTTGGGAGAAGTAGATGAATTGCACCAGCAGCACCAGCAACACCAACAACACCAACATCAAGATAGCATGAACTACCCACTCGTTACCTCGAGCATAGGAGGAATTTCGCTCCCTATGGCTTCCTCAGCACCGGGCTACGAATCTCACTCGGCATACAGCCCCTTCAACCCCTCCGACGTTGTCCCTCGCTCCTACGTGGAGGAGCCATTCACATCAGCGCCCGACGTACTTATCCACCCTCCAACGCTCTACAACCACTCGAACCAGCTTTCACATAATGGTGAGTACAGAGCAACACCTTCTGCTTCTCCCGCAACCTCGGTCGGCGGTAGCGGTATCTCGGGTTCCGAGGCCGGCAGTGCCCGAGGCTCCTATAGCCGTTCCATTGGAGCCGAAGAACACCTACAGAATTTCGCAATGATTGATCCTACATTTTCCGGTGCGAAGGTTCCTTTTTCGCATGCGCAATTGGGGCTGACCCTCCCTCCAGGAATTGACCCTTCCCTGGTTTCGAATTCTCCTACCGAGCAACCACTGTCCGCCGCTTCGCCCTACGGCTCTCCGACCTGGACTGCAGTGCAATCACCACCTCACATCACATCGAATCCGTCTTCTCCCGATCTTGGAAGACACCCCAGCCAGAATGGAAGGAGACTCTCGCCCTCAGGCCCCCACCATACGTACAACAGACACGCCCCATACCCACAACGCAGGCCCTCGACAGGCTCTGAACATTCTGGGCGATCTATTGGTTCCCCAAATATGCATAACGTGGATCACGAAGAGATATATATCACACCCACTGAAAACATGGCATACACCCCCACACGGTCACCTCAGAGGTCTCCTGGTTCAGGCAGGCTCGCAAGGGCTGGAAGCAGCTCTGACAGCATTCACAGCGCCGGCGGATACTGCGTCGGCAACAATAGCAACAACGGAAAGGAAACGCTCTGTTCAGAGTGTAACAGGTGCTTTCGCGACCTGCGGGCTCACCAGCTCACACATCAACTGGAGAGACCAGAAAAATGTCCTATCGCGACCTGTGAATATTCGAAGAAGGGTTTTGCCAGGAAATACGATTGTCAACGACACACCTTGACACATTACAAGGGTACAATGGTTTGCGGCTTCTGTCCCGGGTCCGGTTCGGCAATGGAAAAGTCCTTCAATCGCGCCGATGTCTTCAAGCGACATCTCATGGCTGTCCATAATGTGGAGCAGACAGCCCCCAACGGTCGGCAAAAGAAGACCGCCAAAGGAAAGGGAATGCACACAGGCGATTTTACCAATGACTACTTGAGCGGCAAGTGCAGCACCTGTGATATCACCTTCGCCACCGCGCAACAGTTTTACGAGCATCTAGACGATTGTGTTCTCTCCAAAGTTGTGGAGAAGGAGCCAGCCGCATCCGCCAACGAACGCAATCTCGCCCAGGTCAAGCTCGAGGATATTGACGACGCCTACTCTGGCTCTCGTGAGGACGAAGAGGATGAGGAAGACGAGGAGCTCGGAGATGTCGAGGAGATGGAGGACGACGAAGAGAAAGATGAGACCTACACTGGCACACCGTCCCGGAAAACAAAGACCGGCGGTCGGGTCCCGAGCACCCGGTCCAAGTCAAAGACTCTCAAGAGATCGGGATCGAGTAACAGTAGGTGACAACGAGCAGATTCTCGAGGCGGCAACCGCCTCGGGGATCGCAACGCAATCACCAAGCCAGTAAAGCGGAGAAGGAAGAAGAAGAACCTTCCCACATCATGGGGGGCACAGCCGGAGCAGATGGTAACCAAGAGAAGATGCTTGATGGTCTATGATGGTCCCAACCTGCTGTGCAAGGACGAAATGATGATGAGTGCGGAATGGGAAGTCAGAGCCCAGTTGGGGGATGCGATGTTGTCCGATCTGGACTTTTGGGCGGTGCGTCGGGCGGATGCGTTTTTGGATTCCGCGCCGAGTCGAGGGGGTGATGCGATTCCGTTGATGGGAGAGGCTCGGTAGTTCAGCCTCGTTCCCCTGTTTGATCCGAAGGGATCTTTGTATTACTTCCCAGGCGTTTCTTTCCTCTGTACTTTTACGACTCTACGAACTAATGTCCGTCTTCTTTGTTGGATGATATCACAAAAACGGAGGATGGGTGGGCGGCTTTTTTATTTGGAATTTCCTGTCGGATGGTATATTGTATTAGTTTAGTTTATTCGGGCTTCTTTGACAGCGGCATGGGACGGCGCTATGGGTATTTGGGATTAATTTTTGGGAGGTTTTGTTCATGTAATTGACTTGGATATGGAGATGAACATGAGATCAATCAAAATAATGATGAGTGTTTGCATGAAATTTTGAAAAATTGAATGTGCGATCCAGTGATATCCTCTGTTTGCCTCCAAGTGCCTCCGGAGCTCCATTACTCTTCATATCCTTAACTCTGAGAAGAACAAATACTTCTGGCGGTTGTATTGCCTCTTATCAAACCTAAGTCTGTATTCAACATATCGGTACCTCATTCTATCTACTTGACGATAACGCCATCTCGCTTCAAAGTTTGCCAAGTAAATGTCCAGTGGCGGTGGCGGACGTTAGAAAGCTTGTCCCCCGGCAAGCGGGTGAGAGTGAGGGGCGAGAATTTCATGCATGACCAGGCAGAAGCAATTGCTGCCTGACCGTTAGATGGGAGGGGGAGGGGAGTGTGGGTCTGTAGGGCGGACAGTAGATCGACCCCGGGGTGAGGTCCGGCAGGAGAGCGGGGTTGGAGGATTAACGATTTGCATTAGCAGGCAGATGGACGGATAATTTAATACATGGAGGCCTAGGAGGCTCGAGTTTTCTTCTTCTATACATGTGATTCACACCGCGATATGGCGTGAATATTGCCTAGATTCCTAGGGCTGCATCCCACATTAACAAACATTTGTGTGAATTCGCCAAGTTGTGCCATTACAACTACATCGACGCCACCACCAAATTGCCCTGGTATATTCCGTTGATAATGGAATGCATGCAACCACAATACTGATTGGGTAGGATCGCATAACTGTGAGTGAGATTTCACATAATGCGTTGATCACATGTTTTGCAGATCGAGTGACATCACGTGCAGAACTCTGAAACTATCGTGAGATCTCAACTTGGTGTTGAGGTTTTCAAGGCAATGGGAAAAGTTGGTTACTAAATGCACGGTTTGATGATGCTCGATATTTCTCCTTACCTTTTTTACATACGTACGGTACATCTTGAGACTATAAGTCGGCTTCCGTATTTAGCATTGATCCTGTCACTTCTTCTATAACTTGGGGATGGAGTCGTTTTCAGAAAAACCTAGTGGGTAGCAGGTATTCGTAGTAAAGAACACATAATTCTATGTATTCAATCTCTGGTAGTTTTAATGGCGTCCTCATGGACCATTGTTCGCAGAACATAAATCTGGATGAATCGAGACTAGGCTTGCGCGGCTAAGTGTACGAACCAGTTTGTAAATTGGACAGCCAAATCGCGAACTGATCTGTCCGGTTTCCAAACCTGTGAGTTCACCAACTGACCGGAATTCATGATCATAGCTCATCACTCTTGATATCCTGAAAAACATTATTTACAAGTGCACCATTGATCGAGAAGGGGGGGCAGGATGTCATTGCGTTTTCTCTTCTTATGAACTATGTCGAGTGTCTAGATCCAGCGATACGAATTGTCCAGTGTATTCTACGCAAAGTCCATTACAGCCCGCGACCATCTCGAGCGTCCATATAGTTTCACAACAATGTTTCAAGAAACAAGTAATGCCGAGAGACAATTAACAGAAGGCCTGTTATCCACTTCAATGGGTGTCCGTACCACCTGAGAAAGGGCGTCACAGCACTTAACTGTGTGCTCGGCATCCCACAAAAAGCTTTATAAACCCTTCCTTCCCTCCTTTCATCCCACACCTTCAAGCAATTCGATCACAACTGCTTCTCCTGCTCAAACTCCAATGGCATCAGCGGTTCTCTGGAACCCTTTCTACCTCTTTCTTTAGTACCTTATGTTACTATGGTATCCAGACCGTGGAGGCCGATGGCCGCAAGTTTTGGAACTGCTTTTTTTTTCCCACCGACATCCTACACATTCAAGCAATTCGATCACAACTTCTCCCCTGCTAAAACATCAATGGCATCAGCGGTTCTCCGGAACCTTCTCTTTCACATTTACCTTCCATTCCACCTTTACCTTCATTACCATCATGAAACCATCGAATACCGACATCAAGCATAGAGCGCTTACAAAATCCCCCAAAAGAACATCGAACTGGTATTTCCTTCCTTCCCTTCTTTCCCTTACATCCATCTAACACCTTCAGACAATTCGATACCATGCCAAATTGGGAAAAGTACATTCACCAGATAGGAGCTGGTGAAGAGAAAGCGGCCAAAATTGCTTCTACTGCTCAATATCAACAAACAAGCAGTCAAATCACGAACATCCTACGGCTTGAAGGACAACTGTTCCCATCCCGTTTCATCCAACACGTTCAATTACATCCCAAATTGGGAAAAGCATATTCACCAGATAGAAGCTGGTGAAGAGAAAGCGGGCAAACTGCTTCTACTGCTCAATATCAACAAAATCGGCAGTCGGATAATTCCATATACTTGAAAATCTGGCAGAAAGCCTTACAGCTTCCAAGAAATCTCTTCCATTTGGGTCGAATCGATCACAGCACCTTGGTCCGGACAAATCGCAGTCGGTATTGTGGACACTTTACATCTTCATCAAATCCATAACAACATCTTCATCCGGACAAATTGCAGCCGGAATCGTGGTGACATTCACCTACCTCATCATCGGGCTTTATTAAACCCATCCCGTCTCTTCCCATAACCTCCTTTTACCACCCTTCTTTTACACCTCCATCAGCCCAATCGCGTCATTACCTCAATCAGGCCTTGAACCCCACGGCCAACACGACATGTCTGATTTCACTGCAAATATGTACCTTTGGCGTGCGCGCCAAAGGTCTACACACGCGCATGAAGCCGCCCAAAACGAAGGTACCTTCGGGATTTAGAGGCCCAAAATCAAACTCAGTCCTATCAATGGAAAGATGAGGGAGCGCAACAGGGAGCAACGGCTCCACCCAGGGGGTCGAGGAGGTTGACGCAGAGGATGAAGATGGAGATGTCAAGGATAGCGATGAGGATGAGGAGGAAGAATAGGAAGACGAGAATGATCCCGATTTCGGAGGAGAGTGCACGTGGGGTGTGGATTTTGGATCCAAGGCTTGTTCTATTTGTGATAGAGCTGATGCCAGTGGATTTATGTTACGTATATGAGGTTCTGTTTCATTTGTTAATCCTTTGGTTTCTTTTGTGTCATGGGTAGATGAAGCAGAGGATGATCCCGATTTCGGAGGAGAGTGCACGTGGGGTGTGGGTTTTGGATCCAAGGCTTGTTCTATTTGTGATAGAGCTGATGCCAGTGGATTTGTGTTAGTATATGAGGTTCTGTTTCATTTGTTAATCCTTTGGTTTCTTTTATGTCATGGGTAGATGAAGCAGAGGAGGTGGAACCGTTTTCCGCTTCAGCCAGTCAGACTTCCTGGGCCTCCTTGGATTCTCGCAAGCTCAGCTGCGAGGTTAGACAGTCAACTTTAAGTTTTCTTTAAGTATGTACTTCAGGAGGTTTTGTTTTTCTTTTCTGTCATGTATTTACATGAAGGGGAGTGGAGGTGACACCAGGGTGGCAGCGGAGGAGGTGGATACGGAGGTGGTGGAGTGTAAAGGCTATCACAATCGCCGCTGGGCAGGTGGTTTCTGTTTGGCTCGGCAGCATGTTTTTCTTTGGGTAGATGCTTCCTAGTCTGGATCCTCTCAAACCTCGGAGAGGATCCAGACTAAGTGATATGGAAGGTTCGTTTTATTGGGTTTAATCATGTTGGATATATGTACATACGTGAGCAAAACTTGCGTACTGGTGATAGTTACATGCTCTTTGTTCTTGGGGTAGGCGTTTGTTGTGATATTCCTAGCTATAACTATGGATCTTCATGGGTTGATGCTCACGAATCAATTCGAAGGAACTCGTGACGGCACTCCACACGCAAACGCGGTACTAATCGTTGTGAAATCTAGGACGTCCGAAAACTCTAGCTCTGAGTCCTCGTCGTCCTCGGCTAGAGTTCGTGCTTAGCCTCACACTATCACCGTAGCCATGGTCTCACTAACATCCAGCTAGAATTTTTTTCTGTTCCACACCCCGCACCAAGTTCTTCAAACGCCAGTGTTAGTACGCGTTAATTTCCACCGTTCCATCCAGCTGCAATCGCCCGTTAGCAGACAGCTGTCGCATCCATCGGGAACCATTACGCTTAGTACAATATGACAGCTTCTAGCTCCTAGCCGTACCCTGACTACTAGGTGACGTCGAGTCCATTCTAATCGGAATATCAGTCTGCACTCGCGTCTACTGGTAAATAATAGACATCGCCAAGCTCATTTCTGAGCTATAGCTTCTATGGGACTCGGCATATTAAAGGTAGGTGGTGCTTCGTGGCCTCCCACTATCGGGAGCCCTGCTTGGTCTCTAACAGCCAGCTAGAATATTTACGAAATCTAGGACGTCCGATAACTCTAGCTCGTCGTCCAAGGCCGTGGTGGTGCTACATACCATAGAATTCGTGCTTCGTCTATCATGAGTCCTAAGAAAACTAACAGCCAGCTATCTAGAATTTTTCTACCCCGCACTAAGATCTTCAAACTCCAGTGATAGTACGGTAGCAAAAGAAATGGTTCAGACGTCACCCGTCATAGAATGATCGTCCGCTGTTCCCATCAGTACCCAGTCGTCCGTTGGGAACCCCCCCACCAAGTATAAACCATTATACTTGTTAGAAAATGCCCACCACCCCACCTATTGTAGTACTTTCTCCATGGTAGAGGAGTCAACACTCGGCGGCTCGTTTGAGTGGATTGGAAGTGATATAAATGTCCTTGTGACGATATGAGGCTCGCGAAGTTTTACCTCCTAAAGATTTTGCGGGGTCGCTCGACGATGGTACTAGGTGGGGTCTACCGCCTCTCTTACTATCTATCCTATTAGTTGATCAAACACCCCATGGCGTAATTATACGTAAGCATGAACCATCACTCGCACCCACGGAGTGTGTTGCACAATTATATGCCCACGGCTGAGCGTACCCCCAGCATATCTTCGCCGTAAGTACATTACTTCGAGGTATCGGACTACTGTTAAGTACTGCGGCGCGCTGGCGATGAGGTTACACTACTGATGGAAAGTTTTAGGGATATGACGCATATTACTGCAGCTGTGATTCATGATACTTAGATGCCGATTTTAGATATAGGCTTCTTGGATATATAGTCATGATCATGTTCTGCTGAGTACGGTATGGTTGCGAATATCTTACAGCTAGTTCTCTCCGCCATCCAGGAACAGTTGTAGTTGAACTACCCCACGGAAAACAATTCGACCCCACGCGACTGCAGCTATAGCCAAGCGTTATTCATCACCAAGGAGTAATTATCACCAAGGAATTGACGATATCCACTCCTGATGGCTATAATACAACCTCCCTTAACTTCTATGTGGTATCGCCGGGGGTTGGGACCCGCGTCACTGATCTGCCGCAATGAAACAACTGGGTTTACGAGGGTGGTGTGGCCGGAAACCGCTTTGCCTTAACTCTGCGTGAAAAAAGAGACCTATGTTTCAAGTCATTGAGGGATTCAAGCCATTCACAGCAGCGACGCAGCTGGGCTAAGGCTAACCGTGGACGGTGCAGGCCATCCACAAACGGTCTGAATACCTCAGTGGACCGAAACACCTATAACTGGGGATAGGCTTTGTGGTTTCCCGGGCCTGCTGCAGCGCTAGATGTCAAAGTTTTTGACAGAGAAACAATCTATTCTTTTTCCCAGAAATGGACGTGTCGGTATCCCCTGCGGTTGGGGGGGGCAATTTCGAATTTCCATCCCAAGCTTTAAGTATTGCTACAACAAGACTTCAAAACCAAACTGCATCTACTTGGTAAGTACTTAAGTAGGCATGTACATTAGCGTGCATAAGCCACCGCGGGAACCTATGGCTCACAAACGAGCAACCTATGGGCCCAGCCATTTTAGTTTTATGCCTTGTTACCGGTGGTACTTGGCCAGTGTGAAAACTACAGACGGCGAGGAGGTACCCAAACAAAGCTCGACGCTCTACACGCGTGCACGCCCAGAGTTCTGTATGTTCTAGATTTATGTAGTTGACCCTGACAGCTAGATGACAAGCCTGTTTTGACAGATCTAGACTCTCCGAGGCTCTGACCTTCAATGTACACACCAGCTCTGACTCTACCACACGTTCCGCCTGACATGCATGTACCCTCACCTTCACCGCAACGGGGGAATAATCATACGGGTATCTTTCCCTTCCCTTCCCTTTAGTCAATAGGAAGAATAACATCCCAAGATAGAAAGATAAGGAGGAGGAGGAGGAGGAGGAGGAGGAGGAGGAGGAGTTTCAACTTCGGGTGTAGATAACCAAGGTCGATAATACTCCCCGAGCTGGAGTTCCGATCTCAGGGGCGTTAAAACGACTGTGGGTCTTGTAGATGCATCACTGTGGCTTTGGCCGATGTAAATAGGAATATCCCATGTAACTTCTGCAAACGCAGACGAACTTCAGAGTTTATATGGACGAAAATACTTAATCCACTTTCTCGATACCTCCAATATCTATCCATGTACCGACCCCGTTGGCCATACCCTGGAACCCCTATGAATATTCCTTCGATTCAGATGCTTATATGACATACCCAAAGAGGTCTAAGCAGCCGTGCTCTCAGGTCGTGAATCTAGCCAAATTTGTGTTTTGGAATGGATGATCTGGGTGCGGGCCGTCGTGCAGTTGATATCATAATTCCCGTGACTTAGAGTGCACCCAATTAATATTGCCAATGCCCCGCATACTGTGTTTGCCATATCCCCACATACCCTGGGGTCCATAATGCGCACGTGCGAAATTTACCTATCTATGGAATACATACCCTTCCGAAAACCTGCTTTCATATATGCATCTGGGCTACAGTCATTTTTGCCTGATATTGTTGGTTTCCCAACGCCGCATATATCGCATGTCGTACAAAGGCAAACCTCTAAGTGCGCAGCCACATTCCGTATCAAAGTGCGTCAGCGTACATATATCTACGCTATCAATTCACCACACCATCTTCCCGTGGGTCGCCCACCTACCCACCCACATTCATCTCATCTTGTTGGGGGGGGGGTTCAAGGCTATCTACATATCTTTCAGCACACAAACCCAACCAACCTGCACACGTCGGAAGCTGAGATGTTCCAGTCACAGTAAGTTAGTTAATCGCGCAAATTGGAAACGGTTGGTTATGCACGATACGATCCACCCAGCGCGATACTGTATCTGTTGTGTTACACGGCAGGTTTTATGAAACCCCCCACGATAGAGAGAAACATTCAGGTTTTTTAACTACTGTACCCCCTCCACCATCCCCACCCCACATCTCGACTTTTGGTGGTGGTGGTGGTGGTGGTGGTGGTGCGCTTCGTGTTCGGGTGGTGTCACGGAGACTGAACAGGGGGTTTGTTTGTTTGTTCTCTCGTGGGGGGGGATTGGCCTTAGGCGAGACTGTTCTAGTACCGCATTCTTGTGTTCGTATCCCAGTGAGAAGAATGGCAATAAGCGCTGGGTACGCATGTAGGAACCGAGTGATATTAACAGTATTTCCAGCGTTAACGCTACTGGAGTACATACATATGTGGCCCCGTATTCAAGACCAAACACATAAGCTTTACGTATACCCTCAGTCAGAAAAGCTCAGAGGTAGCCGTTGGATGCAAACGTACAATCCCATAATCGGACTCGATCCTCAAGTACGCGTGCGAATCAAGACTCTGGCTGGGACATATGAGATAACTGCACACTTATTCATACCTTGTCCCTACCGCTCATGATCAATGACCTGGAAGCTGACCAATTCCACTAGTAATCCCGCTACATTTCAATGGAATCATCCGGTCGTTATCCGGTAAATTGTGTGAGTGGATGCGTTTGATATCACTCAGATTTTCACGTGCGTTTTCAGGGGGGGTGGGTGATCTAGTCCGATTTGCGAAGATACAAAAGACTATCACGATCTCCATCATCGCGCATGATCCGAGATATATAGCCAAGCCTTAGATCTAAACATAAGCGGCTAACTCACAAATTCCCATGATTTTCGTTTTCGTCGCACATAGAAAAAGCTTGAAACTGCCGCCGTTACTCTACAACAAGTGCAGTTTTCCCCACTTCACGTGTGGGAAAAGCTAGCTTTTTTTTGTCTAGGTACATACCTTATTGGGGGGCCGACAAAAGCTGTAAGCCTATTGAAAGCCTTCCATAAGGATGATATATGAGTGACAAAAGGGTTACAGCCAAAAAACGTTTTCAGCCAAAAAACGTTTTCAGCAGGCTTACAAGTTTTATCGACCCCCCTCTAAGGTAAGTACTGCTGGCGAGGGGTTTTCCTACATATCAAACTGGCGGATTTTTAGAATATCGGACATGGTGATTCACCTCCCCGCCAGAACAGTGCGGGAAAAACAATTGGCTTTTCTCGCTGACAGATTTATCTTTTTGGACAATATAGCTGACAAGGTATCGTACACAAAAGGTTTCTCGGACAGACAAAACCCCCCCCCGGGCCCATAATAACTAGTACAGTATATTCGAGATTGAATCATCAGAACCAGATTTGGCTACCACCCCTTAGTTCTGGCATCTGGTAGCCGCGAGGGCGCTTACAGATCTTGTTGGTATAAATGGGCGTTCCGACTCCGTTGCCGCGGCCCTCGAGCCCCTTCGAATTCTTCGGGATCCCTCCCGCTCTGGGACTTCGGTTCGGGAGGTGGATCTCGGACCCCTTCGGAAGCCATTCTCCCGTGTTCGAGAACCTCGGGGTTTATAAGCATGACTGACTTAGGTACTCTTATGTCCACATACTTGGTGGTGAGGCCAAAGTCAAAACACAAAATTGTTTTTTTGCCATTTCGCGTTTTAACACCTTTTACCAGTTTTGTAGGGGGGGAGAATGGTTTGTCTGAGCTCTCCCGCCGGATCATCTTGGCCCTGAGTAGAATATCTATCGTAGCTGAACTTCCAAAAACTACTTCCTTAAAGACCAAGGGGAAAGTTATTAACACGATGGGTATTACGCTGGTTTCCCAGAACAATGGCCGGTCACTGCCTGCCAGGCGGCTCTTGTAGAGTACACGGAAATTGAGCCCCACACGCGGCTATTACGGCGGTAGTTTTTTAGTGTACTCTACGTCTTCCGGTCGTAGCCATGAATTGGAAATGTAGCCCTGTTTCTGTTTCTGCGGGGAGGGGGTGTGGGCTTTGAAACAGATTGTGGTGGTGAACTCGAAATGTTTTCCATAGTATGCTTCGAGTACAATTACCAATCACCCCCTCACCCCCTCACCCCACCCACACATGGTTTCTCAGATTCAAGCTCAATTGCAAGGCAGGAGGACGACGCTGGTATCCAAGCATCAGCAGTAGCAGTTGAAGTATACTTTATGCAATCAAGCATTTCCATTTGCTCGAACCACCCACTCAAGATAAGTATCCGAACAAAAATATGTACAATTCCCCCCTTCCCAGGAAAGTTATAATAAAAAAGCACCCATACAACCCAGCCATATTCCAAACTCCCAGGGGGAATACAAGGTATAAAAAAAGGGCACCGATAGGCCCTTTCCGTTTCCCTGTATATATGGCGGTGTCCAGTTTGCACCACAATTCCACCCCCCACACACAAAAAAGAATACCCGTATGTACCTACTCCTCGAGGAGTATCAAGATATTCCCGTTATCCTGTCCGCCCAATGAAAAAAAATCTTCCCTTGACTCCGTGTGATGCATGCATGCAATAATTCTCGGTATGGTATGGTGTTCTCATTCGCTCTTCCAAAAAAACCCCTCTCCCCTATTTCAACCCATTAGCACATTTATTCTTCGTGGGAACACGTGCACAAAAACATACTTTCCCCCCACCACCCCCAGTTGATTCAATAACCCCCATAACGTTCCCTATGCGCTCGAACCCATGTATCGTATCTCTCCTTGAACTCAATCTCGCTCCGTCGGCGCTCCAGCTGCTCCGACCGGTTCTGTATCAATTGGCGGAACGAGGTCCAGACTGTGTAGGTTGTGAAGACGCCAATGGAGCCGAGGAAGAGGAGGATGGGTGATGTTGGTGCTGTTGTGGATTTGGTGGGGGCGAATCCCATGAAGGCGGGGAAGGAGAGAGATGAGGCGATGGTGGACATTTCTGCGAAGATAAGGTTGTGACGTTGGATTGGTTGGTGAACTGTTGTTCTGGTTGGGTGGTATCTAAAGGTAAGGCTTGGAGGGTAAGAGATGAGATAGATCGATAGCTGCGATGATGATGAAGCTGAGCCCCAAGTTGATAAGTGTGATGTGTTTGTCTGTCTGTTGCTTTCGAAGTTTGAATAATGCTGAATCTCGATCCGCGCGCGGAGAGCAAGAGTTTATGTAGCTTTATCGTTGTGCCGAGATCTGGGGGAAAAAGTAAGAGGGCACGCGACACACACCATACTACACCTGCATAGTGTGGTTCCCCCCCCGTTTTTTTTTTGATTGAGAGTTCCCTGTCAATACAGACGTCAATCCACCCACCCCCTCTCAATAATGGAAATCCATTTAATGTTGGAAAATAGACCTACGTGGACCGAATCGAAAACTTGCAGCAGCTTCACTTGTCCTCCTCCTCGTCGTCGTCACGGTTGTGGGGGATAAAGGAGGCAGACCGACAGACAGACAGACAGAACACGGACACAACCCGCGTTTGATTTGGGAAAATCCCTAGCCCTTGGTTCCGCGTCATCCGAGCTAATTCATTTTGAGGGGTTCGTGCGAGACACTTCTTCATCTTGTGCGTGTGTGAAACACTTGTTGAGGCTTCGAGAAACAGACCATCATCATGCATACCTATATCAAACTTGATGCTTTTTTTCATTTCAGAGCTCACAAAAAGTGTGTAGATCTGTTATCTCCACTCCACACCACCCCCTCATATAGGCGAGACGAGGCGCCGGCGCGGGCTCCCACGATCTCCAGTAATAACGTAAATCTACGATGTCGATATAGTACCTTCATACCTCTCTTTCTGTCGTGTGAGCTGAGTCCGTTTTGAGGCGAAAGCCTTGTTTTCGGCATTCCCTTTCTCCGAGCTCCCCTTCCCCCCAACTCCGAAACTTTCTCGGAGCGCTGCTGCCATTTGGCCGGGCCTAGAATCCGGAATTCACGGGAGTGCCTCCGAATGGGATCTTCATTTCGAACCAGACTGACACCTTTTTTTTGACATATCGCACCCAACCCACGCCCTATCCTACACGCGCTTGTGATGCTGTGGAACAATGACAAGAGTTGATGTGAAACTACTTTTCTCAGCCCTTTGCAGTATACAACGAATTCAATTGCCTCATCGCATCAAACGTGTCTCTGTCTTGTCTCTCTCTCTCTCTCTCTTTCATCCGATAAAAGTAACGAGTCGATATTATAGAAAGAAATACCCTCACATTTGTTTTCGTCATTGGCAATCAAATCGCATATTGAATGTTAACTAAACGTTGCGTGTTCTGTTTCTAAGCTCCGTATTGGATACCCAACTAATGGTTCGCCAGTAACATCTAGTCAGCCCTCTTTCTATCACGTATCACCCATGAAAGCCGCGCCTATTAAGCCCCGTCCGTTTGCCCCCATGATATCATATGACCGGGCACGTTCACAGTCTCTGTTTGTTTACAGGTCGGTCGGCAACCGCGGATAAAACAATCCCTGGGGGCCTCCTTCATAACTGGTCCAGAAAATGCGGGGAAAGAAAGCAAAAAACACGCAGAAAATCTTTGTTTTTTCCGAAGGGATGGGACCAACGGGCTGCAATTTTTTTTTCCTTCTTTTCTGGGTGTTTTGGAATGTTCGACGTGGTTCTGGTGGGGAAGGGACAGCAGAGCATCGCGGGGAAATAGTGCGGAATTGTGCAGGATCTTCCGAGTGGTCTATTGTAACATGTGGAGTTCATCTGATGGGAGAAGCATGAAATGGCGTCATGGAAGATCTGGAAATACCAAATGGGGAGATCTACAGCGTGAAGTGATGATGTGGAAATGTTTATGCACAGAGTTGTGAGGTGTACATAAATATACCAGCTATACAGATGAAGTATATACATAGACGTAATGGGGTAAGATCTAGAAAGAAACAATGATGCTTTTTTTATGGGCATTTCGTACATACAATTGTAATACGATTAGTGAAGCCTTACGGATATTCTAAAGAAAAACATCTTCCATTAGTTATTGCCGTCACTCCCGAGAATTTCGAAACCGTGTGCATCAATGAGAGTTCCGGCAAGACTTTTCTTTTTTCCGTAAGGCGTACTTATTGATAACCCTAGCGAGTGACATATGGTGTACAACGTGCCAGTGTCCAGTGCAGTGCGCACTCCCCGTGTACTCTACTCACACAAAACCCACCACCACCAATGAAAGCCAATCGCAAACTAAACGGACTAGGTGTCCATTCCACAGCTGATTTCTAACACTCGCATATGTCCACTAGGATGCTCTGCGTGTTAAAAAAAAAAAGTAAGTAATCGCAGCATACATGCATCAAAAGTGTGGGGTGCAGCCTACATATACATGGTGGCCAGTTATCTACCGATGTATGTAACGGGAGAACACAAGTTCCGTTTGAAATCTACCGCGCGGGGAGGGGGAACCTACACATCCCCAGCTTGCCGGTATTCAGACCAATCACTGCATCGTCCGAAGTCCGTGCGTGTCGACGTCCGGGTAGGCCCGACCGACTTCATATAGCCCACCACCACCACCACCACCACCCCGAAGAACGAGGCATATATGCCTCGTTCTTCATATGCATACGGAGTTCGCTTGCTGGCTTTCTGGCTTGAACTGACGATGGGTATGATGTGGAGTTTGATGGGGGGGGGGATTTGCATTGTGAGCTCACTCGAACTCCACCCCTGGTCAAAATATCCCTCGTGGGCTCGTTCCGACTGGTCCAAGTTCCCAGGCTGTTTTCATCGTACATAATAGCCCTGCCACTCACTACTGGGCTGTCTGGCACGAACTGCAGGCAGGCGTGGGAATGTTACATATTAACCAATGGAGAAAGTCTTCGCCTCACTGCTGCCACGTCCAAGGATCAGCCGGCTAGAGTTATATATGTATGTAAGTGTGTGTGTTTTGAGCTGTATGTACTATTACGTGTGTTGATGACGCTGATTGGGATGAGGTGTTGTTGGGTAGGACTACTACTACTACTAAAGATACCTCCTCTTGCAACGGATGAGAGTTTCGGTTTCGGGAGGTGAGTGAGTGAGGGTGAAGGTGCGGATGCTATGGATTCCGAAAGACCTTTAATACGAGTATAACCCCCTCCCTCCCTCCCTTCCCCCCTCCCCCACACAGGGCGTGCGTGGGTAGTTAGTGAGATCAAGACCACTGCTCCATATTCCTAACTTAGGGACCTTGACAGCTGCCAAATTCCTACAGTCCTATATATACGCACACGCACCGGACAGTAAGCCACATCTCGCTCACAATAGAGATCGGAACTCTCGGGGCGTACCGGGATGCCGTATTTATCGGCTTGTCTGCTACACCCGAAGTTGAAACTCATGAGCTCATCCTTATCTACTATTCTTGGGACGTTATTCTATTGACGAAAGGGAACGATACCGGCGTGATTATTCCCCCGTCGCGGTGAAGGGAGATGGTTCCGACTAGCAAATGTGAGGGTACAAATGTCAGGCGTATATGCATGTCAGGCGAGGGGTTGGGGGGTTAGACTCAGAGCAGGTGTGTACAAAGTTAGAGGAGGGGACTTAGGGGAACTTGGTAAGATGTCTGTCTCTAGTCTCGGCGTAATGAAATATACGTTCGAGACTACTGCCCGTCAACATAGGCTTGTATCTATCGACATATCAGGATTAACTTAGCTAGAACATACATGTAACTACAGAACTCTAGGTGTGTAGAGTATCTTGGTTTGGGTGTGCATGCCCGCTGCAGCTGTCTGTTTACGTACCGGTAACAAGGCATAGAACTTCACCGTAGCGAAGTGGCTGGCCTCATGGTGGCTTATGCACATTAGTGTACTTACCAAGTGGATGCGGTCTGGTTTCGAAATCTTGTTGTAGCAACACTTGATATGTACAGGTTGGGTCTCGGTCTACTCTTATACATCCTTCGCCGCCCTGACCATACTTCAGTTTCATGAGATCTACCAGCACTGTTTCCCCCCTAGCTCCCAGCTACGCTGGGTCCATTATAATCGGGACGTCAGGTCAACAAAACCTCGGCATAGGCCAAGCTGGTTTCTGAACCCTCCATAGGGCTTGGGGCGGGACTCGACAGAGGTATTGAGGCGGTGCTTCGTATGCATATGTAGTACTAGTCTACCTCCCACTGTCGTCCTCAGTAAACTAACAGCCACATGAGCAGCTATCTAGAACATTTTCTACGCTCACCGCACCAAGCTCTTCAAACTCCAGTGCTACTCAATGGTTCGGACGTCACGCGTCACAGAATGATCGTCTCCGGATTCTGTCCGCATATACTATCTATCGACTAGTGGAAACTCCGACAGGATGACCACCACCTATCGTAGTACTCTACCCTGCAAGGCTCCATCAACTAAAAGTAGCACTCGGCAGGTATGTAGCACTGGTTATATATGTTCCGTCCGGTTACCGAACCACGCCGGTTCGCAAACTTTGACCGGTTCGCGAACTCGTAAACTGGAAGGCTAAATATGTGAACTCCAGGGTATGAGATGGTGAATTGAATCGACAACCGCCTGTGTATGCAGATGTAATGCAACCTGTTAAGAAGGAGCTTACAGTTTGGACCAATTTATACAATGAGACCGTACCTATTATTGCAACATGACTACTTGCTCGCTCTGCCCCCGCACTGGTATCATCATGGCAATTTACATAAAATTGTTGGAAATCTGTTCGACCCCACCGGGTACGCTGTAACTGCAGACAGGCTAATCTGTGCTTGTCAATATGTATACAAAGAGCCCAGTAGATCATGATAATAAGAGACTGTTATCTCTTCTGGACTTCTTACAGCGCCAGAAACTTGTGTTGAGCTCGCCAAAAATGGCCAGTTTGCGGACTTTTACAGTTCGCGAACTGGCGGGTTTGTCAACCGGACGAAACATATATTCAACCCCCACAGCCTTATTCAACAGCGAATGGATTTCACGAGTTTAAACCCTCGCTGTATCCATGGCGCACTTTAAACTTCGTTTTCCTCGCCTATATCTCTCTATTCCCCCCAACAGTGCATATAGATGTGCACTTGCACTTGTGGCTGTTTGCTGCTCCCACACACACAGTGTAGATAATCTCGAGGTTCTCTCTATTTCTCTGTCATCATCATCAGCACACAAATATACAAACACCATCTTCATCTTGTCCGAGTGATTATATATGAAACCAAAACCAAAGCCATGGGTTTTAAATTTGCACTCTCGAACAGCAGCAGTGTGGGATATGAAACTCTATTCCACACACACACACACACACACACACAATCGCCTGGATCTTTTCTATGAGGCGGCACAAGTCCACGGCTTTTGCCCGCCAGCTTTTCTAGAGTTCCAAAGCTTGTGTTAAACGAGAGATGCTTCGATCCCTGGTAAGCTTGATAGAGTATATATCCCAAGCATTCATCTTCATCCCGATCCCCTGGAAGATACATACCTATGGCAAAGTTTAGCAAAAGCATAAAACAACTCGAACCAACAGAGATGGGACTCACACAACCTCCAGGTGATTTTGGAACCCCCCGTCTAGGATTCGGTTTAACTAGTCAACTCGGCGAATGGATGACCCAGTATCCGGTCTGAGGTATGTTCCAAGAAGAAGAAGGGCATGTAAGAATGAGAACTTTTTTGGGGGGGGGCTGGGAATCAATATCTTCTCTGGGGCTATGTACATCGTTCCATTGCCAAAGCTACAATAGCATTAATATTTCCCATCCACTTCAAATGGTAAGTTCGTCAATATCGTTCCGAAAAACCCACCATTCATTAGTGGGTTTGCGCGATACTTGTGGCCCAAGATCTTCATATACTTATCCCATCCCATCTAGAGATCCGACAACGCTTGTAATTCATTAACTGATGATGAACAAAAAACTCCAAAACATCCTTCCTCCAGTGTATGTATGTAGGATGGAAAAAGACGGGATCACTCATCCTCTCGGCCGAGAAGATGAGGAGGAGGTCATGCATGATGTATCACTCACATGAAGTTCGAGGCTGGCACGGTCACGCAAAGCGTGAGTTATGGTGGACTTTAGAGATTATCAAATGGCCCTCACAAATAAATTGCAGAGATTCCTGGCCGCACGCACACGCAGCACCTCCAGACCCAGTTCTAGAGTGTGAAGTTGAGAACTCTTTAGCAACGAGTGTCGTTTAACCTCGATACTTTGGTTCTATCTGAATAGTTCCTTAATTGCACCCACTTCCGGGGACATCATGATACCCAATCCAGACTTTCAAGGGAAGGGGTGTCTCCGATCTACACCGCGAGACTTCGCAAAAGGCGCCAGAAACGTCCCAGACCATCCCACCGTCGTCGTCGTCGTCGTCGTGTGCAACATCTACTTGGTATATGTAATTATCGGCATCATGAAGTGAAACAGAGGTAGCTAGTATTCCTGGAAGTAATTAAGGGGGGAGGGGGTATGCAAGTACGTTAATTGTAGATCTGGAAGGTGGTGCAGGAATTGTGTCTGGAGAGGAGGGAGTGCAGCAATTCTGGGGGGCAAGAGTTGGAGAGTTCGAGACGAAAAAAGTGACAAGAATTCGTCATACTTTTTATTACAGGAAATTGGAAGAAAAATAAAATCCTATGAATGTCACGTCCTACTCCTCGCATCTAAGAACGCCATCAGAATTCAGTTCCACACTCTTGATGCTGCAGTCCTCGCTTTTCCCGTCATACACATCCCGCTTAATTCCAGGTTAACGTTAGCCATCTCTCAATATTGAATCAATCGATCACCATCGGACTTGGGCTTGGTTGAATATCCCCCCCCCGCGCCTCTTCCTCTTCATCCGACTGCTCGACCTCTGGATACCCCCAAGATTGTACAAACGGCCTACTTTCCGAAGGGCTCGGTTTCGTATCTTCGATCAATTGGCTTCCGCGGCGTCTATACACGGCGCCCGAAGTGTCGACGATCCTCAGCGCACTTTCAGGCGGCACCACAAATTCCCTAACTTGTTGCCGTATCAGGGGTGTCATCCGCGCTCTTGCGCCCATTGCGCCGTTGCCGCAGCTGGGCAGTCCAATTGCGGCGTTGATTTTTACCACCTCAAGATGCGGGAGCGAGCTTATGTCTTGTAGGATTAGTGACTGTGGATGCGTAAGTGAAATGCGAACAGGAACATTGGGGGTGGGAGGGAATACCGTTCGCCGATCAGTGGCGGCGATGGTAAGCTCCCGGAGCTGGGTGCATTTCCGGATTGCTGGGGAGAACTTAGAGCCATATGTCCAGGGCAGGTTATAGGTAGCGGTTATGTCCAGGGTCTGCAGGGTAGCCCTGTGCGCGATGAGTGCCAATGGTAGGGAGTTCACAGTTGAGGAGTCCTCGACGGCGGGAGAGAGCTGGAGATTCTGCACGCCCGAGTATGAGCGTAAGTACTTCATGAGTCCCGGAGTTGCGGTTTCGTCTGCAGTCAGACTCTGCACATGGATTTTTGCACGTTTGAGCGCCCGCCAAAGCGATTCTATATCTCCGCGGATCTGTCTGCCAACTGTAAGGTTTTTGAGGTGACGGATATGCGGAAGTAGGAGTTCTGCGGATGTGGCGTCAACAGTCCAGCTGTCGATTGAGAGCTTGTGAAGGTTCAAGGTGGTGATATCAGGCTGCCGGAGGAGCTGGGACAGTTTAGGAACGTTTTCCCAACTATACCCATACATACCGGTGCTGAGCGTTAACTCCTCAAGCTTGGGTTTGTTTGTCAAGGCGCGAGAGAGTGAATGGAGAAAGGACGGCCAGTCGCTGTTTGTTAAGTGGGGGTCGAAAACTAGACTTCTTAAATCGTGAAGGCCGCTAAGGTCTGGTAATGGTGGTCCAGGGGATTCCCGGGGAAGCGTGAGATGGACGCCGCGTAGATGTGGTAGGGATGCCAATGCGGGGGGTATGCTGTCTACAGGAGTGTCAATCCAGTAATCGGTGTCGGGGCTGAGGACACCGTGACGGTTAGACAAGTCAACCACTGTAGCGAGGTAAGTAGAGAGACAAACGAGAGCCCTTCCGCCCAAAAACAGAACTCCACCTGTTCAACTGCTTTCAGCGCCGATATCGTTGACATCGCATCTGAAAGTGCCTTGCCATCCCTTCCCAGAGTCACCTTCACCTCTTTGGCGTGGCGCACACTGGCCAGGTTACTGACTGTCCCGGCGGTGGCAAGGCATTCAAGCTGCAATTCATTCGTCGAGTCGATCTCGAGTCTGCGAAAGACCTTGGGAGCCACAGCACATCGAAGAATCCAGCATGTTTGGCGTAGTAAAGAGAGCTCGGGTTTCTCGAGCTGGTGGCAAAAGTTAGTATGGGCGACCTCGGGTAGGGTAAAGTTGTGGTGCGAACATGCTGTATTATTTGGTCCAACAGCTCGACCGGAAGGCTAATCAGGTGCCCGGGCATGGGCTTAATTGCTTGTTTTTCGGGATTTTGGAGAGCTGGAACGATGAGTGTCTTCTCTTTCTTATGATGGATCGACTGGATAGATAAGTCGGCGTCGGAGGCGAGTTATAGCGAAAGAGGGGAATAAAACAAGGATCATCGTGAATTAATAAAATCCTCAGACTCGGTATGTGGGCGTGCAGGGAATTCCGCGTACAACAACCGGCCCAAGATTTCCCGACCACCCCCACAGCTTGCTCCAATTGTCCACTGCACCCGAGAAATTCTGCAACCGACGACGATGTGAACATTCTGCAACTCCAAGTGTCAGCTTCGCTGCACTCGAGAGGCATGGTATGTGTCTAAGTACTCTGCTAATTCTTCAGGAGAAGAATTTGTTTGATTGGCAAATGGTCGCGTGGTTGTGCTGGTGTGGGAGACATTGTGCGTACACGTATTTCTTGACTTAGCTTCGGTGAGTGACTTCCAGTGACCAAACAGCCAGATATCCACGCTGTGCTGCCCTTCGGGGATGTATGGTAGTAAGGAGAGGTGCTTGGCAGTTGAGCGGTGGAGATACGTGCGGCGATGTTGATGAGGTTGACAAAAAGTTCACAATATGGTGTCGTCATACCACGTGAGTGGCTATGCTGTGGCCGCGAGAGCCGCACCTTATAGCTTAGTTTATGTTTTCGCGTTGCTTTTTGCTTTATTCTTCCCATTCTTCTGAACTTCTAGTCCGTAGCCCCCCGCCGCATCCTCAAGCTGTCTCTGGACTAATGTCATTTTATTCCCAGGTTTTTTCATCGCTCAAACTGCCGACTCAACTTTAGGCTAAAGCTGACGTCTGGGTATGAAGTGCATAAAAGAACTAAGATTTGACCACGTTTTCTTCAGGTGGTTGTGATTTCCTGTTTTTGGAATTCTGCAGACAAAATCTGGAGACAAGGGACAAGTCTAGAGTAGGACACAACTTGGGGGTTCATGTTTCTCATCAGCCCCCCACCAAAATCATACAGAAAAGAGACCAAACTCTACACAGCTTATTCGGAAAAAAGAGGTGGATGGATTTTGTTCAGGGCGGTCCTTTTGGTCCTTTTCGCGAAGGAAATCTGCAAAACTTTAAGAGGAACCGCAAAGCAGCTGCTGCAGATCACAACTTCAATGGTACATTTGGTTCACATGCATACATTAGAGTTTACTGAAAGGGACCACCAACGGAACACGTCTACACTTCTTCATTAGAGGCGTAAATTCTTCTTCGCATGTCGTATATACGTGTTGCACATATGTAGGACGTATCGTCAGTCCCGGTCGGTCTCGTTAGTCTCAAGACTAGCAATGGTCTCGAGATTCCGACAACTTGGTACCAAGAGAGGGTATTATGGCCACCAGCAAATCGATCCCTTGCTAAAGACATGAATGATGGAAGGAATGCAGAAGGGCAAAAAAGCCACCGTACCATTACCTGGATAGATCCGCCTTTTTCTGTAGCTCGCTCAGGTTGCATACCCTAGTTCAACAGCGGTGTTTGAGGTCTTGAAGTCCATCAAAGCCAGAAACTCAACAAATAGAAGCAACGTATATATGTGAGCTGCACGAGCTACAAAAAAACGACGGATCCATCCAGATAATACGGTACTTACCGGTGCACACACTACGTGATGATTGCTTGACAGAGATACTCTCTTGCGACAAAGATGAATACTGATCATGATCACCACCATTCTGGGCAACTACTCCCGGCCCGGCATGTGGTTTTTTGGATACCCGTTTGCCTGGTACGTCATCTTTCTTTCCCCGAATCCGGCCGTATAACTTTTTGCCTGCAGATATGGAATATGCAATATCCCACGCTCTGCCTCATCAGTTTAACAATCGTCCGGCGCACATGTTCCAAAGCTGACTATTTGATCCGGAAGCAAGGAAACACTTCAACCGCGCATACAAATCTCTAGTTCTAGATTTAAAGAGAAGAATCAAACCAGTCACTGTCTAAGAAAGCCCTCCTAGACTACAAGTGCTATTTGCTATAGCTAGGGGTAAACATGCATCACATGAGATCGAGCATCATCTCCAACTCCTAGTTCATGGCTCAAAAACCCAACAAATAACCCTCTTATCTAAACGCCTAAAGTTTACCTAAAGATCCTATAAAATGTGTAGTGATAATAACTCAAAAGCAAGAACGTCTCCAGCATGCCTCCCAGTCAGACTAGAGTACCTTCACCATACTCAATCATCCCCTAGTCAGTACCTTCAGCTCACTCATCGTCCCATCTACAGATCGGCCGCCACATGCCATGTGCAGAGTTTTCCACCTATAACACGGCGATCTGCTTATCCCCCACCCAGTAGCACAGCTCTACTTTTTCCAATGGACCAATAAGCACCAGGCCAGCACAAATGCTAGTGCATCCGCGGGCTATGTAAAACCCAACCTTCTCAAAACAGTTTTCTCGGTAATGAGGAGAATGTTTTGAAGCGGTGGTCGACGGTAAATCAATGCGGGATGGGTGTAGTAATCACTCGATGTCACTCGACTCCAGTATTGACTTGTGGTGATAATTGATTCTGTATGGTGGAGGAATTCGTCCCCATCAATGTATATCAAGCGGCCATAGGGTAGCTTATCTTCTTCACCTCGATCCCCATTGTTTCACCCTCCAATCAGCGTTGATTGCATATATAAAACAGCGCCAGAAGACTTTAATTCCTCAGAAAATAAGTACACATCAACAGACAGTATCACAAGACTCCAACCCGCTTTAGAGATCGAGAACCCGAACAAACACCATACCATATTTCAAAGAATTCCAAAAATTGTAATACATCAAAGCAACTCTAGAAATATGATCTTCAAGAAACGAACAATTATAACCATTGTTTTCAAACTCCTAGATAAAGTCTTTGAATGCCTTAGAGCATTCACTATCATCACTGGCTCCCAACGCTTTCAGTGTTGCCTGCGTCGATAAAACTCTGAGGGTTGGGGAATGTGTTGCTCCTAGGTCAGGTGATATGAAAATATATAGAAAGATAGAATCTCTTACAAATCTTGCGCACACGACCCCACGACAATCCATACAGTGATTCAAATGTTCTGTCATCCGATCGAAGACCTATCTCATACAAACTCGCATCACATCGAAGATCGCCGTAGTGTGAAGTTTCGTTTCCCAGAGATATGAATTCAGTGTTCCCAAGCAGTCAGTCCAGTCAGATATGCCTGTGAACGGGCCGGTCTACGCCAAGGCCGGCTTCGAAACCCCCAATCTGACCGGTCTATAGATCTGCGGAACTTGATTTGGCCGCATACAGTGTTCCCAAGCGGTCAATCCGGTCAGATATGACCTTCATCTGTGCCGGTCTATGCCAAGGGCGGCTTTAATTTTTTGATCTGACCGGTCTACAGACCTATGGACCTTTATCTGGCCGGTTTATAGATATCTACAGATGACATAGTGCAAGCGGCCTGTAGAAGGGAAGATATCCCGAGAAGATGGTGTGAGAAGACGCACTTAATACTTCATGTTTAGGGCCCGAATTTCACAGATACCTGTATATAATTATGAATATCTACCACTTTTCTCCTAACCACCAGCAATCTGTAGATATCCACAGATATCCATAGATACCCACAAATATCTATGCCAAGACAGATATTCACAGATATCCAGGCTTTTCCGACTGTTGATCTGGCCGGTCTATACCAAGGGCGGCTTCGTCAAAGGATGACCGGGCCGGGCCGGTTTATGGATCTATAGATCACCGGGCGGTCGATCTGACCGCTTAGGAACACTGGTCGCATATCATGACCTTGTAATAGCTTCATAGTGTCACGGAGGCTTTCAGCCTGCGATCTGTGACGTGTTCCATTTAAAACAGCTTCGATTTCCCTTTTCCAGCTTTTCCGTGAAGAAGTCCGCTCCTCATTCGAAGACAGGCCGTTTCGAGGCTCATCTTGATCACCCATGAATACTAATGACAAAGAAGAATATTAGGGCGGATGGGAATAGGAGAAGAGGATCTTCTGCAGGTGTGATAATTTAGCAGAGCAGTGAAGTAGAAAGAGGTGGTGACTCTGGCGTGTGATCTAGCACAGGTGGAAAAGAAAAGACATGAAGCTAATACTCCCATGGAGTTCGCTGGATCAAGAATTAGGGCAACTTACTGTAGCAACACCCGTGACAAACATTGAACGTGGCCTGACTCTGCCAATCGGCGACAGGCTTAAGAGATGCTTGCAGGAAGTCTTTCGAAACGCTACTGTTGATCAGGTGTTGAGGTTATCGTTTAGGATGTCTATCTTAACCATAGCTCCCTTCATTTCCGCTACAGTCTTTCCGAAGTCAGATAGGATAGAAACCAGCGAGAAATTGAGAGCTCACTACTTCCAAAGAGTGTAGTTTAGTTTCGAAGTTTTTGATTCGACCATCCGTAGACCCCCCACCATTATCACCCTCCATCACTCCTCCATCACCAAGATCCATCTGCAAGAGGTTCCTCATCAGCTCATTATCAAGGAGTAACAGGATGAGACGGAAGGTTAAAAACCAACGTCCAACTAGACGAGGGAACTTACCAGGAACCGTCGACGGGGCTGCTGGGCGGTAGCATGGAGAAAAGGAATTCTTTGTAAAATACTGGAATACCGCTGAGTAGTCAACATGTATTTGAGTAAAAGGAAATAGGAGAGCACGAAAGTAAGAACGTAAGTTGGATTGGAAAGGAAGTAGAGGACTTAGAGGAGTGGAGAGAGAATCAGCGGCGTATGGTAGGAATAAACAGCGTTTCATTACAGTCACAGCAAGGCCGTATGAAAGTCATCTCCTGTTGTCACATCTCGCTGTTGTATAATTCCGTTTAAACACTGCTACCCAAATGCTTAGCATTGATCAATACTAAGTAGGTATAAAGTATTAAGATACATCTAGCAGTAAAACCTCTATATCCTAGTCACAGAGAGCCTCCAGAGCTAAAAGAAAACGTTGTCACAATGGCTCTGTCAGTAAAAAAATGTTGTCAGAAACGAAAGTCCGTCCGAAGCATCGAGTACGGCGGTGCGTAGCCAACATGTTTTGAGCAAAAGGAAAAGACGAGAGCACGAAAATCCCCGAAAGAAAGTAAGTTGAAGGGAAGACTGACAAGGAGAAGGAGAGGAGTAGAGAGAGAATAGGGTAGAAGTAAAAGTACGAACAAATCTCATTAGTTATCGTCACATGAATCGTAGACTCGACATAACAAGATCTACAACATTTTGAATTTTGAATTCGCAACATCTGTCCCTTGGACTCGGCTGGTCTAGTGTATTGGACCTGTTTTCTGGGGGGGGGAAGATGCTGTACAAAAGTGCTATTTTGCTTCTTTCGTTACGTATTGGTAGTAGAAGTTTATCATTAGGCGTATCTGGGAGTTGGGTTGGGTAGATGTCTCCTTTTCTTGTAACTACCCGATGAATGGGGGTTTGTTTTTGTGCGGAAAAACTAGTCCGTCAGACTACTGAAAACCGCGGGGATGGTTAATGAATTCACTACAAAATCAATAGTATCTGATCAAGAACGAAAGATTTGCAAGATTGCTTCGAGTAGATGTTAAGAATTCAATAGGCTTGAGTGCCATTTTCCCAATGACATGTTCATAGGTCTCGCTATTGGCGACTTCGAAGACTATTGTAGGCCAGATTCCGTCGCAATAGACTTGACCATCAGGAACCATTTCACCTGTACATTAGAATAGATACAGTAATGCATACCACCGCTAGCAGTCTGTGTTGGCTTGACATACTCTGGTTGCACCAGGTGTTCGGTGTTTTCCTTGAGTATCCCAGGGTTAAGGCAACGGAGACATACCGTATTACCTCGTATATAACCCACAATCTTGTTCGGGTTTAGCAAGATCCGACGATAACATTTTGAGTAGTTGGCCCATGCACCCCAACTGCCATACCGAAAATGTTATGGAAAGATCATGATTTAGCTCCTAACCCCAAAGGAGATTGTGGGTTATATACGAGGTAATACGGTATCTGATATATGCAAACAGCCGTCGTAATACTGAACTTTGGCTTTATTCAAATCTTCGAAGTTGTGATCGACAAAAGAACGGGTAAACCTCGTACGGGATGTCGTCGTGGAAATGGTTCTCCCCCTCTGACACGTCCTCCACTTTGCGTTTCGGCTAGCTGCTTGAAGCACTTGCAGATACTCTCGACGCAAGCGGCTCCACACTGCACTGGTGGTCGGTGCAGCGATGGCAGGCGGCGCGGTTTTGTTATGATGTGGAGGGGGAGAACGAACTTCGTTGGTGTGGGTAACGATCGCACTTGTCTGCTCGATCTCTGAATGTCGCTTTCATCAGTTTACTCGTCAAGAGTGCTTTCAACCGTGATCAGAGTCGGACCGCACTGGTCTGGCGGTGTAAGGCGTCCTTCCGTTCTTGACGATGAAAGTTCTGTTAGGCATTGTTGTGCACTGATGATGAAGTTCACGACAAGTGAGCAAGCTCTATACTGTACAAAGTTTCCAATCATCACATTTCGAATTCGTTAAACGACATCATCATTCAGTGATCAGTTTCAACGCAAGCTAGTATTACAAGTAACAGTTTCAGAGTCGACAAGGCTCGGAGACGCAGACGCAACGGGCGCAGCAACGAATACCCGTCAGTTGCCTTCGTTTTCCATCATCTTCGGAGCTAGGCATATCAAGGATCGTAAGTCTGCCTTTTGGAACAGCTGCGGGATCCCTGATGCCCTGCCGTCGTTGGGATAGCATGCATCTGTCGCTCGGTCCTGATTGCGCACGGATAGATTGGCACGACGTCCGTAGAACTCAGAGTTGTGTTCAAGTTTGCTGGCCCTGGGTGGTTGATTGAATCAAACCCGAACCATCTAAGTACGATAGAGGAATCTGGGTGAAATTGCTAGTGCCGTCATAGTATGATCTCTATTGTTCTCATGTTAGCGAATGTGATAGGTAATTCGGTGAACCGAACAGGTCAGATATGACCCTCAATCGGGCCGGTCTATACCAAGGGCGGCTTTTGTAAATTATGATCTCACCGGTCTACAGATCTACAAATCTTTAATTATTCTATCTAGCCAGTCTATAGATATTTACAGATGATACGGCTGATATTTTCGGGCAAGACCCAAGACTATCATAGTATTACTGACAGACGAGTTGCCCGAATTGTAGGTAGAAAAGCACTGTAGAAATCCTGGGTTTTATATAGTTGATTATTTCTACCCCAGCTTATAGATACCGGCAGATAATTATGAATATCTACGGTAATCCACCCCTTTTCTCCCAAGTGCCAGGCATCTGTAGATATCCATAGATATCCGCAAATATCTACAGTTATCTACAGATATCCAGGCTTTTTCGAGCACGATCTATGCCAAGGGCGGCTCTAGAAACCGCATCTGAGCGGTCTGTCCATCTGTAGATTGCCGGGCGGTCAATCTGACCGCCTCCGGAACACTGGTATAATTATGAGCAACACATGCATATGCATACATATCGTGGGCCCTCGCGGTATGCAAACACACGTTCCCCTCGTTTAGCATTCTAGAGGAGATGGTTTTTCATGCGGTTGACTCCCTCAATACGAATGAATGTTCGAACCTGTGGGAGGATCTCTATGGTTGACTCCTGGATCTGTAATCGCGACGGCGGTACGAAACTCCTCGTCTGAAAGGTGGGCGTTCGCCCGCCTGGTGCCCCGCAAAAAAAAAACCAACCACTTCTTGTGCAATCAAGTCCATGAGTTTTGCTCAGATCACAACATGATATATATGAGAAATATGAAGCAAGTTTTGGGTTATGGCAGGATCCTTACATTTGCTTTCGGGTTGGATTTCTGTACTGGCTGCCACTGGGAATATTGA
Source organism: Wilcoxina mikolae CBS 423.85 (assembly GCA_014904905.1). NCBI lineage: Eukaryota > Fungi > Ascomycota > Pezizomycetes > Pezizales > Pyronemataceae > Wilcoxina > Wilcoxina mikolae. The sequence goes on along the minus strand of MU122160.1, from coordinate 224,017 downwards.
TCTAGAGTACCTGGGACAAGCAGAGTTTCGCGATACAATGTACTCCATGGCCATGCGGTTCCTGCGTATGCATCTGCACATCTGTGACTTGCTGTTGGGCGTAACCCCCCGCGGCACACTGCATATGTGTGGCCTCCCTGGATATCGACAAGCAGATATGTTTCCCTCTCTTGTCTCGTACGCATATGAATATACACGGCCTCTATTTTCTTCCCGACGGATATTTTGAGCAACAGCCCGATAGTTAAGGCTTGGCGGTTGTCATGTTTAAACTTAACGAAGCACACACTTTTCGATCGAGGGGTTGACAGTCACCTCTACTCTGCTCTGCGCTGCAACGGTCGAACATGTCGAGTCTCTGACACACTGGGAGGGAGACGGAGGAGTCTTCTCCGCTCACAAACAACCCACCATCACCAACTTTGCCACTGCCCGACTTAGCAAAACATGGAGAAAGAGATGAAACAATAGAAGGCAAGTATAGAAGGGATAATTTTTTCCTTTCACCGCGCCTTCACACCCACTCGTTTGGCTTTATATTGGTGAAGTAATCATGGGTTATGGTGCCTGCCACACCAACCAGAATCCTGCTGTTTTGAGCGCTAACGTAACATCGTGCAGTGTGACGCTCAGCTCAGCTCCCCTCGTCCTCCGACGAGGTGTCGCCCCGCCCCCCGAATAATAGGAATCCATCGGAGATCGTGTCCTCCTCTTCCTCCCCTTCCTAAGACATCGACAACGAATACCATAGGAGAGCCTTCGTGATCGCCGACAGCGTCCTCACCGAAACTCACAAGCCAGAGATCGAAACTTCACCCATCCCCAGCCCCCTCCGGCAAGCACCGACGCAGAGTATATACCACCAGCAACATGGCGACGACGATCTCGTCGATAATCAGGGACGACGCACCCATAACCTTCACCTCCGAGCCCGCTCATCCCGGCGACGACACTACCACCACCGAAAAGTCACGCCGCCGCAAGTCCGGAAGTTACAAAGACCCCTTCACGGAGGAGCCCGACAGCGAAGAGCGCCGACACCGCCAAAAAACGCAGGAGCGCGCTGCGCGCAAAGCTAAAAAGGCTGCCGAAAAGCTCGCTCTAGAAACTGCTGAGTCCCGGGTATCAGGGACAAAGTTAGGAAGACGAGGGTCAGAATCGGTAGCTGTAGTACCCTCGGTGATGATGGATCCGTACACGCCTACACCGCCTAGTCGGAAACATAAGAAGTTGGAGCAGATGCTTGGGGTGGATATGGAGACTGTGGAGAAGGAGCAGAGGAAACACCGAAAACATGAGAAGGAACGGCGGGGGGATAGGGAGGAGGATGTGGGCGAGGGGAGACAGAGGAAGGAGAGGCGCCCGAGCCGGACGGAAGAGGATTTGGGGGCTAGGATGTCGCGGAAGGCGGCGGGGATTCTGGGGTTGAAGAATGGTGCCGAGACGACGAATCGGGGGTTGTCGCGGAGCCCATCTAGGACTCGGACACCTTCGCACTCGAGGGTGTCGAGGTCGCGACCTGTCGATTTGTCAGCAGAGACAACAGCGGAACCTCCACCTGCATCTACTCTCCACCCCATATCCGAGGTACGGGAGCCCCGACATCGGCGCCATCACCGAGACAGAACCACAGAAGGAGAGGAAGGCCAACGCCGGCACAAATCCCGAGCACCTCCCACAGAAACCACAGAAGCCACAGAGGAGCCTCGCCGGCGCCGACACAGATCCCACGCACCCCCCACATCAACCGCCCTGGAAGACCACCCCGAAGACCCTAAACAACACCACCGCCACCGCTCCAAATCCCGCATCCACTCCCACTCCCGCCACAACCCACCCGACTCCGAACTCGCCGCCGCCGCCGCCGGCACCTCCAGCCGTCGAAACCCAAACCCAACCGACCAAAAGGAAGACCACCACACCAAACGCAAACACCACAATCCCCCAGACACACAAGATGAATCTCGCCATCGTCACCGCCACAGAGACAAAGACAAAGACAAAGACAAAGACAAAAAATCCCGTTCCAAATCCCGCCACCCCTCCTCCTCCGAAACAGCCATCACAGAAGACAGAAATTCTCGGAAAACACCCGTAAAAACCGCCCCCAGAACCAACGGTCCTATCCCCGTCTCCTCAGAACCCCCCTCCGCCGCTTTCCCAACCTCCTTCCCCCCGGAACCCTCCGCTCAAGAACTAGAAATGTCGGAACGCGCACACGCCATCCGTCGCGCTGAGCGTCGCGCAAGAAAAACTGCCAGAGCCGACGACGTGCTGAAAGATAGCGGCCACTCTTTATCATCCGACGAGAAACGGCTGGGTGTCGTGGGGGGAGTCGTAGAGCGGAAGGGTAGAACCCGGAGTAAGAGTTTTTCGACGCCTGAAGAAGAGGAGGCGTATAGGAGGCGGAAGGAGCTGAAGCGAGCGAGGAGGCAGTTACCCGGAGAGGGGGTGGAGGAGGGGTATTTGAGTCCTGTGTCGGAGGTGAGGAGGCATAGGGATAGGGATAGGGAGATGGCGGGGAAGGGGAGGGGGGTGGGGGTGGAGAAGGCAAGGACAAGACCGAGGAGGAATACGGAGCCTGCTAGCACTTTGGGGAGGAAGGAGGTGGAGCAGCAGGAGGCCGGTGGGTTTTCGTTGAAGAAGGCGTTTTCGAGGTTGTTGACGTTCTGACGGTAGGGATAGGGTGATTTTTTTGTAGATGTTGCTCCTCCACTCCAGACACTAATGTATATTCATGAGTTCATGATTATGATATGATAATTCGATGAGGAGTTTGGTATCTTTGATGTGAAGATATAATTCGAACCACTACCATATACAGAAACACCTTCCTCCCATGTAAAGTATTATCACAGTTTCAACCCCCATCTGCGGAATCTCATTTCTCAAAGTCTACTTCGACCGTCCTCTCCATTATTGATAAAAGCCGTCCAAATATTTGGTCACTAAAACTTTACGTCTAGACTCGGAGGAGTTGGATGTGGGCATGGGCGCCCCCGGTGGACATATAATGGTTTTTGGGCGGCGGTGAGAACAGCTCATAAACCATATCATGGCCTCGCTGTATATTCCGGCATTTGAAGTACGGCAGCCCAACTGGTTTATTTTGTTATATCGAGTGAGATCTTCATGATGCAAGACAAGTAGTGTGAGGAGAGGATTGGTAGAGGTGAGAAAGGGACCTCGGAATCACATTGCGCTGCACCTTTGGTTATGGGCCGTAGGCCTGGAGTTCGTTTGTATTGAATCTGCATTATAGCAAAAAAGAATCATTGAACGTTCTCTTTGCACATATCACTGTTCCTACCCAGACTTTTGCTTCCCCTTCTTGCAAAGCTCTCTCACCGGTGTCCCCTCCAAGCTCGGGTGGTTAACCTTCCCCACATAGAAATACCGATCATGGTTCCTAAAAAAGTTATCCCAATGTTTGATCTGCTTCTCCACCTTTTCCCACGCTTCCTTTCTCCGCTTCTCCCGACGACCTTTCAACCAACGGATTCTCCCTTCCATCTTGACCTTCTCATGCACTCCCAACCCCTCACCCAGTGTCCCATCCCTGCGCTGCTGTTCAAGCTTCGTAACCTCTTCCAGCTCCGCGTTGTCATCCTCCCGCCCTTTGCCCGTAATGAACATTTCCTCCAACCCGCGGAGGTCCCACGTCAGATCCTGCTGGAAGCATCCGGAAACGAATGCGCGCGCTGCATCCTTCCCCGCAAAGAACTGGTAGCCACCGCCGGGGCCGTACATGCCGGGATTCGCGCTCACGTCGAACACGGAACCATTGACGGCGACGTAGATGGGGAGGTCCGGGTTGGCGCCGGTGTAAAGCGCGAGAGACTCGTCGGTGAGGTTTACCGCGGGTTTCTGTTTTATTACTTCCGCGTTGGTATAGAGGTTCGGAGGGAAAGGGGGGGGAGGGTTACAAACAACGCTTTTAGCGTGCGCCAGCGAGAGAGCTTGGGACGGTATCCCCATGTCAAGGATTCGCCATCGGTTATCAGCCATGAGAAGACACAGCTGATGACGAGAAGACCCGAGAGGACGCGGAGGATGTCGGTAAACGAGATGAAGGGAGAGATTTCGTCGTCGTCGTCGTCGTCGTCGTCATTCCGCGAGCGCTTTTTGGATTTTTCGCTAGGGGACGGGGAGGGCGGGACGTCGACAGGCTTGCGATTACGGAGAGAGGCGTCCGCCATTGCTGGATATGTTGTTCCTGGTCAAGAAGAGGCGATAGGGGGGGGTGAATACGAAGGTGAGGTTGCAATTGTAATGGTTGTACGAGAGTTGGCAGTTCAGAACAGGGCAATTATGCCACCTTGCGCTAGTATGGCTGCGGCAGCCAGGGCCTCACACCCTTGCTCTCGTACAATGCCGCGGGTGCACTCCCGGATCGGCCGCACACTGGGGGATAATTTCAACAATTCTCGTTCATCACGAATGGCGACAACCAAACGGTCATTATTCCTCAAAAAACAGTATGGTATATGGCAAATAAACACCGGTACGCCACCCCAGCCAACCCGCGAGAAAAACCATCGTACAAGTGTCATTCGTACAGCTTGAGGACCATGCAACTCACCGTTGCCCCTTGCTCAACTTCCCAGCAATCTCTTCCAACTTCTGTACCTCCTCCGACCCCTTCTTCAACTCTCCAGAATCGAAATCACCACCGACCACATCGCCCCTTGCATTCAACCTAAGCTTTCGGGTAAGTTCCAAGTGTCGTCGTGTCATCTTCTCAATATACTGTTTGCGCTCTGCGTCTGGGCCACTGATCTCTCCCTCTTCTGAGGCTGCTTTCTCCTTTTCTGCTAGTAATGCATCGTACTTTGGTTTTAATTCAGCGAGGTGGTCTCGGATTTGACCCAATTGAAAGGAAGCGAATGCTGCGGCGTCCTTGGTGTCACTGGCGCTTGAAATGAGTGAGAACGGTGTCGGCTGTCCGTCGTAGGAAGGGCTGGTGGATGCTACAAGATTGCGTAGCTGCGACAGCACCCGTTCGTTGGCGGCTTTCTCGTCCTGGAGCTCGATGTTAAAGGCGTAGGTTGCAAAAAACTTTTGTCGGAGCTGCCGAAGGCGCATTTGATCTTCGGCGGCGGGTTCTGCGGGCATGTCTAGATCCATCGTATCGTCTTTGGGAGCAACACTGGAGAAGTCGAGGCCCTGTTGCGCGCAGCAGATCAGCCCAATAGCTCAATTTTAAGTAGGGGATAGACGGGAAGGGACGGTATTGAACCTTATGATGATCCAACCTCACCCATCCCACTAGGTCCTCCTTCACAACTAGCAAGTTCCGTAGAACGAAAAGCTCGAACCTATCGAAGTTTGTGTCCACAGTACTTTCCATCAACGTCTGGAGCTGGTGGAGCCCATTCATCAACTCCTCCCGTTCTTCGTCCGTCATTAAGGTGCGTCCATCTTCGCCAACATCACGGATCGTTCCTGGCTTAGATTGAAAGCCGAGGGCCTCAGGCGATAGGGTGTCAAAAAACAATTTTTCGACAGATTCAATGGTTGCATACGCAATCTCATTGACCGTGTTTATCACATCGTCAATTAAGGTCAACACCAAGTCGTCAGCTTTGCATTGGGAATACTGCGCGAGAGGGAAGGAGTACGAGAGGTGTCCAGCCAAAATGCTCGGTCAGCAGTGCATTCGAAGCTGGGGTTGGTTGTGTCATTCTAAATTGAGTTGCGGCGTGCGGGGTGTTTGCAGCAGAGTTGATCGCGACGTTTACGCGTTGAGGCTCTTTCAATGTTCGTTTATTACCCGGCAACGTTGTCATTTTTAATGACTGGTCAAGTGCGCTAGGACCCCTTTAGAACGGATTATTGTAGTTATAGATTGGATCCATCACATTTTGGTTTGTACGTGACGGAGAATTGATATTTAGGCTTCTCAGTAGGAATCATCTAGTAGGGATAGCTACTCGTAGAACATCGCATAGAGCTAGAGCTCAGGTAGAGCTCTTACGTAGAATTCACGTGATATTCCATCACTTTGGGGCGACAGTTTACACTCAAGAAGTACCGGTACTACATAGAGTGGTACTTGTAAGAAGTGCGAATTATGGTGCGAAAAAAGCGACAGCAAGTGCAGTATATCGTCTCTTTCTCTGGGTAGGTTACGTGCATATTCGGCTGGCTGTCGTCATGTTCCAAACCTCAACTCGATCGATCCCCAACCACTCACCTGTCGTCTGAAATCAGACGACTGTCTGTCTCAGCGCGACGTCGAATAATTCACGACACCATTTTCATCGATCGCAACTTTCCTTCGTTTCCCTTGCGTCTCGGTCGCCGGTCATCTTGTTGCATCGCATCTACCGACTCATGCGCGGGCTCCAATCCTTGACCTGGAATCATCACTGCTGCCTGGAACGTCTCCTATCCACCACCCACAGCACAAAAAAGTGGGAGAGACCCGTCAGCCCGGTTATACCCACCCGTTTGTCTGTGCGGCTCTGACTTTCCGACCGCGGAAATCATCATCAAAGGAGTAATTGGTCCACGCTGATTGCCGGAACCAGAGGTGGTGCGGCATTTTTTTCTATTCACTGCTGCCCGTTCGTTCTTGTCTTGCTGAACATTGAGAGACAGCTCTTCACCCGACAAAACGCTGCACTTGCACCTACTTAGTACTTATCTATCTACCTGTCGAGCTGTATCGACACCTTATCGAAGTCGCTCCTGAAGCACCGTGTCATCAAACCTGCGGAAGGTGAGCCGTCCAATGAGAGCATTTCCGAAACTGCGCACGTTCTGAGACCGCAATGCTGAATCCAGACTAAGCAGGATCACCGAGGAGGAGCCGGGCATCAGGCCAGAAAGTGAATTACGAAAGTAAGCGGTACGACCTCAATACTTTTCCAAAGTTTCCCGATCATCTTTTTTTTTTAAAAAAGTACTTTGTATTTGTTTACTTTGTTTTCTCTTCATTTACCTGTTCTTTATGTCCTCTGCGCATGAGAGCCATACATCCTCCTATGATACCACAAGGTTAGACTGTCTATCTGTCATAAAACTTTCTTCCTGGACGCACATCGACACCCCCACATACAACTTTTTTATATAACCCCACGCACGCACGGCTTTGCTTAGCTCCCACAGCCGCAATCCGTGGTGTCGGGTACGATTTAGAGGGATAGAACCCGGAAACAGTGGCGTGCCCGCTTTGATCCACCAACCATCAGCGGAAAAACAAAATAAGGAAAAGATTCTCACATCACGATTATCTGGAGAGGGGAAGTTTCTTCAACCTTCGCCAAGAGACACTCCGATTTGCGAAACACACTTCGAGGTCGGTACTCAAAAATAGAATACACGAAAACTGCTCGCGTAAGCTCAATCCGTGCTTCTCGAGGTACGGAGGAGCTCACTGGGCACTCAATCGTTTATCGGTGGCGGGCTTGAGCTCTGGTCCGGGAAAGAAGGAACGATTGGCAGATTGACAGTCTACCTAACTCTCTTGCGACTCTTTGTTCAATTCGCCGTAATTCGGCCTCACTCCTACCTCGCGTTCTTCTTTCATTCCTGCGATCTCATTGCCTTCACTTCTCTTCAGATCATCGCGTTTGGATAGATTTCATTCGTGTCTGAGGAATTGATTTCTTATAATGTCATGGAAACACACGAGGTTCACCGATGACACTACTGATGTCGAGTCGTCGGCCACAGCGCGGCCACCTAGATTTGAAAGAAGGAGCTCGTACTCACTGGAGCGATTCCTACAGGAACCGGACGAACAGGAACTCTCACCTGCATCGAGTGTCGAGGCGAGATTCATCGACACCACGGAATTCGCGAGGCGCCGCAAGAGAATGCAAAGCCCAACTTCAAGTACGGGACCATATGGTGGAGTGCCTCCACCAAGAGCTGGTAGGCGGCCGAGACTCCTTCTGATGGGTCAGAGAAGGTACTGGTGTCACCCGTTCGTGTCTTCTAATGTAGTCAATGCTGAATTGTACCATCAATAGAAGCGGGAAATCTTCGATTAGCTCCGTAGTGTTTCATAAGATGCCACCAACGGAGACACTGTTTCTGGAATCCACAACGAGGATCACAAAAGATCCGATACAGTCTGCTTCCCATTTCACGGTTGCACATGTTTATGCGCGCACTAACACTTCGGTAGTTCTTTCATGGACTTTCAAGTTTGGGATTTTCCCGGACAACTCGATTATCTGGATGACACTTTCGATTTTGACAACATATTTGGCGAGCTGGGAGCACTTATTTGGGTCATTGATGCGCAAGATGAAATCCTCGACCCTCTAGCACGCTTGCATTCCACCATCATTGCGCTGCAGAGGTCGTATCCGCAGGTCAACATCGAGGTCTTCATTCACAAAGTGGACGGGTTGTCGGACGAATACAAACTGGATACTCAGAGGGATATCATGCAGAGAACACAAGACGAATTGGCAGATGCTGGTTACGACAACGTTCAAGTCTCGTATCACCTCACCAGCATCTACGACCATAGCATTTTCGAGGCCTTCTCAAAGGTCATCCAGAAACTATTGCCGCAGCTTGGGACTCTGGAGAATCTGCTCAATGTTCTTTGCAGCAACTCAGGAATTGAGAAAGCTTTCCTCTTTGATGTCCTCAGCAAGATCTATATTGCGACGGACTCGAGTCCGGTGGATGTCCAGAGCTACGAGATCTGCAGCGATTTCATTGACGTCATCGTAGATGTCTCTGAAATCTACGGGTACGAATTCCGGACCAATGGAATCTTCAGACACTGTACTGATCCAGGGTGGTAGTTACGATCGCAAGTCGGACCAAGCTGGGACTGGACAGATTTCGCCGCCTGTTTCTCCCGGTGCACCTCCTACCGACGAACCCGAACAGAGTCCCGAAGTCAGTAGCGTGATCCGGCTACAGAACGGAATGGTGCTTTATCTACGAGAAATCAATAAGTAAGAATACCCTATCTCTTACCGGTTTTACTGCGCAGCCTTCTAACCGCCGAGACTTTTTTTGCTGCAGGTTCCTGGCGTTGATCTGTTTAATGCGGAAGGAAAGCATTGAGAGACAGGGCTTGGTCGATTATAACGTCCAGATCTTCCAAACGGCCTTGCAGAGAGTTTTCGAAATTGGGGGCGGCGGTCGGTAATATTACAGTGGCTAAGGCGGATTGATGCTTATGCTTAAAAGTGACAGGCCCACCACCTGTACGTCAGTTGAAATACTAGTTCTAGCTAGGCGCATATGGCGTTATACATATACCTTTGTTGTCTTCTTCTTGCCTTGTCACCTTGTGATCTTATTTACCTTGTCACACTAGATCTCGGTATCTCTTGTTGTTTTCCCCTCTTTCATCTATGGGTGTGGCAGAGGATAATTAATGCAAATGTGTGTTATGGGGACAACCTGTCAGCAATATGGCATTGTCTAGATCTATGGTTCCTCCTTGCGGGGAAAACGTTCATGCATATCATTTTAGTTTCCCGTTTTCTGGGTGACGCTTGCTTTCTTTGCTTGCTAATCTTGGTGTATGTAGAGTATGGGTAAAAACTTGTGGCTAGATCGATATCCTGTGATCGTGACGCGGCCGGCCATAAGGTACATAGAGTACACCACCAGCCACTCACTTCGAATTTATCCAGG
>MU122160.1:192775-213954 GCA_014904905.1 Wilcoxina mikolae CBS 423.85 | reverse complement strand
AAATACAAGAGTGCAACAAAAAAAAAAATCAAAGAAATAAATAGATAAAAAAAAAAAAAAAGAAATCTAAGATCTAAATGCCCCAATTCATCCCTTCATCGATACAAATACAAGAGTGCAACAAAAAAAAAAATCAAAGAAATAAATAGATCTAGCTCTAGAAGTACAACAGAAAAAAAAAAAAAAACTCTACAACAAAGGAAACAAAAGAGAAACCCCCCCAAGAAATCTATATCTCTAAGTTAATGACTCCTCCTCTAAGTAGTAATACACGTCTAAGAAAGGGGGAAAAAAAAAAAACAATACAAATACAAATACAGAAAAAAAATCCGACCAGGAAACAAACTCAACCACAACTCGCTCACCCCCCACTTCCTCATCCTCTCTCCCTCCCAGGTTGATGGCCTTGAATATCTTGCTGACCGGTAGCCGGGAAAAAAGAATGTTGTAGAAAATTCATAGCAGGCCCACTGAGGCATTGTATGCATGAAATTGAAAGAGATGCAAAATAAACCTAGTGTGCTATGGGCCGGATGGGCGAGTCGTGCTTCTTGATCATACTGGAGTGATACCGGCGGGGCTTGGGTGGCGGGTATCCATGCTATGTCCAAGGAATTGTGAAATCTACAATACCCGTAAATAACTGTTGACTCCTCTCCCGGTGAATGGGTGGCAGGGGGAAGGAGCAACGAACCTTTCTAGATGCCATCCTCAATGTACGTCCTGCATATCCTCCACATTTCTGGCAAACGGGCACTTGGGGAGGGTTGAAATAACCGCAGCGTTGACAGGTAGCCATCTTTAACGATTGAGGTGGTAGTAGGTGTGGGAGTAGTTTGGATTTATAGTGGAGTGCTAACGAGTGTGGCGAAGAGCTGACTGAAAGGAAAACGAAGGACGAAGTAGTGATTGAGGTCGCTGATGGTGTAGTTGTCTGAAACGGTCGTCTCCCTGGCCGCGAAGTAAAGGTTATATACCATTCGATGAATGTAGCAATTTCTTCGGGACGCCGCAGGCACATGAAAGAACGTGATGCCCGCAGGTTCTTCCCCGGTCTGATTCACATCTCTGGAAACGTTGCTCTAAGCACAGCCGTTAGATTTCGAGTTCCGGGGGGGGGGACCTGGCAAGCCAATCGCGGGGATGGGGACGCAAGTATGGTTAGAATGTCCAGGACTGAACGGCGCGGTTAGTCCATGCTAGGCTGGGCTGGTGAGAAAACCCAGTGGCAAGCTGAATCTCATGCGAGGAAGATTCCTCATCGCTTCGGTCGCTTGGAGAGTCCGCAGCTCGGTAGACTGATAGGAGATAGTAGATACGACGGATACCATTGGGGCTGTGTGCGTTTCTTGCAGTAGCTCCCGCCTCAGCTGAAGGCACGTGCACGCTTCGAAGACCAGTAGAGCGTGCAGAAGGACATCTACTCAGACGTCAGAAAGGGCAAAGCGAGGTTTAGCTGTGGTCAATGCTCAAGCGGGTCCTACGCAGGTTGCTGTCCTATGCTAGCAAAATCGGTGGAAGGTGGTGGTGGGGTGGGCATAAAAAAACGCCCTGTGAAACGCGAGCCGCGCGACTGCGGTTCGCCTTATCATGAGGTCTCTTGCCGGGGGCGCACCGCCACGGATACATATGTGCTACAGCAGCCTACCTAGGAAGTTAAAGTAGAGTGCGCCACGCTCGCCCACTCTTGCCCACTCGGTCGGGGCAGGACCCATCGTCCAGGCTTGTTCGATCTCGATAATAATGACATTTTTTCTTTCCTGCTAACCTCTCGCAGTCAGTAGGTCCATTCCCGCATGAACAAGGTGACGGTGGCAAATTCGATCTTACTTACGTCCGACAGAAAGGTTGAATTTCGTCGGTCAGAAGGAATTCTGTTACGGTCAAGTTCGGTGGACGCAACTGCATGATTCGACACCGAGGAGGGGGGTCAACTTAAATTTGGCGTTGTGTTCGCTTATCGTCTTGGGGAAAGTCGCTTATGCAGCTGCAGGAGTAACGAGCCTTCGTTTCTGCCCGTCATCCGCCTCGAGGCGAGCTGAAACACTGCAGAATATTCGTCTCGCAACCGAGGGTTCTTCTGCAGAGTGTGGTTGCATATGCAAGGTGTAGTCTCCCGATATAATCACTTGGTGTAGGGCATTTTGAGAACAAGCGCGGTCGCGGCATGTGCGTCCGAGCCTGATCCATGGCCGAAGAGCCGCTCCAAGGTTGCACGCGCGAGTATGCGCTTGGGATCGGCCGAGAGGCATTTTTTGAAATTCTGCTTACGGGAAATTCTTCAACACGGCGGTCGATTCTGACGGCGCGATATTTGTTTGCCTAATAGCTTTCGCAATTTCGGGGTAAGCTGTGGCACCTAACGGGAGACGGGAAAAGAATGTTGACGGTGATTGCAGGGTGATAGCGGGTGAGCAAGAATGTGGCACGGATCGGGGAGGCGTGATATATCGTTTTTGCGGTGAGAATACGGCGGGCGATACAGCAATTGGCGGGTCCAGCGGCAGGCAGTAGAGAGTTTTCTTTCAATTTCCCGCAGACTTGATTGAAACAGAATGCTCAGTATAATCTCCGCTACAGATCGTACACCAAGGACACAGTCAGTTGAGAATCAGTTCCCCGGCGGCGTTCTAGCTCAACCTGATATATGGGGTTTATGCGGTATAGAGATTGTTTGCGTACCGATCCGCTGAGATATCTTTCATAGTGTAAGTAACCCGAAATAATAAAGTACAATTGTCCACCGTCATTACCATCAATCCCCCCGAGAGTCCGTAGAACACTCTCGTGTATGTACAGAAGACGTCTCCACCCCCCACGAGTTCATGCGAACCCAACCTTCTTCTTGGGTTTCCCCTCCTTCTCTGTGCGGTCCAGAACCTTCTCTGGATTCTCCGTTTCATCGCCTAATCTGAATCCCTTCGGCTTCCGTTTTCGCCGGACTTTGTTCTTGGTGTCATCTAACTTTTCTCTGCGACTCTCCTCTTTCTTTTCATCCTCCTTTCTTCGCGCCTCGCGGATAGCCTCAAGTTTTCTCTGGGTCTGGCGTCAGCTCCGGATCATTTCCGAATGCAGTAAGGGAGCATAAACGTACCGCTCTCTCAAGCTTACTCTCCTCCCCATGTTCCTGTTTGCCCGCCGCCTGCTCCACAAAACGCATCAATTTATCCGTGTCGTGGTCATCAACAAAGACCTTTCCAATCTTGCCGCGACCACCCTTAACTTTTCCTGTGGCAGCCGCGGGCACGACGGTGTTCAGCGTCGGCAGGGTTTTCTCAAGACGCGCAATTTCCGCTTGTCGCTGCCTGGGCGTGCGGTTGTCGTTCTTGTGCGGCTTTTTCGCGACCCCAAGAGATGTGTGGGTGGGCTTGCCCCCAGTCTTTGTCGGCCGCGATGGCCTGGGGGGCTTCTTGGGCGCTTTCTTTGGGAGGGGTGCCATTGCGGTGGGTTTTCGGAGGTGAGGTTGAAGGTGAAGATCTAGATTGCTGCTCTACGTCTGACTTTTTCCACGGTTGTTGCCGGAACGGGCTAAATTAGCAGAGTTGCACAGACATAGGGCATTTTGCGAACAAGCGAGGGAGCCGCTGCGAGAAGCGACACGTAAAGTACATACGCAGAGCACCTCGCTGAGAGGGGTGCTGCGAGGTGCTCGCCATGACTCGACAGGCGAGGCAGACAGCTGGTCTGTTCATCGTCACGTCTCTCCGCTCGAGATCCTCTCTCGCTGCCTTCTGCACAGTGCTGCTCACCGCATAATGCTAATGGGGAAGCGCGCGCAACCTCCCCTTGAATCATCCACCACCTCCTCAAGACCACGACAGCTCACTATCTATATACACGGCCAGTTGGATTCTGTTTGTCAGTCGCGTCTACCACTGATTTTCAAGCACATTGCTCTATATATATATCGGTGCATAGGTCACTATATATACATCCACTACTCCCCTCGGCATTTCGTCCGATGCCTCAATCTATCCAGTTCTCAACCCTGTATTAGAAGCATCAGCTCCCCCGACCTTTGAAGACACATTCATCTTCGAACCTCTGTCCCCACCCTAACCTGATATCACCGGATATCGTACCGAAGAGTTTATATCACGTCCGCACATTGCTAAGCTTGTCAATTAGTAAGTTGCTACAACCCCGCTGCCGCTCATGGGTTCCGAAATAACAGGTGCACTAGTTGCGCGCAGGGGTTGTGTTGATATCTATCAGTCGATTCTCTAAGCTCTCGAACTCTCTAAGCTCCCTCAATTCATTCGATATACACCTCAAAACATGGCGGCGAAGAAGGACTACCCAATACTTCCCGGTTTCAAGAACACTGCAAGCGGAGTACAGCTACTCTACCGATCCTGCAACCGGAGAATCTGGAGCCTGGGATCGACCGTGATCATGAAGGAGTCTCCGTACGATTCACCTGCTGAAACGCCCTGGGACGAAGACGCCATTCTAGAATTCCTCCACGACAACACCACGATCCCGGTACCGAACATCCTCGCGGAATGGATCGACGACAACGACCTCCACTTCGTCATCAAGGACAAAATCCCCGGCGAATCCCTCGACTCCTTATGGCCGACCATGTCTTGGGAACAAAAAGAGAAGATTGCCGACCAGACAGCCGACTATCTTCGACAGCTCCGAAGCCTGACGGCGCCATCTATGAGCCGAGTCGGTGATCAGCCACTTGTGGATATGATGCTCTTCAACACCACCTACCCTGAACCAAAGGGTCCGTTCAACACCCAAGACGAGCTCTGGGCAGCAATGGCGGCAACCCTCAAAGGCCAGATTCCGCAAAAGGCTTTAGACCGACTTCGACTCCAGATGCCTGAATGCGCGCCTTTCACATACACCCACGGCGATCTCAGCATGGGAAACATCATAATCCAGGATGGTAATGTCGTCGGTATAATAGATTGGGAATGGAGTTGCTACGCCCCAGTCTGGTGGGAATATGCAAAATTCCGAGCAGGTATGCCACGGTGGATAGACGCGGATTGGTGGGAGCTGCTCGAGGACCGGATGGACAAATACCCGGAAGCGATCGAATTTTACGATAAGTTTCGTTCCTTGATCCGGAAAGTGGAGAGTACGGATGGCCGAAAGATAAGGATGGGTTGTGCCGTGTTGAACGAACTCCTGGAGGACGACAATGGTGTTCCACTGGTTTGAGTGTTGATTTATTTTTATTATTATTCTTCTTTCTCTTCTTTCTTTTTTTTCTTTCTGATGGGAAATTCTTTGTAAGCTGGGAACGGGTTCTCGCAATGTTGCATTTGATTTGATTTGATTTGATTTTTTTTTTTTAATTTTCTCTTGTTTATGATTCACGTCCGAGATTTAGAACTTTTTGACATAGATTTCTCATGATATCTTAACTCTTAATGTAAATATGCGTTTGGAGGTGTTTTGCTGCAGGAATTGGGGGGGGGGGGGGGGAAAAAAAAAATTGCAATGGATAGGATCCGGCTGGACATAGGTAGGAAGGGAGTCTGATATTTTGGGGCGGAAGGAATTTGACAATTGGTTTTGATAGGCTTATGGTGCTAGTAGTTAATGCAAAACAAATTTTTTGTTTGTTTAGGATCTCCCGAAGTTTCGAATGAACATCTGTGACCATCATGCCACTCACTACATACACTAACGCACATATGTATATGTCGTCAGATAAACCCCATATCCAGGGGTGGCCATGGTCGTGTGTTCGTGAGTTCGTCGTGCGTGCCACAATCATGCGTAGTGAGTAACATCGTTTGACCCTGCTCTGGATCTTGACGATATATAGGATCATATCCCCCTCCCCCCAATGAGTCAACGGCAGTTTTGCTGTGCCTCTCTTGCGTATAAAGATAGGTATACTGGAAGATGTGGTTTCAAGACCGATATAGGATTTTTTCTAGCGTTTTCTGGACGACACAATTGGTAGAGCTAGCTAGGGGGGGAACGAACGGAAAGGCTCCGGGGAAGCTGTCACCGGCCGCCGTACTGCTGGGCTGGCTGAGATTTTCAGCGGTTTTTTTTTTTAAGTGTTCATGGAAAATCACGCATGGGGAAAACTTCAGGGATATATTTCTTTTCTTCGTTCGTTCGTTTCGTTTGTCCACCTACCACCAACCCCACCCGGTGAAAAGAAAACCCGTTTGAATGATCGTCCCATAGACAAGTGAAGATCCGATATTTCCGGTTAAAAGGTAAGTAAGAACCTTGGAGGTATTACACAGCCCGAGGTAAGACGGAAATTTTTGCCCATCTGAAACTACCATGTGTGGCGTTGATGTTGTGGGGAGATCCACATATGGCATGATAATGGATACTGTTAAGCGAGCCAAGACTTAAGTCACATGTTTCTTTCGACCTCGGATTCGGGGGAGACCACTTTCATTACAACCAGTTCAATTTTACCTACTTTTCGCTCCAAGTTTTTTTTTTTTTCGCGCTGAAATAACATGTAATAATTGAGAAGAAATGGATCTTTTATCCGATTATAGGGATAGGTTATTGTAACAGACG
The DNA here is from genome assembly GCA_014904905.1 of Wilcoxina mikolae CBS 423.85. NCBI lineage: Eukaryota > Fungi > Ascomycota > Pezizomycetes > Pezizales > Pyronemataceae > Wilcoxina > Wilcoxina mikolae. Next base: position 207,438 of record MU122160.1, on the reverse strand, counting down.
TGCCCTCCACAGCGAGGCTTAGCTGGCACAGCCTTGCAAAAAGATACACATATGACGTTTTTATCGCGAAAAATCCCAAGGAGGGGGATTCGGAAGCGAAAGAGAAGTTGCCTTTCTGCCTTCTCTGCTGGTGGGAAAATCTGAGAGGCTGAAAGCTGTCATGAAAGTTTATGCGAAAAACGTCATATCTCGATCTCGACCAGCCCCCCCCCCGCACCTGGCTGGTCAATGCAAAACACACACACACAATCTAGATACCCGTTTCGTTCCTACCGATTTTGATTCGATTACCGGTATCTTTCCACCCAATGTATAAGGCGAGGCACTCACAGGATAGTCTAGGGAGGAAATACTACTCTAGCTCCAGGCCCTGTCAAATGCCGGTATATTAAATGCGAAACCAGGGCGAGCACCTGAAGAACCATCTGGCAACGGTTCACAATCTGAACCTATAGTTTTTTTTTCTTTCAGTTTCGAGCACGGCTTCTTCTATGAGAGGGGAGGATTCTTTTGGATTTGTTGTGGCGTCTCGGTTGCTGTTTTATCTTTGTTAAGTAGATTATATAAGGATGCCTTTGCCTTCGACAGCGAAGCGGCGTACAACTGTGGCACACTCAGCATCATTTTATCATTCTTTAATATATGATGTTACATAAGACTCAATTACAGAACAAACAGGTACCCCATAAACAAAGAAGGCTCCGGTCAGGCCCCGTTCAACTCGTTGATGCCCTTCTTCAACAGTCCAATAACCTTATCGTACGCTTTCCGTTCTAGCTGCACATGCCCAATTCGATCATAGTCTGAATCGTCGGGATCGCAGTGGAGAGCCAGTCAAGCACGCGGCGCCACCGAACAAGGGTCGCCCGCAACAAAGGCCTGGCTTCATCACCAACCGTTGGAATAACATCTTCGGAGAACCGGGCTCTGTTCCAGTGCACATACTCCCAATCATCCTAAGCACATTCTGCCCCCTATACCATGGCCCCTTTCGCAAAAATATCGTGTCCTGTAAAAACGATAGGGTATTTCAGCCGATGGATCAAGCTCCCCAGAGCCTCAAGGCATCTAATCTAATCTCATCCGCCAAGACATCCCTTGCATTCGTCAGGCTGGTTTAAGTAAGAAGTGAACTTCATGGCACGGCTCAGGCAATGGCAATGAGTTGGTTCCCAACGATCCCAACTATCCCGAGTTGCCGTTTCCAAGTAGTTCAGAAGCTTCATTCCCGTTTGAATTTGAAGTTTGTAACCGCAGATCATCGAATCCCAAAAGCCACTCTCCCAACTTCAGCGCGCTACACCGACAACCATCTCCTCACCACAACCTTTTGCATCCCAACCTCTCTATGGCTTGCGTAACCCAAACATCCTTCGCATACTCCTCGCCGGAACCCCCGCATGCGTCTCACCAAGAATCGCTTGGCCCGATCCATACCTTCACCTCGGCCGCTCCTTCTAACCGACCGACTTTCCACCAAGACGAATCTGACCTACAATCCGGAGTCAATGTTGGTCTCGGCTCTGGAGACAAGTCCCGTCTTGTACCGCGCACAGTTCTCCGATGTCCGGATGGTTCGGCTCTGCGATACCGCCGTCATGAAGGCCGGTGCTAACGTTATGGAACGCAAAGCGGCAACGATGCGGATGGTGTCCCGTTATATCCCTACCATCCGATTGCCCCGTGTCCTGCGGTCGTTTACCGTCACTGATGGATCTAAAACAAAAGGATACATCGTCATGGAGTACGTTGATGGTACTGACCTGGGAGATGAACGCTAGGGCACGCTTTCGCCTGACATGAAGGAACACATTTACAGCCAGCTTGTTTCTTACATCTACGCGCTCCGAGCGTACATCCCTCCGCCCAACTGCATCCCTAGGCCCATAGGTGGCGGTGTGGCGTGCGGTACCCTCTTCTCAGACTATGGTTCAGGACCATTTTTCTCTGTGGCTGACTTGACAAATTTCTATAACGGAAAGCTGGCGTTGGTGAAGAGTTATCGAAGAGCTGGGGGAAGTGATTTTAGCGAGGATGAGTTTTTGCCGCTGCGGTTGGTGCATTTGGATATTGCTTCGCACAATGCCATCCTTGACAAAGAGGGAAATGTATGGTTGATGGAATGGGAGATGGCAGGCTTTTATCCGTCATATTTTAAGAAGGCTACACTACGTCGTCAGGTTGATGATCCAGATTTTGTGAAAGGGTTGGAGAAACAACTGAGGGTGAAATGTGACGATCCTCAAGAGGAAGAGCGAGTTCAACGCTTGGCTAGGGTATTTTGGTGTAGACAAGCACGATACCGTGATCTGACGGATTAGGGGAAATTAGCGATTGCATAGAATCGCACTCGCACTCGCACCACAACCTACGATACCATTTACGGCAGCCCATAGCGGCCATCCGCCATAGTCTCGGAGTGTAGTGTGGTACACTCCGCCTACCAAAGCGTCCGAGATTACATCCGCCAATGTTGGTGAGTGTGAGTGATTAGATGTGAAATCTTGCCAGACGCAGCGCCTAGGCCCCCATTTTCAAAATTAAAAAACGCCGGTTTGGCGAGTACCGGCCATCTACTCCGGCCGTGGGAGCTAGACTTAGCGAGATCTCACAAGGTAAGTCAAAAGTTTAATCAGACATCCATTCTGCTCTTATTGGGGGAAGAGAGCGCCCGAGACGATCGAGTGATATCTCGTGTCTGGTAATGACATCCTCCACGCACGGCTCGCTCTCGCACTTTATACAAGAATGGGTGGTAAGTATCTGTTGACTTTCTGACTTCTTCCCAGCCCTCGCTAAGGCTACTCATACTCCTAGCTTTCACCGGCATATGGCCGAGTAGATGGGGTATTTTCACCCAGTATTTCACGCAGAGATGGGGTTTTATTTTGTGGGGATGGGGGGATGGGAAGTTCTAGCGGGCTAAATTTAGTTAACAGACTGGATAGAGCCAAGTGTGCTCATTCTTTTGAGACCCCAAAGGAAGCGTGGATACTGTCGAATTGACGGGCCTCGAAGCTCCACCAAATGGTCCCATAAACGATCCGGTAGCACCAATATCCACAAATCTCGACATGCCAGGTTATCAGAACTCACTTCCACAGCGCCCCATCCAACTCCATTAGTTTTGGTTCGATCCCTTGACCCAAAATAATCGCCCAAATGAGTTCTACTGGACGGTTGTATTCACGCTTGAAACGGTTGGTTGTCTACGAAGTTAGAAATCCTCGAGTTCCATCAACGCTACTCTCATAACCCCCCCCCCCATCTAACTTCGAAAATTCACAAGCAAATCACTCCTCGATTGAGATGCATGAACCGCCGCGGAAATATCTATTGAATTCTATCCTCTGAGTAAATAAGAATTAAATAAAAAAAACAATAAAAAAAAATACCATTCCCCAAACACTGCCGCAAGCCACACACATCCCATGCTCACAACACCCTACGCCTACAGTCTGCCTACAATCCGCCTGCACACAATCCACGCAATTTAATCCCGACTCCAAAAAGACTTCCAAATGTCTTCAAACCCCCACTTTCAACTGGGCCGCCCCCCACCCATCAAGACTAGTCCGTTTTGGTAATCCCGGAAGCCTACTGTATCTAGCTAACATCAAGCAGTCAATTATATTCCAAGGGGAGAGAAAGCCAAAATCCTAGACACCAGCGTCACCGTCGTCAGCGCCGCTGCGCACAACCTCAAGGAGGGGTCCAGTCCAACTAACCACTGGACGTTCTATCTGTAGACCGAGGAGGCGAGCTTTAGACTTGACATGACCCCAGATCCCTCTGTTGGCGAAAACCCGTGGCTCGCTCATCGTGAGCCAGCTGAACTACTTGCAATCCCGTCAGGTGGTCAAGTCCGCCACTATATCCGTCCTACCGGGTACACTCGTGAAAGATCTCCTCCACCCCATCAAGGTCGATGGCTTCGACAGGTACAAGTTTAGCGCAGAAGGTCATGGCTGTCGCCATTGGGTCACGGAGGTCATCCTTTTGTGGCGTAGGAACGGACTGATTGGACAATGCGACGAGGCCCTCGAAGCCCTCAAGTCTGCTTGGAATAAGAACGGAAAGGTTGACGGTGGGCAGATTATTTATGGAGAATTTGTTTGAAGAACTCTAAGGTACTGTGCCCGTCATCGAGGTTCTGACGGCTTGGAGGTTCTCTTTGTTTCTACTCGGGAGCCATCCGGACTATCCTGTTGAATGTCCTGTGGATATCCTGCCAAGCTTTCTGCCGCGCAGCCGCGCTTCTTGTGGGGTATTTTCCGGTGTGCAAAGGTGCGCGCCATTATGCTCCTAAATGCTGGATGCGGCACACCTGTCTTCGCAATCTTAGTCTCTTCTAAAATTACTGTCTCTCAACTGCTTTCAAGTTCATGTACTTTACACTTGCACTGGCTCGGGGGCATGATAGATAGAAATAAACCCGGGGGTACGCCAGATAATACGCAGCCGGAAAGGGATACGCGTACGGGAGACAAAAGTCGTAGTTTCTGCTGTAATAACTGAAGTACATTTACTATGTATATACATGCCGCTGTTGCAACTCTCCTGCAAGTTTCAAACCTATCTGTGATTGCCATGGTAAGTTCGGAGCAACCGAGTGTTCAATCCTTCTAACAGATACCGAAGTCAACCTCTTAAGTGTACTGTTAAATTGATCTCACAGCTTTTCATAATGGGACAGCGACCTACTGACACTGACCAAGGCAAAAACAAGTGGACAAACACCCCGTGCTGACTGCTGACGTCCGAACCCCAATGACCAGTACAGTACATGCTATTCTATGTGAACTGTATAACAACCCCGTTGCTTTCCTCAGGGTCGTCCTTTAGGCGGAACAGATTTCCGCGTTGCAGGTTCACACCGTACCGTGTGATGCCTCCGAGTTGCCTTATTCTGTCAATCCTTCCTTCCATGCAATGCTCGTGTTTTCATTGATCCGACGCTCTTGTTGACAACATCCGAATGAACATAGTACGTCGAGAGAAATTTGAGCGAATCGCCCATAACAGATCCCATGACCCGGATGCAAGCATTCCCTATCAATAAGAAGACAGTACAATCGCCCTGTCGACAAACACTGGTTACTGAAAGTAAGCCAGGATAAGTGTCTATCTCCTTCTTGTTCCCAGCCCAAAGTGCCTGTAGTTAGGGCGCCGTCCGTGTGACAGGCCTCAGGTGTGCGACCCCCAATAATCGACACTAGTTTTCCAGTCCGCGATAATGACGAGAAAATATGGTATGTGCCGTCGGTCGTAGTTCGTAATCTTGTGAAGGAACCGATTGGGGAGAATATGTGGTTCCAATGATCCTGTCTTCCCCTCACTCCCATCCTATGGCCACATGTCGCGTGATACCAGGGCTACTTCTTCCCTGAGGCTGAAGCCAACCAAGCCGTAAAGTGGGGGGTCCGAACCGGGTTTGCATAAACTGTTCTTGCCTTCCGGCTTCCAGACGATCCATAAGCTCAGGACGGTCGACAGGTTAATTCAAATGTGCGTACTTATCATGAGGGCGGGTGTAGTCTCTGAACGAGAGTCTCGCACTGTGGATGAACGGATGAATTCTACTGCTTGTTGCAATGCTTCGAACGGGTCCCCAAATGTGACCCTGATTTTTGCCTCCTCGGGGGCCTTGATGCTGTATTGGGCGGCGCTACTGAGTGTTTCTGGCCCGAACAGAAGTGGTCTTCTATGACAATCGACTGGTCCCTATGCAGGCAGCGGGTGTGTTTTCCTGATCGTCGTTTCCAACAGCAAAGAGAAAATAAGGGGTAAATAAGGTAAGAGACTAAATCGAGGGCATGTAATCTAAGAGGTAGCGCGATAACTTCGAGGAAAGCGGTTCGCACCGAGAGTACTGGCAGACGTCCCGAGATAAGGTTGCTAAACAAGTAACGAGGATGTCGAGATCCTTGAATAGTGTCGCGAGTGATTCCTTGTGAGATTCCGTCGCAGCGGAGCATGGCAGTAGCGCGATGCAATAAAGAAGCTACTTAGGGCGTCGATGAGCAGAGTTGAGGGAAGAGCCGACTTAACTACCCGACGAAACAATGAAATGCGTTTTACTCCTCCGAGTGTTTGCGGACGGTCAACTTTGATGGTCATGGGTACAAAAGTCTGACTAGTGATATAAAATGGATTCATTTTAGTCAGAATATCATGAGGAAGAGTATAGATACTTGACCTTGGAAAAGGTTATATATTACATTGTACATGCTACTATATCATCTATGATTTTGGTATTTATACGATCTTGCAAATACACTGCTAGTATGTATATGGTACAGATTGTTATGAAAGTTAAACTTTCAAAATATTCATGACAAAAAAAAGGTCCAAATAATGGGTACAGAGGCCCGATTCAAGTTAATGAGGTCAAGTACCTTAAAATGGGTTTATTTTTATCAGGATATTATTAGGTAGAGTAAAGAGAGTTCTGACTCGGAAAATAGCTAGAAGAGTGAATTTTGATCTAATTTTCTGATCCTTTAGTACTATTTTCCAATCCTCGTCGTTTTCACCGAGGTACATAATTCAAAACACCAACACCATCTAGCGCTTCAATGACATTCCAAGCATTATGAATATATCCAACAGCACCCAATATAAAAGTGACATATGTTAATGTGCCTCGGGGCTATAGCGGCGTACGCTCCTGCACCATATTCAATTCACTCTAAGGCGATGGACGACGGTATGGCGGTAATAGAAACTGCTTGTTCGGAGTAGAAACTACAATATATTAGAGCTTACTTATACCCGTTCCCCAAACTCCATACCCCCACAAAGGCACAATGAAGAATCAAAACGCCAACCCTGGCACCATATGTTGAGGATACAAAAAGCCATCCCCCGCTTACACCGTCATAACAAGCCGCTGAACTGAAGTACTCAAAAACAACAATCATAAGACACTACATGAAATCAATGAACACGGGCACGCCTAGCTGTGTCAACGCCTACGTTTGCTCCTCCTGGGAAAATATATCTTCCAGGTTTTGTCCTCCTGAATGTCTTTCCAGCTTCACAACCAACTACTGGTCTTCATTATCAAACAAATCGGAGAAATATTGGATAGTCAAATCACTGACTGTCATCCCACGGTGGACAGCATAAATGACTACAGCCATGATAGCAATTCGACGGCACGATGCTCCTCGTTCCTCACCGTCAATCCAAGCGTCAAGCAATCCCATCACGGCATCACGGCCCACAGAGATATGCGTAGAATTGGTCGAACTTTCCCTACAGCGTGTTTGAACTTCTTCTGTGAGGTCTGTCTGCGAAAGCCAAGTGTCGAATGCCGGGGGCAGTTGAAGGTTTTGTGTAAATGCTGCTCTGTTGGTGCCTTTAAAGCCGAACAGGCCGAGAAAGCATTCGATGATGTTTTTGAGGTGGATCTTTACCAGCTGCAGCCTCAGATATCTATCTTAGCACAGATATTTATAGATATTTATAGATATCTGGCGCTGAAAGGAGGAGCGGTGGATATTCATAACTATTACCAGTATAAATGATATTCCGGTAGTGTATGGTTTCTGGCCTTGCAATCTGTAGATATCTATAGACCGGTCAAATCAAGATCCGCATCGATCTGCAGGTCGATAGTCTGGTCAGATTGAGGTTTTTAAAGCCGCCCTTGGCGTAGACCGGCCCGGTAACAGGCCATATCTGACCGATCTGACCGCTTCGATTCACTACAGAAGATAGAAGCACTCGACGACCGAAAAATCTGAACCTTGAATAATCGATTCTTTTCGGAAATTTTCCTCCAGCAGGACATGATACAAAACTTGGCCGACATCTAGACGCAAAATTTATTAGCAGATATTGCCATCGAGGGCGAAAATGAGCATACTTGACAAAGCAGTTCTGGGTAGCTCCGTCGTGAAATCGAGTACCACATACTGCTTGACCTGACCACTCTGGACCATACTGTGATATACGTCGCCTGATTTGAATCTGGAGCAGCGCTCTTCGAGTTTGTCGGAAGACCCGACTAATTCGATCGCCCAATGTTGGCCGCAAATATGCAAGTCGATTTTTCCCCCACGCTTTGTCATGTATTCTGGGCTGACGAACAAGGGGCCGTCAAGCAATGGCAACACGTTCCTGTAAAATTCTTTTTGATAAGCATCTTCGTACGGGGCCGTAGCTGGATCATGCGATCTCCGAGGTTCCGAGAGCAGGCTGGGCGAGAACCCCCTGATCACTGCAATTGATAGATCAAGAACATTGCCATAGGGTAGACTCATAGCAAGACCGCTAGATGTCGGGGGAACAAGCACCATACTGCAGAACCTGTTTGTTCATTAAAAATGGTGCTGTAGGTTTTAGAGGCGTAAAGCTTACCAAAAATGCAAAGGACTAGCAAAATAATACACTATCTCGTCGTTAACGACTTCGGTGTGCACCCACCCATTCTCCACAAGTCTCTCGACAGACTGCACAGAGAAATCTTTAAAGACTTCCGCAGTGGATGGACCGCCTGAAGCGACCATCGCTTTTAACACCGATGAACAGTCGAGTTGTGCAAGGATCCTTTTTGATGGCAGCCCTCTAGCAAATTTCTCACCCTTTAAGGACTGGAAGAGTGTCATTGGTGAATTTAGGAGGAGACGGTTCACGCTGTCTAGGTCCAAGGGTCGAGATTGTCGGAGAACCGGTTCAAGCACCTGTGAGAAGTTAGAAGCTTGATCAACACGGAGCTATGAATTTGAGAGACATACTGGACAACGCTTCAACATCATGGAGACGATAGACGAAATAGCACCCACGTGTCCCTGAGTGATCTCAAACAATGTATTCCTCAGGTCTTCAGGGAACTCCAGATGCCCCAGACTCTTCACTAAACGTAAAACCAACGAATCCGCCTCCTCACGGTCTCAGAGGAGGCCTACAGATTGCAGCCCGCTCGACTCGGGAACCGGTGCAGCAACCAGCGAGATTCGTTGCTCTGTACTGACGAGCTGAGGCGTCTTTATATAACGGGCTTTGGATTCGTCGAGGCCTTGGTAACCACCACCAGGTGATCCATAGCTCGAAAAGGTTATCACATACGGTCCACCTGGGGTTCCGAGGCTTTTGAAGAAACCTGTCCACAACGCTGTGTCCCAATTGGCCTCTTGAGCTTCGTCGAGAAGCAAATAAGCGGAGTAGCCGAGCCAGGTGCGGCCGTGTACTCCAGTCTGTTCAGTAAGGTAACGCTCCCAGTTCCCTGCCTCTTTGACGTCCTTTTCTGGCCAGCCGGTAAGGAGGTATACGGGAAGACGGTTCTCCCGGAGCAAGGTATTGCAGATAAGTCTACATATCGTCGTCTTGCCGGAGGCCGGGGTACCCCTAACGATGACAAAGGAATATTTTTTGACTCAATGGAGGATTTCATTCACAAGCCCTGTCCGGTAGATTGTGTCCTCACTAATTGCTGCATCATAAGAGTTAGCCACGATATTGGATCCACGAGACAAGATCACATACGCCAGGGTGTCTTGGAATCATAGGTGTCTATGGTGGCTATAAGTACAATTCGAGAAGAAGAAATATCATTCAGCATGGGGTACCATACCAGATGGATTCCCGAACTGCTGGTCCAGCCATGCACTGCCTGATTCATGATTGGAGAACGGGTGTCCACAAGAATCCCGCGTACATTTCTGTTGTGCTTGTTGCGAGATTGAAGCGCCGTTATTGAGCAGAGGGAAGAGGCCGTCCGGGCAGGGGCATTGGTATGGGCCCAAGGTAATGGTGCATCGACCTGCCATGGTAACTGGCAAAGATGGGCTGTCTGTTTGGGAAGCTGTGCCGTCTGATGCTGTTCCAACCGCTTGTGGGTGTCGAGGGCGAGTTCCGTCGTCAGTCACCACGGACTGGTCGAGGTCGGGGGTAACTACCGAAAGACGCCGCAGAGGATCCTTCTCCCCTAGTTTGGGTACTCCGCCAGAGCTTTGCGAAGTACATGATTCCTGGAGCTGCTAGATTGGTGCACAGCGCGGCAAGCTACTAGATACTTAGGTGGATATCGAAGTTGGCTTGGCGACACTCCATCTGCTGCGTCTGATCTCGTCTCGCGGCAAAGGAGGGTAAACGAGAGCCTGCTACGTCGGGGGTCCATCCAAACTTGAAGGTACGTACTCTTTAGCGATTGCCGCCACGCGGATGTGAGCGGGTCTTCAGATCTTTTTCATATCTTTCGTTGGCGGCGGCAACTTTTTAAGCAAAAAAAAAAACCCCACGAGAAACCCACGAGAAACCCACGAGAAACCCACATGGCCGCGCCACTAAAAATTTCTCCCATTAACCCGTCTTGAATGGATGGATCTGAATTCCGGAACTAGAGTAGACGATATGATGTTATATAGTCTAAACCCACGAACCAACGTAACGGGATAAAACACACCATCCATAGCCGTGAGGTAAAGGAATGTTCCTTTCCCACGCCACAGACGGGAAACACACACAGCAAACCCCGTCATTCCGGTTAATCGGACATAGTTCGAGTGATATTCACGTACTAAGATCAGGCTATATACTTAGATATTTTGACAACACACCAACCGGAACCCAACCCCTCTATAGCCAACGATGATGATGGATAGTCTGAAGAAAAAAATTATTCACTAGCTTTATAGACACGATTCCCTTCAAGACACCCCACCCAAATAATGCAAGTATGTAATAGATAATTCTTTAGATCAACGCCGATAGAGTACACACAAAACAAAAACAGCAAACCCTCGGGGGGACGAGAATGAAAAAGACAAAACGAAGAAAAGAAAGAAAAAAACTGCTATACATAAAAACTAAAGTATACACAAGCCCCCCGAATGCCAAAAGCCAAAAATCGAATCGCCAGTAGGTAACGCAGCAAAGTCTGAACAAGATGTAAAAAAAACCAAACACCATAGCCTACCATGTCATGTTATCGTCAAGTAGTACTTAAGTTAGCAAGATTGTTTTTTTATCCCCAAACAGACCAGTACCAATTTGAACAAATGCAAAGTTGACCCCCAATAAAGAAATCCCAATAAACAATAAAGCACTATTCGCACCGTAGACACCTGTATCAAAGCATAGTTGAAATAAACGAAAAATTGAGGAAGCCAACAAGGCGGGACACACGGCAGGCCTGGCCGCTAGATTTCTCTTCTAGAACCATACCCTCGTCATGTGTTGACCGAGACACTGGGTTTCCGCACACGATACTCAAATGTATCATCACACTCCTTCCTAGACGACGACGGTCCATTCGTCTGCTCCGACACACCACCCAAGTCCCCCCGTGATTTGCTGCCGTCATGGATGCGGATCCCGGGTATTGATATGTTCGAATTCCGAGATGCTGACGATAACGTTCTTCTCGGAAGCTCGCCCGATGGTGAATAATAATCCCAATCCACGTTGCCCCGATTACGCTTTTCGGGGAAACCACCATCCATCAAACCCTCTGATTCCTGATCTACCATCTCCTCGTCTGGCACTGGTTCGTCTTCGACATATCCAACAATGAAGCCTTCCTTATCTCCAAACAAAAGCATAGGTCGTTTGTCGATTTCCTCTTGGGGACTATGACTTCGGTCAATGCGTCCTGTATATGGCTGAGGACTTGTCGAAGCGACGCTTGAGTTGTTGCTACGAGACGGCCTTGGTGTTAGGACCCACTTGGCCCAGATAGAACCAGTGACCTTATCCATGGGAACTTGGATTGCCCTGGGTTGCTTCCATGAAGTACTCCACAGATATACCATTCCAGTCTGTTCAGAGGATTCGTTATCCGGAGAACATTGAATCATCAGTAAGTCAGGGATGCTCGGATGCCAGTTTATCGACTTGATCGGATTCAAATGAACGAGAACTGCATAAGGGCGGAGGAGCTTCAGTGACCAGATCCATACTGTGGATGGCATGTTGTCTGATTTGGTTGCAATCAGCGTTCCATCAGGATTGCTGAAAGCCATAGCAGAGATTCCGGTTTTTGGCTGCGCATCCGATGGATTGAAAGGAACAGTTGGTAGGGTAGTTGGCTGCGGGACAAGAGAATAATATCGATCGCGGGCCGAACTTGCACACTCTGACCACACAGTAACGCCAGGCAACCTGATGGTCCTGGTATGGTTCATGGATATGACCTATATCGAGGGTCAGCCGGATTTCTGTCGTATTTCCAGGGGTAGATCAACGTACTGGAGAAAACGTATAGTTGCTCAGGAAGCACATTTTTCCATCATAGCTTCCTATCGTTAAGAAGTCACCTGCAGGACTCCATTCAACCGTCTTGACGCCTAGCCCTTCGCATGGCTTTTCGTGTGTCCTGTAAAGATGCCCATCCGCCGTGTATACCAAAACCCTGTACCCCACAGTTGCGGAATCCCACACAGCCAACCATCTCCCACACGGTGACCACTTAAGGCCTTGCGCGTCTAACGTTGGCAAAGTGAAAACGGACGATGTCCTATAGGTTGTGTTCTGATGGATCGATATGGCATCGTGAGTCCCGGAACGCGTAAGTATCGCGAAGTGTGACGTATACGGTCGATATCCAAATCCTTTCGTTGAGAATTTAGGGTGTGGGATCTCGATGTGTTTTGACGTGATCAGATTCCATACAGTTACCTTAAGCTGTGACCTCGGGTCAGCCCTTCGTCCTGCATCCAGATCCGATTTGGGACAACAAACCTGGAAATCTGAAAAAACAACCACTTCATCCGCGTTTCTGCCGAACTCGACATTCTTTATTCCTCCGAATCCCTGGCTGATTGTTGCCGTCCACTTCTCATCCTTCACGTCAAAGACCAGAATCGTCTCATCATCTGCCAGGAGCACCCGCTGGGTAACAATACCCTCTTCTTCCGAGTTATCTATCCCACTCCGTCTCTTGCACCAAAATCCGTTCCACGATGGTGATCCGTTGATGTCGTTTTGGGGCTTGGGTGACCACTTCATGAATTTGATGTTTGACGCGAATCGTGGGTTAAGGTTTATTATCCGTTGAACAAGGAGGCTAGATGCTGAACGAATAACGAGTTTGGGCGGAACGATCGAGGCGATGAAGGTTCCATTTGGTGAGGGCACTGAGCCATTTGCGGCTTGTTTGGGGTCAATAAAATGTTCTGAGCGGGCTCTAATGACAAAAGAACCTTTGTGCATACCTCTGAATACCGATGAAAACTCCATACCCTCTAACCCTTACTCGCTCTCGACAGAATCCCGTTTCTGGGGGGGATTGCACACACGGGAAGTCGACCTCAAGCTTGGGATCTGAAGACGCGGTGCGCTGGTGATGACAACGGGTAGCCGAAGGTGATGAGTGGAGGTGTAGGTTTAGTTGATGTTGGTTGGCAGCAGTAATTTAGGTAGCGGCAAGACCAGACCGGGCGATGACGATGGATGGGGGTGTCGAGATGAAGGGTTTAACACGGCCGTTAACAAATGCTGAAACCAGGTACAGTATTGCAGACGCGGTGTAGAATTTTGAACCTGCCGATCGTCGCGGTATACTTCGATCGTGACGGAATGGTTTAAAGAGAGGCGGAAAGGAAGGCAGGAAAGGTGGGAGGGGAGGGGAGTGTGGGAGGAAAGGACTTTTGTTTGGGAGGAAGACAAGCGGGTAGACAAGCGGTGGTGGTGGTGGGAGGGATTGCCTGCGCCCGGTTGCTGTTGCTTGGTTGCTTTGGTGTTGTTTTTAGTGTGTCACTCACGGTTCCCTTTTCTTCTCTTTTTTTCACTCACACCCGTGCAGAGCAGACGAAGAGCATTCGATGGCTGGCTTGCTGGATGATGTGTGATGGGGTGTGTGATGGGTAGGTGGTGGTGGTGGTGGTGGTGGTGGTGGTGGTGAGAGTGTGATGGGCAGACGGTGTCAAGCAGCAAGCAGCAAGGCAAAAGGTTCTAAGGTAAGGAATGTAGCAGTAGGAGGGTCACCGGGGAGCCGGTGGTCAGCTTTTCGGGGTGGCTCCGAAAAACAGAGCAGTGGCAGCACCAGTAGCTGGCTGTGCGTGGACGTGCTGTGTTCTGCTGTGCTGTGTCGAATTTGTTGGGTTGAATGGGAGGGAGGAAGGGAATTCGTCGGACGTCTGAGAGCCGAGAAAGGAAGTGACTTGTGAATGATCGACTCGCTGTGACGAAAGAGAGGGGGGTTGCGGTGGGATGTAGGGGAGAAATGCAGGGTTGTGGGGAGCAGCAAGCAGCAGCAGCAGCAGCAGCAGCAGCAGCAGTTAGCAGCAGCGGTGGAGCGGTGGAGCGGTGAAAGGAAGGGGTGCGGGTCATGCAGCGCAAGTCGCAGCGCGGTGAGAGAACAAGATTCATCTGTCGCTGCGCGCTGCTGTGGTGTGGTGTTTGCTGCTGCGTCGGAGAAAATTGGAAAATTGCGAGTGGTTGCTGCAACAAGGTTGAACAGGGTCCAGACACATTTCGCATCTGGAACCGACGCAGTGACGTAATTCCGGCTCCAACGCACACAACCCGCGGCTTGACTCTAGCTGCAGCCGTCGTCTAGGTAGACGGGCCTGTGGGCTTGTCCCTTTTTTGATTGAGCCGCTCACGATATTTATCTGCTAACGAAATAAAGGAGATGGAGTATCGTCACTTATCTCCCTCACATACTTTAACTGTTGCTCTCCATAAGTACTGAACTGTGCTTGAGCGCTGAGTGA
>MU122160.1:168856-187908 GCA_014904905.1 Wilcoxina mikolae CBS 423.85 | reverse complement strand
TCCCGGCCCTCCCGCTCCCTCCCTCCCTCCCTTGGCCATGAAGAACTACATACACCATACGAGCACATGCAGGTATCCCGTTGACACTAGCTTTACGTATACTAGAAAAACCTATTGGCAGGAACACACAGCATAGGTGTCGTCGTCGGGGCAGGATGGAAAGAATTTGATATGAGATATAATTTCTCTCTCAGAAGAGTCAAATCACAAGAAGAGAACCAGCCACGCAAGGGACGGGAATGGTGGTGTGGTTCGAAATACTCTATTGTTATGAAAGAACCCTGTGGCTATCATTCCCGCAGCCCCTGCCAATGTGTGCAATGTATGATGTACTCTACAACAACAACAAAAACAACAACAACAACAAAAATAACAGCAACAAAAATAACAGCAACAGCAACAACAGCAACAGCAACAACAGCAGCTGTGTAATTTATCACATGGTTTGATTAAAACACGACTCACGACTCCCGTCAACTTACTCTGTTGTGCTCCGCTATTTTAAAGGTCACAAATCCATTTTCATAGAGTACAGTACAGCTTCTTTCTCTCCAATAATCAGTCCCTGTAATAATTCCCCGGGCCCCCTCCTACTCTTGATGTACACGTAGGTAATTGTCATGTCATAAGCAGTAATAATAATCCGAGAGTGAGAAAAATTATCCATTCACCTATACATCTGCATAGCGTCAAACACGCCATTGTGTTCGTTCATGCCGCCACTTCGACGTCTGTTGTCCATAACACTCGCACTCATCAGAGCCATTTTGCAAGCATCTCTAAGCTCCTGATCCACATAGCCCTCCGGGTTGCTGCTGCTCCTACTACTCTTGCTGCTCTTGCTGATGGTCCTGGCTCGTTTGTCTGATTTATTCTTTTTCTGTGCTTCATCTTCATATTCTTGCATCATCCGTAAAGCACCAATCCACTGTCCACTAGCCACAATTTGTTTAGGTGTTTCTGGAGGTGTGTCGACGTTGGGCGTCTCTTCTGGCCTTCCGGTAACCGGTAAATTCGGGGCATCGGGTTCTATTCCTTCCAGGATACTGTAGTCCACCGAGTCTGGTAGTCCTAGATCTTCGGGATCGACATAGCCCCAGCTGTTGCTCCTTGTCGCCGATGGTGGATCATCCTCTATCATTCTCTCCCCGGAAACATGGACGGATCCAACGTCTCCTTCAAACTCCTTGATGCTTTCAGTCCAGCCAATGGTAGAGGCCGAGGTACGTCTCATGTTCTTCGGCGTGTTGACCGAGCGGTAGTACTTGGAACTCGTTCTTGTGGGGATCGCCCTCGGGCCTGCCGATTGCCGCATGGAAGCATAACTTTTTGTGGCACCTCGGGGAAGGAAGGTCGGCGTCGGTAACTCCGGTGAAAGATCTGCAAGAAAATTCTTTCATCAGCATTGCAATGACGACAACGATCATGCAAGGAACTTACCAGCAAGGGACAGCTGTCCGTCACCGATAGTCAAGTCAGACACCTTGCTGAACTCCAGTAACTTCCAGTTGTTCCCTTGCCTGTTAAAATTCCGGATCCCACTTGAACTACAAAGCCTCGAATTGCGGAGAGACAGATAGGATCTCTTGTTCCTGGGAGGTGGTCTTCCTTCAAAGCTTCTTTCCCTCTCTTGTTTCTGGTACCGCCTGTCCAATAGATATAAATTGATCGGGTGATGAATAAAAACGCTTCCTTTTGCTTTCGAAGTCGGCATAAGCAGCTGCTTTGTGATCTTATCCGACCCGAAATACCGGCGCAGCTCATCAACCAGTGCCGCACTGGGCTCACTGCACGGCGTATGTACAGGTATTAGAACTGCCGCTCGTTTGAAAACACTATCTGCCCAGTGAAATATCCCGGTTGTGCCTTTAATCCTTTCATAGCCGACATGCGAGTGATTCTGCTGTTTCAGAGTACGATCCAAAAGACGAAAAAAGAGACTGGGGCGTTTCTTCAATCTAGCCATCTGTGGGTTTACTCCTCTCGGTATCGTGGGGGCAGATCTAGATCTTCTTGGACGACCACGCGCCGTAAGGAGTCTTCTGGAAGCAGATGTCTTCACAGAAACATCCTTTGATGCTCCTTTATTACAATGGAACACACGCCGAACATCTGCTCTCCAGCTTCGGGACTCCTCGCGATGATGTTTCTGCTTTTTCGGCGTGCAAACGCCGTCGTAACGATCAATTGAGCGAATCGTGCTACCCGGGTTTGCTATTACTGAGCTATTGCTGCAATCGTAATCCAGTGGCACAAATGCTCCCATGGCCTGTATATCGACGGAAGTAAGTGCATCATCTGACTTGCTCGTGGAACGGACGCCAGTCTCGATTCCCAACTCATTGGTATGGTTACTATCATCCGGTCGGCTTGTTTCTTTTGACCTTTGGTTCGCCTGGTTCGCCAGAGTTGATGTTTTATCGTGATACGTTTCATGAGGGCGGTTTACTCGATTGATATCATTGAGACTCGCGGATTGTCTGATATGAGACATGCTTGGCCTGTCACTCGTAATAAGGTGCAAAGACGTAGTTGAAGACGATCTAAAGCTTATGTCTATAGATGACCGATATGCTTGCCATTTATTCTGACAGTTGACTGGGATATTACCCCGCCGGGTTTCTGCACCTGGTGTAGCATCATTGACAGGGACAGCGAGAAGATCGGTGAATCTGTATGGTGGTTAGAATTGTAGCGATGTATTAGAATCACAGAATTTCACACCTTGTAATACTGTTCCCGCCGTCACCTGCCTGGTCAAGTCTCCCATGCACCCCAGGCTCCACCAACAGCAATCTAGGGGCACTGTTGCTTCGTCGGAGTCCGCTATCGTGTTTTCCAAGCTTCATCGGTAAGTGAAACGACACTGTCGAGCGACGATTCACAAGAGCCTGCTTCTCATTGTAGAAGAAGACAGGTTTCTGTCCCCGCAATTCCTCGCAGAGGTTGATTAAATCCAGACTGCCAAAAGATTCTGATGGTTCTGGGACCAAGCGGGAAGGATACAAAACTAGCTCAGGAAGTGTTAGATGATCCATAAGGTAGTGAGAGGATGCAGCTGGATGCAGAGATCAATTGGGTACTCGACAATTGGCCAATGCGTCGGCGAATTGCTTTGAATTTACTGTGGCCACGTTTCGAAGCAACAAAGAATGGCAGTGGTGGGTGGCAGGTGGAAAGGAAGGAGTAATCGAATGTAGAAGTGGGTGACCACGAGTGACGGGAACGGTGAGTGTCGGTCGCGTCATGCATCATCACCCCCAAACCAACCCAATAATCATTTCTAATTCTTTCGACTCAAATCGCTCCGTCTATGTACTGTAAGAAGTAATAATACAAAATCATTTAAGGTGAAGGAATACAAAAAGTCGCCTACATGTACAAACATATCCCTCCATAAAATCACATCGCCAGCGCATGAGTACGTATATCCACTCCTATTTGAAGACAAACGACCAACTCCTGAGAAACACAAAACACCACCAACAAAAACGCCAAACCACAGCAAGTCCAACGTCCAAAATCTAAGATACAGTACAGCCGCCCCATACTTTATTATTCTTATCCACCACCATTCCCACGCCTCTATCAATTTCTCCGTCAATTACAAGCCTATCTTTCTCAAATTGTCGAGTGATCTTTCCTGCAGAATATACACAACTGCCTAGACCGTACCTGACAAGCGAATCCCCAGTCAAGCTTCCAACCACAAATACGCCTGGTGTGACTTCAAGGTCCGATTCAACTCGTCTCCTCATCGTATCCGCAGAAACCCATGTCGCATCGACAACGCCAACTTCCTTTCTGAGGTCCGCAGAGAGGTAGCCAAGACTCCCTTTACGGCCGGCGCAATACTTCAATTCTGAGACGGTTCGCTCGATTACCCCATCGTTGGCCGTCAGAATCTTGATCCTTCCATCCGGACAGACAGTTATCACTTGTGAATTTGGAAATCCCTCGTAGGTATCATTCCAATCGCGAAAGGTATCTCCTGGATGGTGGCTTTGCGGCCCTTTTTGGCCAGACCCTGTTCGAGCCAATGTAGCGAGTTTCATCTGTCGGTAAATCTCCGCATATTCAGGGTAGGCTTGTGGATGACATCCTTTTAATGGACTAGGGCGCGATGGGTTCCATTTGTATATGTGTATTATCTTTCTGTGCGAGCTTTGGCTGAGAATTACATCTGCAGCAGTGAACCCTGAACCGACGACAAGAATCGGCGCTGTTGTTGACCGTAACTGTGGTTGTTGCGGACCGTTCTGGAGGAGCGGAAGAAATATTGGTGGTGGCGGGATAGTATATGTAAAAATACCAGTGGCCAAAACAAGGTGCCTGCAGACAATTACAAATGGCTCGCCTGACTTTCGCCTCTGGACTCGAATTGTAAATCCTTGGGAGTTCCGAGAAATCTTCTGAACAGTGGTGTTGGAGTACATTGCCGCGGAAATTCCGACTGCCTTAGGGTAGCTTGCATAGTAAGAGGCAACGTCTCGGCGAGTTGGTCGGATCAAATCGGGAAGCTGCTCATCATGTAGACGCTTGTAGTGCTCGGGAAACGAGTAACCCGGCAAAGTAAACATCTCCGCATAACTGAATTACAGTGTTAATACACATCCCGCAGTAGCGCGCCGCCATGGAAACTATTGGCATACCTCAACGTTCCAATATCCCAATTGGCCGATACTGGATTCTCCGTCCATTGTCCACCAGCTTCAGCCGCGGAACCAAGCACAATATGGTCCACTCGCTTCGCAGGATTCTTGTCCCACCGCAACCTGGACTTCGACTCGCCGATCTCTGTATCTGCATTTGGACGCATCAAGGTATCCAGCAGCGTGTGTACTGGTAGTGCCTGATCAGAGTACGACATTTGCGATGATGCATGGAAATGTTCGGTCAGATATTCAATGGCTTTCTGAGAGTCCAGAATATCACACAACGACTGTCCGGGAAACCTGGAGAGCTTCCCATGGAGGACTGGATCAGGATGCGAACCATGTGTTACCGGGTCGTACCTCGGCACGTTTCCATGGAGGATGTAACTCAAGAACAAAGCTGCGGGACCGTTTCCTTCAGTCCGGTCAGCATAGATTCGAGCCACTCATTGCGACCCATGAACACACCAGGTCTCGCCAGTGAACAAATAATCAAGCAAGATATGCCATACCTACAACCACCGTATCTGTTGCTCTAAAGTTGGCCAATTCTCTGTGGTAGTTTGTTGTGTCGGATGACGTATAGCGTCGCCGATTTGCTGTAGGCATGTTGGTCCGAATGTGTGTATCTTTGCAAGGTCCTGCGAGCCGTGCTGTTGTATAGGGTTGATTCTCCGCGGGAGTTTGGTAGATATGACGGAGATCCGGCAGGGTGAAGCTGACAGAATCCCAATGGCGTGGCGGATATATCTGACTTGAATTGAATTCAAGGGAAACGATTCAAAGTGGAGAACGCAGGTGGTATGATTTGGAAGATATCATACGGCAAAGTTCTGTGCGAGCGGAATGCACCGGAGCCCCGACTGGAGTGACGTGACAGCTGTGCAGCGGGGAAGGCGGGGGACCACAATCGACAGACAAGAAGAAGAAAAAGAACTGTTCGACATAGTATAATCCCGACTGAAGAGGATACGAGAGAAGGGAAGCCGGAGTAGGCCATCATAGATATTTGCGCTAGGAGCTGGACTGGGGTGTGGTGGTGGTGGAGGTGGGTGTAAGTAGCGGGAAAGAAGCAAACTAAACACCGCCAGCTGATTAATACGGTTTTAGGATGACGGCGTCCGGCAATCAAACTGAACCCGAATGGAAGGCGATATGACTTGACAAATTGATGGGAAATGATGGTGATGGCAATGAGAAGGGCGAGGATGAGGCATCACTCGGCGTGTTGGAGTCTGTTGTCCAAACCACCGCCGTCATGGACAATGATTGTGGATCTGTGCAGGTCGAGTGCGTACTCTAGAGTACTCCGTCAGGGACAACTTGTGAGAGCCGCATAATCAATCTACCGACCGACCGCGCATCCTTACAAAACATCATCCATTGCGCCATTTCACCTGATTGATGCTTGGTCGCCATGCAATTGACTCCACCCGTCCAATACATCATCATTGCTCATCCGCTCGTATGTTCGGGGTGCACCACAGCCCCAAAGGCATCACAATTCTCCACTGTCACCCCATTTTCGAGCTGTTGGGTGACAGCTTCAAATGGCAACTCCAGCCATATTTAGCCTCTTTGATATTTATATTAAGAAACTTTAGGACTTAGCAGGTGGTCAAGATCCCGCCCAAGTTGTCGCGGCGTAGTTGACCTGTCAACTCTACATATGCAACACAACAACCACGACCTCCTGCTACCAACAAACAATTACAACTTCTAATTTCAATATCTGCCGATGCCTACGATACACGCATTTCGGATCACTTCCTCTGCCTTGGGCGTGTTATTTCGACTTTATGATGGCTGTGTGCGGTCATTCGGAATGACCCTGCGTATATCGCTCATCCGAAGTTATTGGACACCAACCGAGGGAGACATCGCTCTAGCGGACACCCGCTCATCCACCAGAGAATTCGGGCTACACCTAGTCCACCTATCCCGGACTGGAAGTTTCAATACGGCTGAGAATACTGAATTTGTATGACTTTTAGTGGCGCTGGGCATTTCCACAAATGCTTGCTAGGTAACGATCTGGATTCTGGTTTACCTCTGTTCCTTGTCGCGTCACAACATGAGATTCCTCGGGTTGAATCTGGATGTTGTGTGGCTATGTATGGCATAGGTATCGGTAGGCCGTTTGACTGCCTTCCTTGCCACATACCACAGGTATGCAGGGCATAAATAGTGCGAATTATCTTCCGGTCAACGGAACTGCACCCGGGGACATCGCGACCATAATGGGCTGTAGAAACGTGTCCACCTTGCCACCAGATCGAGACGACAGTGTGGCGAACTCGCGTATCTGGCCGGATTTACGTTTCTCCGTAGTTATCCCATCTGCATTGCATGACTGCGATCGTATCATGTTGATTGAGGAAGCATAGGCGTCTAATTCATTGTACTGAACTAAAGAATTCACTCATAAAACACCAATCACACAGTTTCTTTTACCGGGTTTGTGTTTATTCCAGCTCCTTGTCTATCAATTCTAGAAAGTCCTTGCGCGAATTCCGCTCACTCGGCTGGTAGTACGTTCGTACATTTGTCGTGTACCGGAAAATACCGACGTTTCAGCATCACACGGTGCTTTTTCCGAATCAAAGCAAAACACAACAGCCCATCCCATTAATATGTTGCAGAGACAATCACCTCAGACAACTAACATACAACTCGGGGTATGGCAAAAAGCATAAAATGGAAGATGGGACATAACCGGACTTCACACCAGTCATATCTTGCATAGGGGAATGAGACCTCAAGGATATAGAGTACACGATTCAGGTGGAACGACAAGAAAGAGACTCCCTGTTTAGACCAAAAACGCCCGCTTAGAATTTCTACCATATTCCCCCCCAAATGCCTCCAGTTTTACACCCACAAGGATCGCCTCAAGGCCTGTAGGCCTACCGTCCGTTCCATGGACTGTCTGTATTCGAAGACGCCACTGAGCCCGTTTGACGGTCCACATATTGCCTTCACTCTCTTCCATGCTTCGACTCCGTTTCAACCTCTTGCTAGGTCCCTGTGTGGGGTGTGAGGACGGGCTTGGGTTTTGTGGTTTGGTGGAGGGCGGTCTGCTTAACGCCCCGTGCACTGAAGGCCACTGAGAAACCGGAGAATTGCTGCTGCCAATGCTTCGTCCAGCATCACTACCGCGCCGATTGGCATTGCCATATGAATCGGATCCAGCCATACTTCTAACCTCATCTGGAGGCTCAGCTTCGCCGATAAGAATTCCGTCGCGGTCCCACATTTCTTCACCGTCAAGAGTCAGATAGCATTCCGGGCCTATGCGGATCTTAACTTTGTCGGCGGACAGTGGCGTATTTCCCGGGCTCGCGGGGCCCGAAGTTGAAGGCGCGCCGCCGTTTATTCGCTCATTTATCATTTTCAGCCCCATGGGATATTCATGAGAAACAGGAAGGCCGAGTTTATTGGTTACGACTTGAAGCAGAGCTGATACTCGTTGGTTTGTTACACCTGAGAATTCGGCCCGGCTCTGTCGCCAGTCGATCTTCGTAGTTTCGCCAGAGCTCTCGATAATCAATTCCCTGGGTTGCTCGTCGACGAAAGGCCGCGCATAGTTG
Source organism: Wilcoxina mikolae CBS 423.85 (assembly GCA_014904905.1). Lineage (NCBI taxonomy): Eukaryota > Fungi > Ascomycota > Pezizomycetes > Pezizales > Pyronemataceae > Wilcoxina > Wilcoxina mikolae. The sequence goes on along the minus strand of MU122160.1, from coordinate 179,663 downwards.
ATCCATCCCGGAACATAGGTTGGCGCGCTTGTACCCGCCGATGATATCGTATCTGGAACGAATGATATGCCTGATGGCCTAATATCTTCTAGTCGGATTACAATTTCTTGCTTCATTCGTCTTGGATTCCATGATATTTCATGGGGAATCAATTTTTGTTCAAGTCCTTTGAAATGAAAGTACCTGCAATCCCGTAATAACTCTTGGCGGTGCTCCTCATTCCGGATTTGAACGGGATATCCGCGCAGAAGGTGTAGCAACTCCGAAAATACTTCTGCAGACCTGTTTGGGACCTCTGGGGGCAGTATCGACGGCGGTCTCAACAACCCTTCCCGGTTGAGTCCGGGAAATATCTCACTCGGATTCGAGAAAAAGACAGCAAAACCAAGCGTGAAGTAGTTGGGAGAATTTCCGGGGGCTTGAAATAGATCACGGTTGATTTGGAAGTGTCTGGATCCTATCGATATAAAAATCTCAGACTCGAATAGTTGGGATATCAACTTTGGCACTAAATATCCCTTACGTTAGTGAGCGGCGGCTATGCAATAGTATTGGTGTAACCCACAACTATAAAATTGTGCATCCGCAAAAAGCCGTACAAAGTGCGGCCCATCTCTCGGAGAGATATGGTAACCTGATAGATTTTGTAAGCAAGCTGTCGTGCATCAACGATCGCTGACGTTGGACCTTGTAAATGCCTCGCAATATCTCTGAATGTCTCTGGATCACGGTCGATATACAGTGTACGCAACTGTTTTCCTTCCTGAGTTGCAAGTTGCCGCTCAAAGAACTGAGAAAAGTATGAGGGAGCTCTAGCATTCTAAGTTTGTATCGTATAGCGAAGTAGGGAGGAACTGACCATCAGAGGATATGGAAGCTCCGCTACCAGAAGCGTTAGTAGCGTTCGCTCTACTTAGGGGATTGAGAGATGCTCACCTTAGACGAAATAACTCGCTGCCGATTTGGATGGGAAACACCTTAACATGTCGGAGTCAGCTTCAAACAACCCTAATCCGCAAGCTGACGTGACCACCATGCCTTTTCGTGAGGTAGAATGCGTGGAATGTCCGGGAACCATGAGTTTCCTGACATTCGGGGCTCGTCGGAGAGAGAGCCACTAGTACCGCTCATCTTCTGGTTCGGCACCGGGACGCTGTTATTCTGGTCGGGCGAAACTACAGACTGCGGCGCGCTAGACCGCCCTCGATCTCGAAAGGTTGTAGTGGTGGAACTCGGGGTAAACTTGAATGGTGATGGGAATCTCGCTTACACCGCGACGTTGGAATGTTGGTTGATAGGTGAATCTGTCAAGCGGTAGTAGGCCAGTAGGTAAGGATGCTATCTAACAACTCGTCCTCGTCTGTCGGGAGGTTCGCAGGTGGTAATTATTGAAGTAATCGTTTATATCGGGGACGTTAAGGTTACGCGGTCGATGGAGGTAGATCGTGGGGAGACTGAGGATAAGAAGCGGTGTGGTCGTTGGCTACTCTTAGAGAGCGTAGTGAGGCTCATAGATAGTCTTAACTCCGATAGGTTGCCATCATAATCTGCGATCTGTGAAGACTGTTATTTTTCTTCATTCTGCCTTTATAGTGTTCTCGTTCCCGGATTTTGCGTCGCTCGCAAGTGCGCACCGCAGAGAGCTTGCGAACTTAGCTAATGGCTAGTTTAAGAGCGCACCTACACATGTAGGTACTCGAGCTCAGTTATAGTATCATCCTTTCAACCTACGAAAATAGAGCAAGCAGCTTTAGCAGAAAATAGGTACCTCTATTTGCCCCGGTCGTTCATGTAGCTTCACATCGCGGTTTCATAGCACGGAGGGTGAAAATATTGCTTGGATAGTCGAATTTGGGCGTATATACACGCTCTGATGGACTTTAGAACGAGGCCTGAGATGCTAAGCTCCAGCTGGATGTGCTTCAATATGGTGATGTTACTGTGTTCATCCCATATGAATAGGAGGAAATAAGCCCAAATCATCCTATTAATGAACGACCGCATGGCATGAGACTTTTGTGTCCAGACTAAGCTTCGACGGCCGGCACTTGTTTTTCGGGATCAGCCCTATCGAATTCGGGGAATTCGGCCGCCAAACCTAAGACCTTGTGTGAACCAGAAATGCCGAGTGCAAAATAATGATCTGATCTTCGCCAAGGTGCATGCTCAGTTTCGCAAAAGCAGACACCAACCAGAACCAAGCTCCCTCCACCAACGCCATAGTATCATCAACCCTCCAACAAAGCACTCAATCTATCCACGCTCTACCTTCTTTTCTCCCCGACTCTCTCGATCAAAACTCCAAAATGTCTACAACCGGTCCCTCTGACGCGCCTCCTCCACCCAACAAAATCGACCGCACCACAACCACCCCTTTCTTGCTAAACCTCTACTACCGTCAAGGTGGTTTCCACCGCCTCGACGACTTTCGCGCCCACTCGCAGCCGCGCGACCACATCCAGATCTACACCTGGCGCGACTGTACGTTACACGAGCTCTCGATTCTTCTCTCGGACGCGTTACCTCTCGTCTGTCCGCCGCGCTCGCGCTGCGGGTTTCGCCTGATCTACGCCGACACACGGTACGGAAACACACGGTATACTAGCAAGGACTTGGGCGCGGTAGTGCCCGCCGGCGATCCAAGTCTGGATCAGGTTGCGAAGAAGACACTCAATGAAGTCCAGTTTGTGGTGGGCGATTGGATCGATGTTGCGATCTATCCTGAGGGCCATGGAGGGGTCTCAAGTGCCAGGGGCTTTGTGGGTGGGAGGGGCGGAGTGTTGGGAGGCCCTCGGGAGAATGGTTTCGGGGGGTTCAAGGTCAGAGGAGGTGCAAGAGGGGGAGGTTTCGCCGATAGAGTAGGCGCGGGTGTACCAAGTGGAGAGTGGAGGAGGGGCGAAAAAGTGGAGGATACTCTTGAAGGGAGAGGCCCGCCAATGGGACGCGGGGGCGGCAGTGGTGGAGGGTTCAGAAGGGGAGGAGGGCGACGTTACCGTGACTAGTCGGCGTCAATCACAGGGCGACGGGGTGAGAGAAAGAGGGACGGCGACCATGAGCACTGCATAGCTGAGAATGTGGATGCTCATATTCTAGATGTCCAACGGCAGATATGGCTAAAACGGCTCACCTTACGATGGGTAGAGGGAGTAGACCATGGTACTGTTTTCTTAAGTAATTCCACTGTATGCTTCACTGTACGCTTCAGCGTGTTTCTTTTTTGTTTTGAGGTGTACATTAGTTTGGCACGGGCTGCTTCGATATGGTATCGAATATTCCTTAAGCTCGTCATGGCTTCAATGGGTGTGCGACTCCTTCGGTCTTGTCAGGTATCTCTGCAATTGCGACTTTGGCAGCTCTGATTTAATGACCATCGCGCTATGATCAATCGGCCCCGTACATCCATTAGATTCAGATATACTACCACCACCTGGATCCTGCAGCATTATACACCTTCTCATTGCATCTGAATTAGAACTCAGAGACAATATCCCCACGTCTCTTTCCCCTCATTTCATATTTCCCCTACAGCGTTCCACCGTTGTGTCAGCTGTGATGTCCCACATGCGCGTATTCCGCCTCACGGGTAGCACCTACATCAGTTATGTATCCCAGATATCCAATCACGGCCGGGACTGCAATGACATAGAAGAAGGTGTACTTGGCGGTTCGCGGCGTCCACCGAAAGTAACGGTAGCGAGAGGAGTTAAGATCTATTGCCTGTCTGTCAATGCCGTGCTTTGAGCGGTTCGGCGGAGAAGAGGAGGAGGAGGTAGTTACTGGCATATTTGAGGAGCGCAGGATCCTCGTGAAGAGCTGCGGAACAAAGTTAGCCTAAACTGGTAAGGAAAGACGGTGATAGGATGCGTACTTTTGTTGTGTCCGGCCATTGTTCCTGTGTTGTTTTATTCCAGTGGTGATGATAGCGGATCGGGTTGGGACCGGTTGCGGCGGGCGATGTTTGGTTAGCGCAAGATGAGATCCGATAAGAGAGAGATATCACTTGGTCAGCCAAGACGAATAGACGAGTGAGTCTCACCGACTCCGACTGTATCTTCCACCCTCACACGACTCATAGCTTGATGGAGACTTGAGCTCCAGAACACGGACTTTACGCAAAATGACGAATAGCACAGCCCATCGCTCGGCCCCGGCAATACATTCGACATGTGCCTTGCCTCGAGAACCAGGTTAAATATCCGCCTCCCCTGCTAAACATCATAATTGTCCCCAACCTACCACCTCATATCTCAGCGCTCTCTCACTTTATCAATCATAAATCATGGCAGAATCTACTCCTACCACCGCCGTATCTCCTCCAGAGATTACTCTTTATTGGCTCAACCAATCCCGCAGTCAACGGATCCTCTGGCTCCTCGAAGAGCTCTCGCTGCCATATAAGCTTGTATCAGCCACCCGCAATGACTCCAAATTTGCTCCTCCAGAGGCAAAGGAAATCCATCCGCTTGGGAAGTATCCGATGGTCTCTGTCAATGGGCAAATCCTCGCCGAGTCTGGTCTCATCGTCGAAACCCTGATCGAACGATACGGACCTTCTCTACAACCCGAAAGAAGCGATGATGAGGAGTACTTGCGGTATCGGTATTTCATGCACTACTCAGAGGGAAGTTTCATGCCGCCACTATTGGTGGGATTGATCTTGAAAGGGATTAAGGAGGCAAGCGTGCCGTTTTTTGTGAAGCCGGTATTGAAGATGATCGCTTCTAGGGTCAGTATTTCGGAATCACAACAGACCGCCCAGCCCATATACTAATACATTGCGCCACAGGTTGAATCATCGTATTTGTTCCCACAATACGAAGCACACTTCGCGTTCCTGGAGTCGGAACTCAAAGACCGCGAATATCTAGCTGGGGGGAAGTTAACCGGCGCTGATATTATGATGTCGTTTCCCGTCCTAGCTGCAAAGGGTCGGGTTTCCGGGTTAACGAAAGAGAAATACCCAAGTATTTTTGCGTACTCGGATAGGATTGCAATGAGGACGGCGTACGTGAAAGCGAAGAAATTGGTGGGTTTTGTTCTTTCAAAACTAGGGCGTCTACCAAGAGGCTAATCAACGTGTTTAGACTGAGGAGTTGGAGGGCCCGCCGCTGTGAATACGGTATGACAAGATACGGTTTGGCTTGGGATGAATTGTGGTTTGGCGCACCGGGCCGTGGCAACGTGTCGTGCATATTTGTCTCCACTCAGCTACTGGAATAATGGATGCGTACATTTGCCATTCTACTCACTATCTCGACATTACCGAGTGCCTCACTGTCGTGTTACTAGACTGCAATTGGGATTCGCGGGCAAGCGTCTGCTTAAATATGACGACATGAAGCAGTGTTCCTAAACTATGGGTCTGGCCAGTTAGGGGTGGCCTTTGGTATGATCGTCTGGCCGATCTACAGGTCTATGGATTGCTACCTGACCAGCTCCTGAGCATCGAGCGGCTTCGGGTGCTAAATCATAATGTTCGACTTGGCTGGTGGTGAACCTTGAGGATAGCCCTGTGGGTTTCGGGGCCGATGGTTTCTTGGCCCAGTTTGGTGGCGACAAGAGATACATCTCTACGGCCCTCAGAAAACCAGTGAGTGATGTTGGTGATTGACACTCTAGCTACTCTATACTGATGGGAATCTAGAGGAGAGGGGAAAGAAAATCCCCGGGGGACGGGAAGGGTGGAGAGAATTGAACCATACTATGACCGCGAGGGGAAAGAGGAGACCCATGGGCGGAGACTGTAACTTTTGCCAGAATACACATCTCCGCTTTGAGACTACTAATATCACAGCATCAGTTGCTCTAGGCCTGAGTGATATCTTCCAACAGCCCGCAAAACCCCTCTTGAAAACACCGGATTCGGAGATTTCGGCCGAAGTCGTGGCGGGAGGAGAACTTTTTCCAAAGCAGCCACACGAATCCAGCAGGGGATCGTCATAATATTCCTACCACACCGCAGGTTGGACAGCAGAAATAACATGACATCTATAACGCGATTCGGCTGGTGGAGTTTCGACTGTGGGTGTAATCCCGAGATGGGACTCGTGCTCTTCTGCGCTATCTTCAATCCCCAAACCACGAGAGATTTTGAAAGGCTTTGCTAGGATCCTGTGTTAGTACTGGTTGGTAGCCGGATTACACTGGGATTCCGCTAATTTAGCGAGTACTATTGGACGCGCTGAATACTTTGGTGAGGATTGTTTCAAGTTTGGAGTGCCACTTTGCTTGTTGCTGGGGTAAGGGGAGTCGCCTACCTGTATACCCCGCATTCCCAGCTCGAGTATTTACAACGTTCCCTTCCAACACTGACACGCGCAAACAGGAGTGCGCTGCGGCATATTTCAACTAATTTCCTTCGAAGACTGGCCAAATACTTCGAAAGAGATCCAATCCGCATCACGCAAGCTCAGAATCATCGACCTATGATATAAGTAGTCACCATATTGGGATCTCGTCCCGCGACAGAGTGGGTAACTGAACCTTTGATAGGTTTTGCTAATATAATCCAGCCATTTCATGGAAGGAACTCATCCCCCTTACACAAAGTGCTGTCGATGCCTTCTCCTCCATCAATCTTGGCAGCTTGCGTGAGCTACTCCTTGTTTCCGGCGATGCCGCGCGCAGTAGATTCCTTGCTCAAGGGGATGGCCTGTGTGCAAGCACAGGATGAAGTGGACGACCAATTAATATCGGCGACGAGTGAGTTCAATTCCAGAACCCTGAAAATTCTCGGCGATAACTGGCGGTCTCCGAGCTGCCGAAAGAAAAGACTATTCATGATATTCGCGAATTCGCAGAAAGAGGCAGCAAAGAAGAATCCCAATGCGTTTGCTCACTCGCTCGAGCTGGTCCCAAGAGGGCTCGATTCATAGCTGAGAGCCCAATATTTTTCGTTCATGGTTGCTACTTGTCAGAGCAACTGCTGTCATTATACACAAAGTGTAGTCGATTCAAACGTCTGGGTAACCCTTGCTTTTGTTACAAGGATCGGGTTACCCGAGTCCGTATACGCAGTAATTACATATTACATGCAGCACTTATCACCCACGGAAGATCTTGAGAACGTGGTTGTTGGTCCGGCATCGCTTTCAACCGGGAAGTTGGAGTCGCGGCTGACAAGAATGTTTCGCTTGGGACGACTCGCCGCCGATTTTCATGCAGTTCACAAGGCCATCAGGTATCTGACGATGTGGGCAGAATTGATGCAGAAGCGCTCTGGTATTATTTGTCAAGCCTCCTTAATTTCCTCTCTTCTCAGTGGCCGTGTTTGGCCGCCGATACTGCGTGACACAATGATTGAGGCAATGATTGAAGAATCGCTGGGGAGCTGTAGAGGCAGAGGCCGTAGATAAGTCCAAAACGGCGATGATGCCTTACTTTTCTGCTGCAACCATCCGCAATCGTCAGTATGCACATATTTGACGCCCTTCCCGTTAACGACCTTTGCTGTAGACGATACATAATCTAATATAGATGGTCTTACCTTCAAGAGCCTCTGCACGGACTATCTCTCAAAGCGGAATCGTACTGTCATATGATCAAGGCGAAAGATATCACATCTGGTTTTATGGTCACGAACTTTATCAATTGGATCTTCCGCTTACTCGGCCAGTGCCTTGTTTTTGCTCCAGCGTGCTAGCTACGGTGTCATTGACGCAGTAATATCCGAACTTCACTGCATAAGACGGCGGTGAAACAATCCTCCTCGTCCCATACATCATTCATAATTCATCGTCTCTGGGGCGGGTCATCGAGGATATATGCGACGTCGTACTTTCCTCATCCTCATAGTATTAGCTAACTTACTGCCCCCTTTCCTATTTGCTTGAAATAATGACATCCAAAGTGAATGTACGACATACCAAGTACAACGTCGCAATTAATTCTACATAGATTATATTAATTACCAATCAGATTATTCTAACTTTCACCACAGGGCATCCAAGTAGTTATACGTAGCTACCGCCGGAAACTTAAATATATACTCTGCACCGTCGCCTTTGCGGGGGGGACATGAGCTCTATCTATTGGACAAGCTCTGCCGCCGGGCGAAGGACCTTGGACAGGACGTTGAAACCAAGCGTACTACGGGTTAGGGTAACGGAGATGCAATTTGGGTAGCCGATGACGCTACGTGGTCGGCGAGGAGTAAAAACTATCGGCAGTTCTAATGATGAGCGGGTGTTCCTGATACTTTACTTTTCTATTGAAGTTCACCCGCGGATTGGACAGCTGTTTCTGGTTATTTGAGGTCATCAATTGAAGACGTCGACCAAGTGGACAACCTTTGCCTCTCATCACTTACTTGCATCAGCGTGAACCCAGACTGTCAGAGATTTGTCCTCAAGGCGAAATATTATATGTTCGCCGACCCGAACGGGGGGGAGGGGGATTGGATGGAAGTCAAGAAAAATAGTTGCTGCGCACTCGTAAGAATTCATCCGTAACATGTACAATAACACGGAGCAAACAAAGCAGGCCAACTACCGGGTACGTATGTATGTATTCTTGTGCCCGGAACGTAAGTACAGCGCGTGGCTAAAAGTATCGAGTAAGGGGACAATAAGCGGCTTGTAATGTGAATTCACCCAACTTCGGCCACTATAAACAATTATACAACCTCTAAAGACTGATTTCATTGCTCCCGATGGAAAATGTGCAAGTATGATGCTTGATGTGAGAATGTACAGTGTGTGATATACAGTCACTGACCGTCCGATGACGAATACCGTCCAGTGACGAATCTGATAGACTCGCCTGTTGTTGGCGGCTACAGTCGTGACAACGGATTCACCTAATCTTACTTTTGTATGGGATTCGTCAACGGATGGTATTCGTCATCGGACGGTCCGCCACTTACTGTGCGGTTGACAACTGCAACAACATGCAGCTCAGGTGCCAACATCAACATGGTAAGAATAAAAAATACTGAGCTCATTTGTGTTCTGTACTCTGCAAATGCTCTATGCAAACTGTTTGGTTGATTAGCACAACAAATTGCTCTGACGCTTATTGCCCCCTTACACGATACTTTTAGCCACCCGCTGTATGTTATACCTCGAGGTTGCACTAAGCACAGGCTTAATATATATTTTGTAAAAATTCCTGTAATTCTTTGCAAAAAGGGAAGGCGACCCTGTTTAAAGAAGTAACGCCTTACATCCTATCTATCCGACGGAGAAAGAATCAAGGTTTGGGATTGAGAACGGGCAGAGTGATGCGGGGAGGGTCTTGAGGGATTTGGGCTTTTCCTAAGTTCAACTCATGATCAAGGCTTGAGCAGTTATGTAGATCGTTCTTCAATAATTCCAGCGGCTTCCCTAATTTCCATCCACCCGTGATAGCGCGAGTATTGTTCTTGTTTTGAAGGGTTCTACAGTAACTAATCATTCCTGTCCGAATCTTCGCTAATTACCTATCCAGACTAGAAGTTACCTGCCAGAATCTTTCCCGTTAATTAAAGGAGATCTTCTTTCATGTACGATTAGTATTCGTGATGCCTAACAGTACTGTATCATAAAATGCCGATCAGTAACGTCCGTCCATCCTTCCGAGTTGCTATTGCTATGTCTGGTTGTAGAGTTGTATCGGCACCGGGCCAACGTTTCGGCATTCACCGCGGCAAGGAAAAACGTCATGGGGTGATCAACAATGATCTTCGTTAAACAGTTGTTCGAAGTTACTCTACAACACATACACATACCCCCGTCGATCACTTCCTGACGTTCGGGATCGGATATATATTCTACCATTGGGGGAAGTTTCGTGGGGATCTACAGCGGCTTATCTACAAGTGGCATTTCACGGGTCTACAATTGGCAAAAGGCGGGGATCAAAGTCGTCACTGTGTCGTTGTTGTTTTGCGGCGCGTTCCGGGGGAGAACTGGTTGACGGTCGCGGGTTGGTTCATGAATTGATAAGGGATCATATCATACGTACGTAGGTACCAGTACATAGTTTTGAGTAATGTCCCGCTTCCTGTTGCGCCTTCCTCGTAAATGGAAGCGTAACTATAAGCATGATAATACAGGACGAGATGGAAACTTTATCATCCTATCGGTTCTAAAAACTGCACCCAGTTTTCACATGAGCTGCTTCTATCTTGTGTTCGAACAGACGGAGTGGGTGATTAGTATGAATAGCTGTCCCACCGTAAGATAGGATGAACTGATCGCGACCGCAAAATCCGTCGAATCAAAAGAAACAGCCCTATCCGCCAAGGTGTTCATCCCGCGGTTTGGTACTCCCGAGATGGGTTCCTGTTTCCCACAACTAGATATAGACGGAATCTCTGCGATTTGCTGCATCCCGCAGTTCGTCCCCAGTAACCTTTCTGTTTCAATTACTGGGTCGATCCAACCTTAATGTAATCCATTAACATCCAGTCCAACGGGTGAGGTGGACCGAAGCATTATCCATCCCTAACCCTGGGTGCAAAAAGATCGATCTCAACCCATAACATCGATGGAGATACTGATGCAGCCCACATACTCTTCAGCAAGAACCCCCCACGATGCTGCTGCTGTTCGGCAGCCAAGCGTCCGAGAAACCGAAATGGGATCTGTTCGTTTTTGTTAAGCTCGTGTACCAGGGTTTTTGTTGTTGGACAGGACGATTATTGTAGGAGGAGCACTGGATGCATCGTGGGTTTTTTCCTCTGATCGGTAAATGCTCTCGTGAAGGGCTGGTAAGTTAGGGTACAAAGGGTTAATTCCCGAACCTTAAATCCGAAAGAGGCAGTTCGAGTGGGAGAGAAATAAACTGAGTCTTTGTTTCGTGGGGTTGTTTTTTTTTTTTTTTTTTT
>MU122160.1:131644-168756 GCA_014904905.1 Wilcoxina mikolae CBS 423.85 | reverse complement strand
TTTTTTGGTGGGATTTTGTGTCTTTGCCATTATCCATTACTCTGGGCGTGAAAGAAGAATTCGATGCAGTTGTTGATCGATTTGAGATGGTGAAACCCCTGAAATCCCGTTTGTTCCGTTGACCCAGATTTAATTGCAACCTCCTGCGTGTTGACGGAATTCGGAAAAATAATGGTGTCCATAATTGAAGAATTGAAACTTAAAAATTAAAAGTGGCCTGAATAACCCAGTTTTTTCGTTTCGTCTCTTCTAATCGCAGCCGCCTCACCCGCCGACCCGGTCGCCAGAACTGCTTCGACCGGCCAAACCTGCACCTCGCATGGGTTGTTCCGATGAGAAGTTTATAATCACATGAAAATAGGGCTTGTCCTTCCTTCCAGACCTTCTTGGCTGTTTTGAGAGCACCGTTTCAAAGAGTTGACGTTGACTTTAGAGAACGTTCAGAGGCTCTAGAATTTCAAAACCCATGACTTTGGACAACGTCTTCAGCCACATCGGATGGCTGCCGAATAACGCCCTGGTAACCCTGTAAGCTCCCCCAGTCCCTTTTTATTGAATTGACGTTGAACTTCGGATGTCATCGAGTAATTCCAGGTCGCATGCTGGTGGTCATCCGAATGCACGCTACGAAAGTACTTGTAGGTACTAAGCACTTAAAAGTAGCGGCGTTCCGATAAAACGCGACGGACTGCCTCGGCTAGCCAATCACAGCAGGATCCCTTATCTTCGAGAGGGCTCTGGCTGGGGGGACCAGACGATGTGCCACCGTGTACGGCATTCGAATTCGCTCTGCGGAATTATGGAGAGTCTCGAGCGAGCGGCGAGCGCGTCCGGAGACGATGCCACTATTCAGTGCTTCTAAGTTTCTACGCCATCTGAGTCTGGAAGGAACGCAGGTGTCCTAGATCGTGAGAGAGCAAATCACAACCTCACTGTCCGTCCCGCTTCCCCCCCCTCCCGTCCCCTCCCCTCCCCTCCAACTCCCTCTCCGCCTCTCCCGCCTTCCGTTTCTTTTCCCCCTTCTCGCTCTTCCCTCTCCCCTCTCCCCTCTCCCTCCTCTCCCCCGTTCTCCTCCAGTTAAACTGCTCTGTCCACCGCCCTTGAATCGATGCGAGTTTAGAACCCTTTAAGCCTGTCCTCCGATAACCACGCGACAGCACGCCTCCCCTCCTCCGGCTGTTTTCACCGAGTCCTCCTCCTCCTCCTCCTCCTCCTCCTTCTCCTTGCTTGTCTACAGAACCCATAAACTTAGCTCTCCCTTGCCCTTCCTTTACCATTTCCGCCGGCTTATATTCCTCCTCTTCCTCCTCTCTCATCTTCACCTCTTGTTGATACCTCGCGCCACCCAATCACTTGCTATCGCCGATGCTGCTGTCCTTACCTGCGAATCGCAAAATGTACACCCAACCGCAACCACCAGTGCGACGCATGAGCACTCAATCCATTCATTCCACCCATTCCGCCCATTCCGCCCATTCCATCCATTCGTCTCCCCAAACTTCTCCACCAGGAACCGCAATCGGGTATCAACACATTGTAGTGCCATGCCGACAGTTGCATCCCCCTAAGTCTCCTCTCTACCGTCCCGCCGTCCTACGCGCAATCGATCACGTCAGTCGTCCCAACACCGCCGCCTCCTCGCCTTCGACCTCTCCAAAGAGCATAAGTTCGGACATGTTTGGCGATTTGAAGCGGGAGGCTGAGTTTGAGGATGACTTCGAGGACGCGATTGGTGATGATATCTGCGAGGAGGAGGATGCGGGAAGGGTTACGGGTCCTCCGAAGAGAGCGCACTGGAAGGTAGTTATGATCTGCTTTGCCCTGGTCTAGTGGGTTTTATGGGAACCTGGATGGGTTGACGACTCATTGTACTCGTCTTGCGTGCTTGTACAACGTGATTCGCTGACAACATTGTGTGCTCATAGCCAGATGCTGAAGCTACCGTTTGCGACTCGCCAACTTGTATCAAGCAATTTTCATTCTACATTCGTCGGCACCATTGCCGGAGGCAAGTTCCAATTACTATTTTGCCGTTGCTGCTGCGCGCTCGCTCGCTAACTAATGTCTTAGATGTGGCAATGTATTCTGTTCGCAACATGCCTACCACTTTCTCCCTCTGAACCAGAACAACCGTGTTCACCCTCAAGGCGTTTCCTCTAGAGTCTGCGGTTCCTGCTATTCCGACTACAAGCGGTTTCGCGCCGCCCGCCGCACAGGGTCCATGAGCTCCAGCTCTACTAGTTCGTCTATTTCAAATTCCCCACCAAGAATCAATGCTATGGGCATGGGCATCAAGCCAATTCCGAGGCCTACCGATGGAATGGCAGGACTCGCTGGAAAGGTCGGCAGTTATGTCGGATCTGTTCCGAGAGATTGGAGTTGGTCGACATTTTAAGCAAGCACCCGCACTACCGACCATTAATTCTGGAGCAGCGCTTCAAGACGTTCTGGGGGGGATTGACTTTACCCACACAATACCCCTCACTCCTGTGGCGGCTGGACGCATGCCACCCACCCGCCCCCAACCCCTCGTCGTCAACCTTTTCTTCCTTTTATTCGTTATTACGTTTATAGACTTTTGGGCTGAGCGTTTTTGGCGTTGATATATTTTTTTTCTCTCCCTTTTCTTTTATTTATGATTCCGACGCAGGGGGACGTCGTGGGGTGAGGTTGTGATATGATACTTCTAGACCTTTGGTGATATTTTGTGATTTTTGCGTAAGATGGTTCTGGCGTTATTTGACGGATTTTTTTTTGTGTTAAATTCTTTGTCTTGATATAACGTAGATCAGACGAGATTATGGGGGGTTCGTGTAATATAGTAACGAAATGTGTGTGGAATGTCTGTATGTGTTTGCTGAAGATGGTGATTCCGAACCTTGTGCCAGAGCCGCAAGTACAAGTGCAAGTCAAGTTGAAGGGTTTGTGGACATATCTTCTTCCCTCTACAAAGTAACTCCTCGAGTCTGGACATTCTGCACGCGCGCAGCTGTAGATTGCATGTGCGGACGATCTCGCCAGCTCAGGATCCGCCCCACCTTACCGAAATGTTCCACATCTGGCGTCTCGCATAATCGCTCATGAAGTCGCACGCTAACTAACATCTAAACAACGAGAGGTACAGTTACATGACGATGTCCTTTCCACCAATCGTAACAACAGCTTGAATCCCTCCAGAATCCCTCCCCTCCCCCCCAGAGATCTGTCCCGGCTAAACTGTTCCTCTCCACAAGAAGGTAATCGATCGGAATGCCCACTTAGCTGTGTGGGCTCAGCCACGAGTTTTTGGCGGGGTGTGTGTGGCTGATCTAGCTAGCTAACTCTAAAACACGTTAAAGTTATTGTTTCCTTCAGCGCGTCTCCCCCTCTACAAACACGTTAGCAAACCATGTCCACCTCTTCTGATCCACAACCACCAGAACCGCCACCACCACAAGAAGAACAAGAACCGAACTCTACCTCCGCCTCTCAACAGCTCCACCAAGAATCCTCTGCCGCTGCCGCTACCGCCGCCGCCGCCGAACCCCAAGAACCCGACGGCCCGCGCTCCCAACGCCTCCGCGCCGTCTTCCAAAAAGCCCTCTCCAAAACCGTCGCAACCTGCTCCTACGAAAACTTCTCGCAATGTTTCCCCACCACCGCCGCTGCACAACCACAACTCCTTCACTCCCTCCACGCAGCTATGGTTAAGAACATCACCGAGAAATCAAATGTCCCTCCTCCTCCCTCCCCCCCCTTCCCCCTCCCTACTCTAACTAACAAAAGGTGGGGAATAGATCGAATTCGAGAAAATCCTACAAGAACGGAATGTAATCCCTAAGCTGAACGCGTTGGACCGTTTGCTGAGTGAAGCGGAGAAACGAAAGCGAGAAGCGGGGCCCGGGGAGATACCGGTTGCGCCGTCGACGTTGCCGCCAGTACTGGTTGTGAGCGCGCATTTGACGCCGATGTTGAGGGAGGCTCAGGAGAGGATCGGGACGTTGTTGAAGGATATGAGGGAGAGGAATGATGGGTGTATACAGGAGATTGTGAGGCAGAGGGAGGAGATGAGGGAACTTGTAAGAAGGCTGGAGGAACCGAGGAGGGCGTTTGAAGAGGCGGTGGAGGAGGTGGGGAAGGCGGGGATGGAGGTCGATTTGTAATAGAAGTGTCCCCCCGGTTTTTGGGAGGAGAGGGGGGGGGGGTTTGTTTGTGGGAGAAATTGTGGGTTTTTTGTCAACGCGGGAAGAATAGAGAGGGTGAGTTTTGGTATAATTCTTTGGCTATGGGGATGGGATTGGTCGGTCTCCTTGAGTAAAGTGATAGAGATGGCTGTGAGTGAGAAAAGGCCAACCCCAACGACAGCTAGAGCATAACCCCAGAATGGATGTGATGGTATAATGTGAATCTCCCCTCAGCCATCAGGATCTCACCCGATAAACCAGTTGGGCTGTCATACTTTAATACCGGAATATACAGAAAGTGCTATGGGTGATAGCGTATGTAAGTCTAATAAGTACGATTACCCTTGATCCATGCTGTGCAACTGCTTATTGCCATGAATAGACAGTTACGGTGCAAAGACATCAATCCCCCGTGGCGCAATTGGCTAGCGCGTCCGACTGTTAGAAACATCTGCGATCGGGAGGTTGGTGGTTCAAGCCCACCCGGAGGAGTTTATTTTTGCTGTTTGAAACTTTTTTTGTTTGTTTGCCAGGAATCGTTTGTTTGCTAGGAATCGTTTGTTTGCTGGGAATGAAACTTTTTTCTATGCGCATAGGCTTGGCAGATATTTTGTTTTGCAGGAGCGGGAAAAGCGGGAGCAGGAGCAGGAGCGGAAGCAGACTGCAAACAAGCTGCGCGTACATATAAACGGGTACAAACAGAGAAGAAGTGATTATTTATATCATGCATGGCCACCCCCATTCCAAGGCCCGTATCCAGCAATGGAAACCTGAGTCAGTTTCTACTCTTTGTAGTGGGTACTCTATATCTCGGCGGCCTGGACATCCCCGCTCCAATGACATCGCCGCCTTCTAAGTTCGTCCCATCCCCGCTTCAATGTCATCCCCGTAAGCCCTGGCCACCACCCACATAAATAGCTCCTCTCCTGCCGCACTCATGTAGCCAAACATCTCTACCAACGAAAGATCCAGCCCACAGCACCGAACGCTCACCAACTCCTTTGGACAGAGCCCGCTGGGGCACATCTTAGTTCTCCCTCAGCTTGCGACCGACTGGCCGCCAGCTCTTTATAAAATACTATACCTTCTCGATATCTAGTCCAATCATCAGTTTCGGAGGATTGCACCACAGGTGGTCTTCCAACTACGACCAACACACTTCACTACCCGAAGGTATTCCACCGCATTACCCCTCAGACAACAGATTAATCAACGATGGCTCACCTCTCGTGTTTGAATAGACTGTGCGCGCTGAGAGAAGTCCAGAAGCGATACTGTTTCTTACTATCTACCGCTCTCTCTATATATACCCAGAGACAAGGCCGAATTGGCTGCTCTCTCTACTCTTCTATACTGGACGCGGGGTCGAGCAGAGTTCAAGCACTTCCATGAGTCTGATGATCCTTCGCCACGGAAGTACTATAATCTGGTCCACATCATGCGTCTGGGAACACTATTATCACCACACCCAAGCCGACACACGGCAGTAACATAGTGAGAAAAGAAGATCGAACGACACGCGTCACAGCAGGATGTTCGGTCCCTAAAAACAAGAAAGCTCCCATGATGGCAGTTTCTCGATAACGAAGAGGCTCGCTGAGCACTTACCTCCGATCTTACATCTGGTCTACACGCATTATCCTCATTTTGAAGTTGCATATGGGTCTCGTCTTACTCGACTTGAGATTTACTGGGTTTTATCTGGTCTTGACCGGATTATATCTTGTCCGTTCAAGGCATCCCAGAGCGCAAAGAGGCTGGCCTCACAGCTCCCTGGGCGTTCATAGAAGGTTCACACTACTTACACAAGCCCTTGCATGGTAAAGTGCTGCTCGGATGGCATCAAGGGTTCGTACGAGATTTTGATCGCGACGACAGTTTTCAATATCGAATGCCCAAGAATGGGCTAAATCCGCAACAAAATCTCTTCGGACGGGCCAACCGTGATGCGTGACGTACGAACCTTGATGCTCGGTACTGTATTTCAATATCTCCCTCTTGAATTGCGTTGAGCTTTCAATTGTCTTCAATATTTGAAAGTATAGACGGAATTGCTGGTTCCTCAAAAACTATATAAACCACCACTATCTCCTCTCCTCAATACTTCATTCACACAACAAACAAACACTTCGAAGCTTCCATCCTACACACTTTTCTTCGGTATTGCACATCTCATCCTAAACACTTCAGTCTTGCTGATTCTTGCATACTACAGCTTCCTACGCAATACTTCAGTCTTTGCACACTTAAGTCCTGCGGTTCAGTCCTCTGATTGAATCATCTGGTTCAGCTTTCCGGTTCAGTCCTCCGGTTTAGACCTCTGATTCAGTCATCTGGTTTAGTCTGCGGTTTAGTTCTGCGGTTTAGTTCTGCGGTTCAGTCGTTCAGTTCAGCCGTCCGGTTCAGTTCAGCGGTTCAGTTGTGCACACTTCAACCTTGCACATTTAAGTCCCACAGTTCAGTCGTGCACGTTCCAGATTTGCACATTTAAGTCCGCGGTTCAGCCTTGCACACTTCGTTCGGTCTTGCATCTTAAGTCTCTTTAACTATGCCACGCAATACCTCTTCAAGTTCCGGTTCGGGCCAGCCCAGACTCAATCGCCACAATACCCGATCTCGGTCCACCGAAGTCACACGGGATTCCATAACCGAGACGATCTCCGAATATGAGGTTACGTCAGTGCCGTTGGGTCCAGACGGCAGGATTCATAGACGTGACCTCGAATTAATGCGCGACTCTAGCCACTACACTCCTCTGGAAGCGAATTTCATGGACCCCCGGAGCCAGGGGCTTCTGAGAGAGTGGCATGGGCTTGGTTCCCGAGGAGGAAGGGTTGGGGCGCTTCGTTTCGAGGCTGAGGATGCAGGTCATCCTCGTTCTGGGCATTCTCGCTCTGGGTCTGTTGTGCCATCTAACGCTGGATATTCTCGCTCTGGATCTATTGTGCCATCTAACGCTGGATATTCTCGCTCTGGGTCTGTTGCGCCATCTAACGCTGGATATTCTCGCTCTGGATCTGTTGTGCCATCTAACGCTGGATATTTTCGCTCTGGATCTCTTGCGCCATCATCATCCAGTTTATCTAACGCTCCATCTATCGCTCCATCATCCAGTATATCTAATGCTGGACATTCTCGCTCCGGACATTCTCACTCGGGGCATTCTCGTTCTGGGCATTCTCATTCCGGACATTCTCGCTCAGGGTATTCTCACTCCGGGCATTCTCGCTCTGGATCTGTTGCGCCATCTTCCAGTTCATCTCGCGCTGGATCAGTAGTGCCGTCGATGGCACGATCTAGGAGTTGGGCTCCTTCGGTTGCTCCTGTTGCGGAAATGCCACCCTACGGCCTCGAAGCTGCGATTGCGGGGGCTGCTCTAGGGTCTATGGCGGAGTTTGTGGAGTCTCGAGGAGGGTACGTGGAATCCGGCGGGTACGGGTACGACAGCGGATCGGATGGTTCCGATTCAACCATCATGCTACCCCCTCATCATCGAGGTTACTAGTTCCGAGTCCGCCATGATTGCATTCTTTCTCGCTGCGGCTTTTGAGTCGCTTACCGCTGGTTTTGAGGCGCTTACTGCTGGTTCATGGTCGCGAGAAAGGTGTTGGCGGATTGTCTATGTACTTAAGTATATAGCTGTAACATAGATGGAACTTGTTGGGATATGGACTGACTGTTATGTTCTCGTTCCGTGTGACTTTGTGTGAAGTAAACAAGGTGTTCATGAAATACACAATATGGTTGTTGTAATCATATTGCATTGGGCCACTTGCAGCCATCGCATTAAATATACCTTTTTATCCCCAGCACTTCCACTGCAGACACACAACCCACAGCTTCCAAGTCGTGCCTCCCCATCCACTACCCTTCATCCCCTTAATACACAATATGGTGTAGCTGTTGTTTAAATTTGTCTTCATCCCATAGTATCCTTTTCGCGGGATTGTACGCAATTACTGTTGTGCGAAATCTGTGGTCAAGCGATTGGATTCTCCATACAATGAGCATGCGAATGATGCTTTAGCGTATGGTAGTTGAATGGGAAAAAAGTCCAACGTGGGCTATGTTTAGTGTGGCTTAAACAAAATACACAAGAGTATATAAAAGTTCCGCCTATGCAGTCATATACTACATATGCCTCAATAAGCCTTCACATGCGGATTTTCACACGGGATCGATTAATCTTGTACTTATTGAGCCTTTTCTTGCCTAAAATTGATCTTATAACACCCGTATATCATCCTTAAGCTTATGGATGGGTTTGATTTCAAGATAAGTCTTGTTGAAGTGGTTTTGTATGGATGGAAACGTCTTTCAATGGGTTTATAGGCCAGCTATTTTGTTGGCCTCCCAGAAGAGAGATAACTATACAATGTCATCACACATTCTCGAGCCCTGGTGTACTCATATGGAAGGCTATGGAGCATAAAAACCCCTTATTTACTTATGCGCACCGCAATGCGATAACCCATCTCTAGATAATTCGTGTCATACTCAGTCACTCATAATTTGAAGATGGCGTCTGTTACTTATGGGAGGCACCCTGCTTGTATATTGTGTGTACTGATGAAAGAGAGGGAGAGAATCTCGTGACTATCTACACTATACAGTGTGTGGGTATGCGTGGGGACAGCAAGCAGTCATAAGTGCAAGTGCACCTTTGCATGTAACAGGGTCAAAGTCTTCCTGGATTTAGTGCTCCTAAAAACTGCCTGTCACGTTCGAACGTCCATTGTGAGAGGGTTTCTGCAGCGTCGGTCGTTCAATGATTCCTTATCTCGAAGAATGTGTACCACCTAGTGTCGCTATAAATTCCACGATTTACATCGACCTGAAACAAACAAACTATCCCTTTGCCCTGCAAGAAAGGTGCAATCTATCGGGCAAGCCGGGACTTATATCAGCCCAAGGTTTTTTCTCTATTTGTTGTTTCGTAGCTCGGGCTCTCATGAATTCATTCTGCTCCTGCCTTGATCACCGGTGCACCTCAAAAGTACCACCATCACATGCCATTGGTAGTATTTGCTAATTCTTGTCCTACCTTCCAACTGCTTGCAACCTTTGGCTACTACAAGGCAGTTATTTTCTAAGTTGCTGGTTTTCTTCATGCATTTGCTTTTGGCCAGTGCTAACGGTCTTACAGGTTCTCTCCTTCGTCTAAAGCTCTCCTTTCTCTATTGGCCGGTTCCGAATGGCAACTTAAGCACTCCTCAATTCCGACATCACGACCTTCGAACCTTCACGACAATCATGAGCTCCGTAATCAATATATCCCGTGAAGGCGACGTTATCCTGCAGGTCTGGTACGACCACAAGTGCACCTGGTTTCGAGTGTCGTCACAAGTTCTTGTTGCAAGCTCTCCCGCCTTCACAGCCATGCTCGGGCCTTCATCTCCATATCTTGAGGCAGTAGCCTTACGGAATCCAGCACGCTGCGAACCCGTTCAGATAGCTTTGGAAGACGCCCACCCCGATGCAGTGCAAATCATTCTCAATGTCATACACCTCCGCAATTCTTATGTCCCCCAGGCCTTGGAGTTCTGCGACATGTATGAAGTCGCTAAGCTGTGCGATTGATATTTCCTTTACGAGGCACTACAACTTGCTATCGAGATGTGGAGTACGGATTTGCCGGGCACTGATTCAGAGGGATTTACTTTGACGGGATGGTTTTTCATCACTTGGACGTTTCATCTGCAGGCCGAGTTTATGCAAGCCACTGGGGAGCTTATTATGGTGGCAGAAATAGATCCATTTCGTCCCCGGCATATTATGATTGCACCTATGTATGGTGACGCTGATATTCCGGAGGTAGTCCTTGGTTGGTCCTACCCATCTCCATTTGGCAGGGTGCATCGTGTTCACGTTGGGTAGACAAGATTGCAGTTTACCGTGCTATATTCTGTCACCAAATGAAGTATTGGCTATCAAAATACACTCAACTTGAACATCAAAACGAGTGGATGGAAAAGTACGCCTCCTGCTCGGAAGAATGCAATGTTCATCGGTGGCGTGGGTTGAGAATGGTGGGCTCTGCGTTGTTACGATCTGGTGAATTGTGGGAGGACAGCCTTGAGGATATCTGTGAAGCTCTTCTCACTTTCAAAAGCTATGATCTATATCAGAACGGAATCAAACATGTGGCGAAGGGAGACCATTCGTGGAAAATAGGTCTCCAAAAAGCAGTGGAGGAAAATATAGGGCACGCGAAAAAGGGATTGAAGTTGTCGTGGTTTAAATCTCGCACAACGGCCAAGTATAGTTTGTTATGAGTTACTAATGGGAGAGACTTTTGGATTGTTGCCTGATGGGAGTAAGTATTACCTTATCTATTATTTTTATAGGGCTGGGAATGATTAGATGTGCATTTAAGAGTAATTCGAGTAGTATTGGTGTCTAATAACAAATTCATTCCATCCATGGTCTGGAGACATGAGGTGATTCCACTGTTTGTGAACTCGTTCCAACTTCGATAGCCTCAGGCTTCTCGAGGACCTGCTGCCAGTCGTGGTAGATGTAGACATCGAACACGGCAAGACGCTGAAGAATTTTAGACGAGGAGACGAGGTGGGTATACTCTCTGGATTTATTACTGCAATTTTCTCATCCCGAACACGGGAGGTGATAAAGATTCCCGGCGGTATGTCTGCTACCGAGTTATTTGAGGATGTGCTTCTACGAACTCCTGATCATCTAACTTCACTCGGATAAGGTAATATAAGATGCCTGGATCCAATTAACCACATCCTACCTATTCAATGACATAGACAGGCCAACCCAGCCGTTGATTCGTACGCTCTTGTGCGCCATGGTACAATAGGGAAAATCAACATATCATGGTATAAAATACAATATTGTGGTATCAATACACGCACGAGAAGTTTGTCCCTCCTTCACCAGAACACTTCTCCGCGCATCAACCTCCTTGCCGTTCTCTCGATAGCAACGCTCTTCAATTCCTGCCCCTCAAACTTCGCCCTAACCCCTACCACACCGCCTGGAATTCCGATCTTGACTGCGACGCCATCTCCATCTATTGCGGCGTCACTATTACCTCTTACAATGCCCTGTACGATAGTACCATCCACTCCTGCCGCGGCCGCGAGACATAGCGCAACTGTACAGGGAATAGCCTTATGAGGCGCACCCATACTCAGTGCCCTCGCAACAAGATCATACCCCTCGCTCTCAGGTAAACCCACAATGCAGATTTTGGGCTGTGCCTGAACCTGCGGATCCATACCCATAAGCACAGCTGCTTGTCTCCTAATATCTTCCAGCATTGACAACGGCAATGAAGCGTCATTGATCCACGAGGATTTCGCACCACCACCACCACCACCACCACCACCACCACCACCACCACCACCAAGAACGCTCTTCACATCCGCAAACACCGTTGGATTCGTCGCATCAACGCAACTAACCTCTACCTCCTTCCCATCCCCCACCACAACCCGATCTCTTGCCTTACCCGTAGGCAACAACCTCCCCGTCTTTGCCCCAGCAGGATTCAAAAACTCTAGCAAAACGCGGGATCCCATCCCAGGCACACCAGCAATCTCAATCTCTGGCTCCTCCAACGTCGCAAGTCCCGTCTGTAAATCAACCGGAAACGATGTCCGGATGATCTTATCCGTATTCGTATTCTTAAGCTTTATCGTCGCCTTCCTCCGGTTCACATCTTCCCCGTTGCTGCTGGGATACGGTTCAAGACTTGGGATCTTACAGATCCCCTCGTCCAGCGCGAATATTCCCACTGCTGTTGTAAGGTTCCCACAGTTCCCGGAGAGGTCTAGTTCCCCGTCTCCAACCCCAACTTGTACGAATGTGTACTCGATATCGACAGGATCCGGAACGTTGCTGGTGTTGGTGGGACTACCGACTACGACGATCTTGGACAGCGAACTAATCCCGCCTCCCATTCCGTTAAGTTGTCGCTGATGGACGGGATCCGGAGAACCCATGATTGAGGAGAAGATTGGACGCCATAGCTCGGTGTCGGATGGAAGGTGCTTGCGGTTTAGGAAGATCCCTTTTGAGGTGCCCCCGCGGATAAAGGTTGCCGGGAGGGGGTTTGGGACTGTCCGAAGAAGGGATTGGAAAGGTTTCAGAGAGAAGGAGAGGTTGCGGGGTGAGAATCGCATGGTTTAATATGATATGCCCATAAGGAGCGCGTCGATTTAGAGTGTTGATCGGCGCTGGGGTGGGTTTGACGTCAGTGGTCGTTCGGGTATTTGGCGAAGTACTTGAAGGTTGGTGAAGGCGGCGGTTGATCTTTTCAGTACCGCTTACCAGAATTTTTGGTGGAGTACAAGGGAATGAAACCCTCGTAATACATACGCTACTTTACGTTTTTTAAACTTTGCGAAACATCGATATCACAAACGATCACTCGGTGATTTTGGGGTTGAGCAGCTGTTAAGTTCTGCCTAATTACTTTCTCTCTATCACATGTATTGTGTTATCGCCATATCTTCTCTGTTGATAATTCAGTAACCCTGCAACAAGTAGAGTAGTCTGTGGATTTGCAGTTTGCAGGTCACCAGTCATGCTAGCCTATCGGACGCTGCAGTCCGGTTGCAAGTACTACCGATGGGACCTGGATAAGCTGGTTTTTATTCAATTTACTTGGATGTTGTGCGTTGGTATACGCGGCATGCAGATGGTTTATACATAGTACTCTATACTTAGAGAAAGAGAGGAGGGGAAAGGAGCTAATTCTCGAATCGTCGTGATCGTCGACGCATCATGGCGTAAGTACATATGCTCGAATCTATGGAAGGTGATCGGCACCAGATAATGCAAGTGATGGGACTTACCTTGTCGCCGGGTTTAAATCCAGAGACCCTGCAACGGGTAGTACCTGCTAGCTGCGATATGATTGGATCTCTAGACGACTCTGGGCATTGCCTTCAGCTAAAGTTGAGCGAGAGCGAACGATCCAATTATATCTACAGATTAAAGGGTATGCCAATGTGTCTGGTTTGGGTCGTTTGAGCCCTCTTTATATGTCTAGAAGTCGGGCGATATCTACGGGTATTTAAACATACTACTGGCGGTCCACCGAAGAACCTACCACCAGCAGGTACTCCCGCATAGATAGATAGATACTGACGGGCATGAAGTGTTTGAAAAACTTTCGGGAGTACCTGTTGTCGGTTTATAGCTCTACCGATTTTCTAAATCGTCGGTAGGGTATGCCTCGAATTCGGATGTGATCGTCATTCGTATCGTCGATGGAGTATGCTCGAATATCTGGATATGGAGGGATCAGCATCAGAAAGCTTGTCACCAGGCTGAGTTTAAATCCGAGATTACATTTCTGGTTATGTACTCACAACGAGCTTGAGTGAAAATGGTTGGATCCCTCCAGAATATCATCAGTATGAATGGTAGTTGTGGATGTGATCGTCGGTGGGGTGTTCTCACACATCTATGGCTTTCTCTAAACATAAAGATTGCTCTACTAATATGATATGATTGGGTCTCTCGAGCTGTATTGATCAAACTTGGAATTACTACCTCTAGAGTAGAAGTTGGGGGAATTTGAAGATACCGCCGATATGGATGTTCGAGAGTCCGGTAGTGTTTTCGGTTCTCAGGCCGTCCCTGCCTTACAAAAGTCAACACCAAGCACGCTTGGATTTTGAAGTTTTGCACGGTACATCTCTAATTTGTTGGATATTGTTCCTGGGAGATGGGGGTACCCTTATCCCTTGGGCGAGTTTATATAGCTGCTTTTTACCAAGATCGTCGAAGGCGGTCGAAATAAGTTCGTCGTCCGTGAATAGTGCTACGAGGAAACGGACGACCTAGTCAGCCGTTTTAATCGAGTGCAAGAAGTACATCCCCGCTGCGCCTTAAGCGTGAAGTCAGTAGGCGTCAGTGATGTTTAAATTCCCGTACCACCACCGTCGGCGTCGACGTCGGTGTATAAGTATGTAGTGAGGAAGATGAAGGCATGATCATTACGCAATCTAGCACAACATCAAACTCCCTTCACAAACCAATGCAGATGACCTCTTAGTTAAGTAAACATCCATCCATTCCCTCGAGATACCGACCCACCTTGAAACGCATGTATGATAAAGTTTTCTCTTTCTGTGTTTTGTTTGTGCGTCCGTTGCGTCACAGATGTTTTCCGGCCTGGCGTGACAGTGGTACTCCGATGATATGATTATAGACGTTGTGATGTGTTGTGATATGTTGGAGAGTGTGTAGAGGAGAGAATGTGAGGAAATGGGCGCAAGTGAGACCGAGTGGTGTGCGAGCCAAAGAGAGCTCAATCTTGAGCCGTACTCTAGAGATTCCAAGTATCTGGTATTTGGGAAACCACGAGATGGATCGGACGTTGCAAACCATCCGATCACGCCGAGTTCAGCTACTATCTTGATGCAATGAACTTGGCTTCGATGAAATGGCTTCAGATGACTTCAGCACTGCCTTCCATGAGGATTTCAGCACTCCTTTCGTTTTCGAACTTCCGGAATTCCGCAACGTTTCCATGGTATTCTGTATTCTCGACGACGTCGATGGGGAACGGGGGAAATTGTATACCGATACGTTTTAGAATAACTAGAGTAACAATTGCAAATTCTTACGTACATGAAATAGTTCCTACATCTCTTGGCCATGGGAAAACTGTAATGACGAGAAATGATGACGGGTTAGAAGCTGGAAGGAAAGGAAACATATACCCCATCCGTGGTCGATGATTTCTTTTCCGCGGCTCCGCCTCAATTTCATGATTCTTTCTCTCCTTCTGCCTTGTAACACGTACATCTCCCCAGGAAACAGGATATAGCATAGCAAATCATGACATCGGACTTCCAATGTGCCCCATACCGGTATCCCAAAAAACCTTAAAATCTTCCGCATGCTTGGGGTTTGTGGGGCGGAGAAAGGTAGTACATGATGAGAATGTGAAGAGGCGCAGGGTAATTTTCGTGCTACTAGATTCCACGCGATGGGTGGGGAGAGTGCAAGTGCAATTCATGGGGAGACGGTAGGGATATCGCCTAGCCCAATCCCATATGGCAACTCCTCCGTCCCCTGAGCTCTTCGGCTCTCTCTTTGCAAGCTTCGGAATCAGGGACATCGTCGACCCGTCCATGCATTGTCGGAGCTACTAAGAAGCCATAAACAAGCATCGATGATCACCAGGGCATAGCGGCCGAGTCGGGGGCGGCGATCGCTAGCATCGGGAAGGCGGCGTGGAGATCTGGGTAATGCGAAAATCGATTAGGTTTGGGGGGGAAGGAGATTGGCGAGGTATCTTCGCATGCACAGACCAGAAGGGGGCTGGGCTGGGAAAGTGTAGAAACACCGTTTGCACTTTGTGTGAGTGAGTGAGACCTGCATCGCGGGGAAAAAAAATGGAACTCAGGTACCCACCACAAACTCTCTCTCTATCTCATTCCTGGATTTTGGAGAAAAATATGAAATCACTCACTCTATGAATGGGGTTGGTTCTGCCTTGAAAACTGAAAGAGCAGGGTAGATCTATCACTTCTAGAGAACTCTCTGCAGCAATCACTAACGCCAATTCAACATCTGAGACATATCTTCAGCTACAAACCCCATTTCAGGAATAAGAAAGCACGGATATGCGGAATTACCTAGGTATAGCTACTTGTGTGCAACCCGCCTTTTATTTCCGCTGGCCGAAATCACAATACCCAATGAACGAGGGTAAAGGGGGTTTCTCGTTGCTTGAAAATGCTAGCTGGCGAAGGGTTCATAACGGGATCTGGTGTCACTTCGGGCTGGGGTTCTCGTTGCCCTGCTGCTTGCTGAAGAAAAAAGGTACATATCCCCACAAACTCCCCCTCTCCCCCACACCGCGCCCACCCATTTAAGCTTGTTCATATTCTCGGTGTTTGCTGGTTCCTAAGTTTTCGTTTCTTTCCTCATCAACGAATCGAAGTTCATCGCTTTATATTCGCAATTTCCAGAGCACACCTATTGAACACCAACGGTACCATACATACACATCTTACTTGAATTCAAATGAATGGAACATCCAGTCCCATCGTCGCCTCTCCATCTCCGCAACTCAATGTTGCCCCAGGAACTCATATAAGCTACTCCATATCCCCCTCCCCAGCTGCAACACCGCAAACCAAACCAAACCTTGCGCCCCGTCGAGGATGTTGCGGCGGAAATATGCTCGGTGCAGGAGCGGCAGTGGCTACTGGAGAATTCCACATTGGACACCAGAGGAAGAAGTTGATCCTTTGCTTCGATGGAACGGGGAATAAGTTTAAGGGGAACTCTGGTGATACGAATATTTTGAAGATCTTTAGGATGTTGGATAGAAGTGGTGGAGAACAGTGTAAGTGGCTCCTACGGGTGAGAGGGGGGGGATTAATCATGATGGCTAAATTTTGAGATGATAGTTCACTACTACCAACGTACGATGAATTTCTTCGCTGCTTGATGATTGCCACAAATGCTGATTGGAATGTTATAGCCGGAATCGGAACATATATCACGAATGGAACGTTGTCGCGTGTGCATGTTGGATCTCGCATGAAGTCTTGGGTTGACAAAGCGATGGACGCGGCAGTTGGGTGAGTGGATATGTTTCATAAATGTGCTTCAACTAGCGACAACAGATGACGGGATTGCAAAGGAATTGTGTTTGAACTAACAATAAGTTGTCGTTCGTAGGACATCGTTCGATCAGCATGTTATTGGAGGTTACAAATTCCTGATGCGTTTCTATGCGCCAGGGGACGACATCTACGTTCGTACCAAAGCCTGGGGATTAGTTCAGAACGGGAGGATGCTGATACGTCATTAGATGTTCGGGTTCTCACGAGGAGCATACACGGCTCGATTCCTTGCGGAGATGCTAGACCATGTCGGTCTCGTGGCACAGGGGAACGAGGAAATGGTGCTGTTTGCGTGGAAGACGTTTTCCAATTGGCAGCAGCGACAGGATAATTCAAAGAAGGGGCCACTCTATGAGTAAGC
Source organism: Wilcoxina mikolae CBS 423.85 (assembly GCA_014904905.1). Lineage (NCBI taxonomy): Eukaryota > Fungi > Ascomycota > Pezizomycetes > Pezizales > Pyronemataceae > Wilcoxina > Wilcoxina mikolae. The sequence continues at coordinate 151,609 of MU122160.1, read as the reverse complement.
CGATCTGATCTTATACGTCGAAACCCCCGCATCGGCTTACGACTGATGCCGTGAAAGATATATGAGAGCATTCCGCGAGACATTTGCACGACCGGTGCGGAGAGTGAGGTTTTTGGGACTGTTTGATACTGTGAACTCGGTTCCCAGGTTTGAACAGGCTTGGTTGAAACGGTCTTCGGGATTTCCGTATACTGCTAGGAGTAGGTTTTTTCTTTCGTTGTGTTCAGATTCATCCTATACAAAAGAAGTCTGACCTCCATAGGTTCTGCCCGAGTGATCCGTCATGCTGTAGGAATCGATGAGCGTCGAGCAAAATTCCGTCAAGACCTCATCGACAAAGTCGATGTTGCAGAGCTAGCCAGACAACGCACCTGGAAAGCCACACGGAAAGACCAGAAAAAGAAGAAGAGCAAGAAGTCAAGGTTTCTTTCTCGCTCGTCTAATTCCGACAATAAGACCCAAAACTCTACTGGGAATGGGCATACGAATGGGACACACCCAGTATATGGACAAACACTCGGCGGTCCCGAAAGTGTGGGCACCGCAAGCCCTTTAGCAGAAAGCTTGGTTTCTTTAAACATCCTTATGGATCAAGAGAGCGACTCTGAAGACGACGACGACAGCGAACAAAACATCGAAGAAGTATGGTTCCCAGGTGCACATGGCGATATCGGTGGCGGGTGGGACTTACCAGCGGACGAAGAACCACTCAGTCAGGGTCCATTGGTCTGGATGGTCTGCATCCCTTCCCTCACCCACCCAATATGCATCTAACCCCCAAAAGGTCCGAGAAGCAAGAAAAGCAGGTGTAGTCTTCGACAAAGAACGCATGAAAGAACAAAACTGCTGGATCGACGAATTCGAAGAATCAGACTCATCCTCCTCTGAATCCCTCCCCCAACCCCCCACCACCACCGACGCCCCACAACACCCCATGATCGAAGTCACCAACCCCTCCCCCACCGAAGGAAACCCACCAAAACTCGCCCCAAACCCCGCCCCGGACCTCCACGAAGCTGCCGCAGGCGCTCATCCTCTCCACCACCCCCTCCGCCATCTAAAACTAATCCACCGTGCCCGTCGACAACCCGAAGTCCCGCGGTACCCACCAAAGGAATTCCTAGAACGCGCATATACCCGCGGAAAAATCCACGATTGTCTCATGTTCAATAACGGACTCTCACAAGTCGGTGTGTTGGGATGGAAGATTATGGAGTACCTCCCCTTCCGAAGGATGGATTTACAGCCGGATGGGAGTTGGAAGGCGATTTCGTGGCCACTACCAATGGGTGAGGTTAGAGATATTCCGGATAATGTTAAGATTCATTGTAGTGTTTTGAAGAGAATGGAGGCGGATCCTAAGTAACCCTCCACATTTCCCCCTCTAGGATTGCAGGTTGCTAATTGAGGTTTAAGATATCGACCCGGAAATTTACTTGTTGGCGGAGGAGGACGTGGGGTTAGAGTTGCGCCGGATGATGTGGGGATTGGAGAGTGGGTGGTGGTTAAGGATCAAGGGAATCTTATTGGGGAAGTATTGATGAAGCGGACGGCGTGGGAGCAGATGCAGCGGAAGAAACATTCGTTTAGGTTTGATGCTGAGGGGGTAGTGGAGGAGAAACGGGAGGCCTGATAATGGAGAGAGTGAGGGAGAGGAGAAGGAGGTTGGTGTTGATATTTTTTTGGTGCGTTTGTGATGTTGGTGGGAAGTACCTAGGTAGCTAATGTATGTAATTTGGTTTGGATTTGAGTTTGAAGAGTGAGGATTGTGGAGGATTGTGCATTGTGTGCTCTATTGGGCAGGTTGTCTCTATAATTGAAGATACAGCATATGCATATGCATTTGTTACAGTAAATACGCTATTGCGCTGAAAACGAACTTTGGACTCTGGTCGTATTTTGAATAATTTAGTATAGGTATTTATACGGGTATAAAGTAGTACGGAATTAGGTCCTTATTAGGTTTAACACAGTGTTTAAAAGGTCACTTGATATCGATGAGCATGAAGCTGAGTACAGAATTCGAATTGCCACATCGCCATATCAACTGCAACAGTCGGTTTTGAGGTGGCAGGATGCATCCGAGACTATCATACCTCGCAGTACTAAGAGAGTTATAAATGGTACCGGTACTCATTCATTCTTTGATAATCTTGTAGTCCTCCATATGTATCCAGGCCAATCCTGGAATTTGGACTGCATCCAGGAGTATCACTATAAATACACCTTACTTACCCAGGCCTAGGTATACGTAGAGTTATAAGGAGTTTTTCAGGTGTGAATCTTGAGTCTTGAAAAATGCGGGAGTGATATCGATATTCACCTATACTTTTTGGTATAGTGGTGTGAAGTATCTAGATGTCTATTGTATTCCGGGATATACATATCCCCCCACCCTTCAATGCACATATGTTTCTATTGCGGAGTGCCATAAATTATTAAGTTTACTTTATGATATACATACTTACGATTCTCAAAGTTGGATGGCGAGTCCTAATTGGTGTTGTCGTTGTTCATGGCTTTAAGCTTTATTATAAGGTGCCCTTTTGTTCAGGAGAATGGAGCCCACTGGCCAGTCGCGGGGGATCAGATGTCAAAGTACTTTATAGCAAGCGAAGTCCGTGTCGTAGACGGGGAACTGTAGTGATAAGGTAGGGTATGAAAGTAAGTATGGCCATAAACGCAAGCGGCCGAATTTAAACACATTCACACCTAGGTATCTCTCAGAATCTACGACGATGAAAATCTTGTAGGATGATAAAGGGTTTTTGCATGATGATAATATAGGTACAGTACATATTGAGTGTCACGACATCTACTAAGTACTTATGCGTATAATCCGATGGATCGTGTGATATCCATGCCGGCGGGAAAAGGGATCGTGGGGTTTTCGTGGCTATAGTTGTAAGTGTCACAGCATAGTGTGGGAAGTTCACACTACAACGGTGGGGAAGAACTGGTGGGGCTAATATATATGTTCTGACCCGTAGAAAGTCTTCAGGCCAAATTGTGAATGTATGAGGCTGGAAATCTCATATTTCTTTTTCTCAATTACAACCCACCGAGCCTCCGATTTCGAAGTTTCACCTAGGTCAGATGGTGGAGGATAAGTACCAGTGGATGGCATGGGTAGGAAGAGTAAGCTGCAAAGATTGGTCTCAGATTGGTGTATGTACTCGAGGGTGACGGGTCGGAACATATATTCGAGTTCCACGACAGGGTAGGATTCCGATTTTACATACAACTTTATCGTGTTCATATTACAACGGCGGGAGAGGGTGGCAAGACTGCACTGTTACACCTCAATCACGTATCACATGGTCAACGACAGAGCCCGATACACCTCGAGCTTGAATAGATGCCTTCGAGAACCGCTGCTTTCGAGTCCTCACTTCCGGGGATTGCGCAGATACACGCGTACACACGAACCGGTCAACCGCAACATAAGGAAGATTTTATGAAATTGAATAGTCTACTGGAAGTTATTGATTCCTAGCGTTATCCCTAGAGTACATGATTTTGGTGGGAGTCGTGCCAAAGACACGAATGAAGGCATGTTTTTCATATCAATGCGATGACGTCGTGCCATCTTCGTGTCTGTTTCCTGGCTAGGTCACGATGCTGTCACAACGAGGTCGATTTGTCATGCCAACCGTCACTACACATTGTCGTGAGATTAGATTTGTCATGCCAATCGTTACTACATATCGTCGTGAGGTCTTGGCATCGTGTAGAGGTGTGAGTGATACCTTGTGCATGAGTCTAGCAAACAGCACGAGATTTCGATCTTGGTGCTGAGTAGCGGGAAAGCTTTGCGGCTAGAGATACAGCCAAGGGGTACTTTTACCTCTTAGAATTGCACAGAGACTCGTTAACACCGGCCGCAGCTGGCCGACTGAGTACACATGCTTGCTGTACTGCGGGCACTCGGAAAAAACGTAGTGTCGATACACGAAATTATCGTGAGATTTTCGTGGAAATACACTAAAACTTCACGAAACCTCACAGAGATATATGTATGTCACGACCAATCAAGATACATCACGAAAAACCTCACGAAGAATCTCACGAAATATTGTTAGCACCTTCTTCGTGCCATTTGTCACGACGCCAAATGAACTGTAGGGTTATGGTGTGTGGGATAAGGTACTTAAGTACATAAATTCAAAGGATTTGTTTCAGACTTTTTCCAATGGATACTTAGATATCTACTCCGTCTGGTGACGAAATTCCACGGTTGAGCCTCAGTTTCAAATCTAAAATCCATGGGAAATGAGTACCTCAAGGGTATGACAAAACTTTCGGTTAACGAGGGGATTATAATGGGAACTTAGACAAATTCAAGCAAGAGAACTGGACGATACCTCCACACGTGGATTTCGAATCATAAAGAGGAATATAAGTATGTCCATGGAGTGACAATTTGAGGCTCGCGAAGTTTTTTCACCTCCCAGGGTTTTGCGAGGTCGCTCGACTATGATTACTGGAAGCATTCGAACCGGTTCTTGGTCATCTCTTGCTAACCTACACCTATTAGGTAGTTGGCTCAAGCATGAGTTATCACTCATATTATAAGTTGATCCAAAAAGTATGTTGCAAATCATATCAGTATGTTCACCGCTGGGCTGACTGTATCCCCCAGAGATATACATAACTAGAAACAGTACTTCGAGGTAGGTATTGCGGCGAGCGCTGGCGATGAGATTACAAACTGATGGAAACCTTGGAAAGTTTTAGGGATATGACGCATATATATTAACCTATCAAGAAAAGACTAACTTTGTTTGTATCACCCCTCAAGGTATGTATGACCAGATGGTATGTGGGATAGAGCTCGAGGTCTGATTCTTATAACTATTCTGAAGCGGCCCCGGCTGCCTCATTTTGGGTATCTGCATATAATCATACTTACTTCATACACGTAACGGGCGGATCCACCTGGGGCCGTTCGTTTTCTGCCTCGAAGTTAGCTCCCCCAGTGAAAGCAACAGCTCGAGCAAGTCCTGGTTCGAGTTGAGATTCTTATCGTTCTTGATACATATGGATGACGCTGTACATCCAGCACCTGGTTGGTATTTATAGCACCAAGTGATCGGTTCGAATTCTTGTATATGACATGGTTCCTACCATTGTGTATAGACTGGTATGAAAATAGTGATACAGTGTGATTTTCTAAAGGTTGAGCTCGGATGTAAAACCTACAGTATAACGAATTCCCACATGCTGACTATGTTATGGCCTCGTTTAACATTTTCACAACCCTATGACCGTTACGTACCATACATTAACCACAGTGACTCTATCCAATATGATTGTGAAGATACGTGAGTGGGGAATTCGAAATATCACTCGGGAAAGATCTAGAGTGGGCGGGAGGGATAAGTATTGGTGGTGAGAATGTATAGTATTGTGTCCGGTGGTCATTTACACAATTTCCTTATTGCTGAGCCTCCGGCCCTGGCCTCGCAAAGGAATTTTCATTGGGTTTCAGGTGATAGGTGATCGAACAAAACTCGCTGGCAATGATAACACATAACGAAGTGGTGATCCGTGGCAAATCATGGTTTGTGAAATGGGCATACCGGGTGATATTACATGATAGAAACTCGCACAAAGATCAAAGTCAAAAGTTATTCTTCTACCCTGCAGGCTCTTGTGAAACCAGTATCTATTTACCATGCTCATTCCGGAACTCAACTTGCCAACTAGAGCATCGATCATGGTGGCTTTGATGAGTAGCTGTGCTGAATTCAATGGTTTGAGCAAAGGAAAAACAGCTCTGACGGCTGGGAGTATGGTTTGATCATATATTATGTAGCACTGCTAGAATCATTATGCCTGGACTATCACGTTTGTCCTTACTTGCCTCAAATGAAGTTGATTTGGTCAATTCATGGCCATTTATGACACCGAACCCTCCCCCGCTCCCCAAGTCATATACAGCAGCAACCAGAAATCGTTTCACGTGACGAAACACAGGAATTGTTAACCAGAATAAAGGAAACAGTCCAAACAAAACGCCATGGTCGAAAAAATAAAAAAACCAATATACAAAACCACCCTTCAGATGGTATCGCGGCCCCCTAAATCCCAATCAAGCCGATGATGGAGAAACAACTTTTGCACCCCGAACAATAACCTGTTCATCCAGCCTTCCATACTTTCCATCCGGGCTGTACTCAACCCTCTTCCACGTCTTGATCTGACCTGCATCGCCGTTGACCTCAAACAATCTGACGCGGCGATTGTACTTTTTGTATCCACCGTATCCGCCAAAGCCGCTACCGCCAGCATAACACATCCACATCTGATCCAAGAGACAGTAATCATTTGCATGGTCATGACCAGCCGATACCGCCATCACCCCGGCATTCACTAGGGCTTCCTTAAAGCCTGAGTTGTGCACAGGTGCTGTTGGAGGTTCCATTTTCTCCCCTACCATTGGAACTCCTTCCAGACGGTACTCCGGTAGGGGGATGTGGATAAACGCCATGTTGAGATGGATGAATGAATATTTGTTGTGTGCATCCTTCAGTCTTACGGCCTCGTTCTTAAACCAGTCGATCTGGTATGGCTTAATCCAGTCATAGCCGATAACGCTCTTGTCAGGGCTGTAGGCGTGCGTGTCTAGGAAGTAAAGCGTGACAGCAGAGTGCTCGGGTCTATTGTGCGCCTTAACCTCGACGAGGTAGTTCCCCGCGCCGCCTTCGTGCACCTCCCGGCCCTTTTTGTCTGTTGTGATGGGCCCCAATTCCGGGCCGAGTTCGGAGAGGGAGTACGGCAGCGATGCCGTGAGTTCCATAATCTGCTTGCGCGTCATGCTGCCTTCGTCGTCGTGGTTACCGAGAATGGTTGCGAACGGGATCTTCCGCGAGATGAAGGGTTCGGCGAACTTGAAGAGCGCGGTTTGGATATCCGGTGCGGTGTCACCGTTGATTTGATCTCCACTCAACACGGCCATGTCGGGCTTCTCATCGTCCAGGATCTTGCGGATGAAATTGAGGGTTCGGGGATCGGCTTCGCAGCCCTTTGCTGTCTCTGGAGGTTCGGCATCTCGACATTCACCGACGCCTGTAGATAGATGCAGATCTATTCGGACGTCCGGTCAGTACACGTATGGCCTCGCGAAAGCTCAGGAGAGAGAGGGACAAGGCATACCAGAGACTTGAATAATCTTTAACATGTGATTCTTGTCCATGTGTACCGAAGCCTTCTTAGGTATGATTGCTTCGCCTCGTCGTACCGTCAATCTCGGGCTTTCTCCAACACTGAGCGAGCCTTCCTTCAGCTGCCATCCCTCCCTCACTTCCACCGCGTCGGGTCCAAAAAGAATGTCCACCGCCGTGATCGTAGAGTCGATCATCTTGCTCTGACGCTTGATCCAAATACCGCCCGCCCTGCTCTCCCACTCAACATCTTTTTCTCCGGCGCCTTCACTCGGATCCGGCTTCTTGCGACTGATCTTAATTTCCACAACGACCTTCTCTCCACTGGTGGGCAAAAACTCCGCCTGCTTCTTCCGCCTGACGTTGATGAAGCCGTGCTGGACCCACCCGCCACCCAAAAACACATCTTTCCCGATCCTTGACCACCCTTCCCCGGTGTCCATGGTGCAAGAGCTGAGACGCGTGCATTGTAGGTATTCGAGATCGGTGATGATACTCCCGGTATGATGTTCGGGCAGGAGGTAGTGGATGCCAGAATGGACTTTGTTCGGTAGCACTCTGAACCGGGAGTCGAGAAAGTAGAGGAATGCGATGAGGATACCCGACAGAAAAGTGACCTTGACAAATGTTCGGACTATCCGTCGCGCCATGTTGTTGTGTCGCCGGAAGCCCCTGATGTTGAAGAACGACGTAGTGAATGACAGGCGATGGTCGGAATGGGGTCGGAAGCGGCGGTGGTGGTCCTTAGTATCATCTTCTATCACGCTGAAAGCGTCGAAGCTTTCAGGCGCGTAGCGGCGTTGTTTGCGCCACATGTGGCAGTGAAGAGACCGACAGCAACCGCCTTAAGGAGCTCCGAGTAGAGTGGGTAGGAGGCACTTGTGCAGTCGGAGACATTCTTTGTGCCGCAGATTGAGAGGGCAAGAGTGAGGGAATTCCAGATTCCGGATGCGACTTGATAAGTATGAGAAGCACAGAGTCCTTATCGTTAGGCGCTCACCGTCAAACCAGAGTGCTGTGTAACAGTCACGTCAAACATGGAAGTATTCTATAGGTGATGTTTTGTGTCTGCCTCCAAACAGCTGTGCACTCAGGCGTAGAAAATTATACTAGGTATCGTACAAAAAGTCTTGTAAACATAAACTCGTAAAGAAACAGCAAGAAAGCAATAATCAACGCTCCATTCGTCCCAATTCAATCGCATAACCCAGTCCAAAGCTAGAAATAAAAAAGCCAAACCAAGCGGAATGTCCGGCATGCAAACCGCCCGATAGTTTCCACCTCCCACAGCTCCTTACTGCTCCTTACTTTTCCTCACTTTGGTCTCCAGAGCAGGAAAGGCCCTATTTTTCCCGATCGTCCTCGTCATCCGCCGCCTTCCCCGCTAACAAGTCGACAAACTCCCTATACCGAAACTCCTCCCCACCTCCACCGCCTCTCTTCAGCCCCCGTCTCCTTGTAAATCCTTTCAACGCCCTATCAACCTCTTCATGGCTCATCCTATCTCCCATCCCCGTTAATGCACTTCTCAGTTCCTCCACATCTACAATGCCATCGTCATTTTCGTCGAATGCTTCGAACGCCGCCAGCAAGTCTCCAACAGGCGAGAGGAGACTGAGATGCTGCGACAGATGCGTGAGGTATGATGCAAGATTGAATGGCGAGGGAGCAGATGCGAGATGTTGAGAGATTGTTGCGGGTGACGAGTCGAGACCGAGAGACGCCAGCATCGCCCCTAGGTCGTCGGATGAAATGACTCCATTGCCGTCTTTGTCAAGAAGCGTAAACGACTCTTTGAGTTGGCTGATCTGCACAGCCGAGAGCTGGTTTAGGGCTCCGCTGGCGGTACGACGGATGGTACGAGGGCTGCCAGATGGACTGGCCGCTGGTGAGAGGTACGAGAGAGGTGATGGCTTCGCTGTACGAGTATACGAAGACTGTAGCGACTGTGTTAGTTGTTGTAAGCATCGTGACTGTCGCAGCAACAATAAGTATAGTTCATACCATCATCCTGGTTCAATTGGCTGGTCTTCGTAAGGTTCTGGGGAGAATATGTATGAGTGCTGTGAGGGATGAGATGCTGGAGTCTAAATTGGTAGGATAGCTCCGATTGATGACAACACGAAGACAACCAGCAAGGGGTCATCCGGTCACCACGGCAACTGACCTGCATCTTTTTTTTAAGCCTCTCAGTTATCTTTAACTTCTTGTCATTCATTTCTCTCCGCGAAATATAATGGCTTCAATATCACGCTTACGACCGCTTTTGCGGGTGCCAGCACTACTACCTTCTTCGCATTCACAGATCCTCCACCGAACAGTGCTCTTCCATGTCACTTCTGCGCAGTGCGAGGAGGAATCCTCATCACGCCGTCGTTACATTCGATTCCTTCCCCGGTTTCTCCAGCCGTCAACCTACAAGCCCTCTTACGGGAAAAGCTCTGTGGAGGATAAGACGTGCGCAAAACCGAAGGCCGCAGGATCGAAACCTTGGAACCCGGCTACATTTTTCATTGTGCGTGCACTCTTCCGCAGTTGAGGACAATTTGAGAGGGCACTGACGAAGCTCAAGTGGATATTCCTCCTGATCGGTTCGCAGGCCATTCAGCAACTACAACTGAAGCGCGATCACGCGGATTTTGTCCGGAAAGCGGATACGCGAATTGCATTGCTACGGGAGGTCTTGGATCGCCTGGCAAGGAACGAGGATGTAGACGTCGAACGCATTCTGGGGACGGGTGATCCACAGGAAGAGAAGGCGTGGGAAGAAGGTATGGCATCTCCCCCACGTTTTGGCAAGCTACAGGTTGAGTACTTACCACAAGCATTGGTAGTTCTCAAGGAAATCGAACAGGATGATGTCCTCTGGAAGGCAAGACAAATGCAGAAAGAAGCCGCTGCAAAGGCTGCAGAGAGAGAGGTAAAGGATGCGGCGAGGAAGAGACGGCAAGCTCGCAGCGCCGAGGACTACGATATCGTGTAAAACTGAGGATGGGTTATTTGCATTTAGGCGTTTAGGTATAGAGGTTCAAGTCCCAGGGACAATGGATGAAGATACTGATTTACGAGGCACGTTGTATGTATAAATTGTACCTGCAGTATCGTCGGAAACAAGCAAGGCTTCTCTTCCGATATTCCCCCACAGAGCCTTGGCGGGCTCAAACGTCATCCCCGCCTCACAACCCCGCCATGCATTACTTATTGCCGATGGGCTTCGGCTTCCTTGATGAATACCACGCTTCTTCTTCCACTTCACCGAAGGAATCACTGCCTCTCCATCTTACATACTCTCCTCTACCTCACACGATCACCAGTGCCTCTAAATCGTCTCAAAACTTTCTCAACACTTGCCAGCCACAAAGTATCACCCATCCTCACCAAAATGGCCTTCGAGACGAAAGCTACCATTGCCAGCTTCGGCGGAAAGCTCCTAAAGCTCCAGCATGACAGTGAGTGCCTCTTTCCTCTCTGTCTTCCCTTCCCCGAAACCGATCGCTGAACCCCGTTTTCTTCTCAGGCACATCCACAAAAACTCCCATGTCCCTAAACCTCTACCTCCCACCTCAATCAACCTTCGATAAAATCCCCGTCCTGTTCTACCTATCCGGCCTTACCTGCACTGGCGACAACTGCTCAGAAAAAGGGTTTCTCCAGCGCCACGCCTCAAAACACGGCATCGCTTTGGTCTACCCCGACACCTCACCTAGAGGGGCTTCAATTGCCGGAGAAGATGACAGCTGGGACTTTGGCACTGGCGCTGGCTTCTACGTCGATGCTACCAAAGACCCCTGGTCGAAGAACTACAATATGTACACCTACATCACGTCGGAACTTCCCAAGGCGCTGTTTTCTACGTTTTCGCAGCTGGACGGAGAGCGCGTGTCGATCACTGGACACTCTATGGGTGGACATGGTGCCCTCACCCTGTTCCTGAAGAACCCCGGGAAATACCGTAGCGTCTCTGCATTCGCGCCAATCTCAAATCCCATCAACTGCCCATGGGGACAAAAGGCGTTCTCAGGATATTTTGGAGAGGAAAATAAGGAGAAGTGGGCAGAACATGACGCAACAGAATTGCTGAAGGGTTGGAAGGGGAAGGGGTTTAAGGCGCTCATTGACGTCGGAACCGGCGATAACTTTTATAAGCAGGGCCAGCTACTTCCCGAAAACTTTGAGAAGGCAGCGAAGGAGGTGGGCGCGGACGTAGAGGTGCGGTATCAGCCGGTATGTTCTCCGAAAGGAAGTGGGAAGGAGTTATGGCTAATGGAATGCATAGGATTATGATCACAGTTATTACTTCATCTCGACCTTCGGCGAAGACCATATCGACTATCACGCCAAGTTTTTGCTGATGTAGTGTGCTTGTTTCTTTCTGGGTTGTCGCGAGGGATGGCTGATTGAAGAGAAAGGAGCAACGAATCACCAAGATTGTGAGCTTGGAGATCACAACAAAAGGATATGTGGTGGATTCTTGTGCATAATTTATATCCATTGACCCTCACCTACAGTGAACCATTACTGGTGTGGATAGTTTGATGGGAATGTAGAATTCGTTCACCAAGCAGGTTGCACTGCTGCGCCCTCACATTCCACGGTACCTTGTTTGCAAACCATCGGCGTAGAACCTGACGCCGGTTTGACTTGATGCCATTGCCGCCCAATAGTGACTGTGCTTCTCCATTGCTGGAGTCTTGCTCATAGGCATGCAACGTTGACTCCTAGCAGGATGGAATTGAGTCATGACGTCATGTATCGTGCGTTTTGGTTTGTGGAGATTTAACAGGGCGTTAAAAGCATCTCAGCATGTTACGCCCACAGTTCTGCCTGGAGACGGAGCTATTCCTGCCCAAGCACTGGGCGCAATTGATTATCTGTGTCACCAGAGATCACATTGGAGATAGTAGTTACGAGGGTGTCTAGGACTCGCAGCCTCGCACCCGTGTACTTAAGAGCTTCACCCAATCTCCATTTGCTATAGTTTGCCTGCACATAAATGCACACGGTTCCATCCATACAACGTAGAGCGCCTATGAAATGCGTGGGAGAACCACCAGTGTTCTTTGAGAGGATGATAGCATGGCGCAGAGTAATGAGTGAGGAATCCTGGTATTAAGGACTTCGAAACGCAGGTATCAGAGGGACTGCCAGTTGAGGATATGGTACGATTCGCGACGTTTATACTGGCCATGTGTAAGTTTAACCGGAGGAGAGGGACAGTTAGTGAGGTTTTGAAGCTATGACCGATTTGCTGAAACGGGAGGGAATATAGCAGACGAAAGAAGTGGTCTAAAAAGGCAAACTGCGGGCGCGGGAGACGGAACACGGTGGAGAATAGTGTGTGTGAGTGTAATGTGCGGCTGTTTTGGGATCCAATTCTTTATTTGACTGAGATTCCAAAAGAACGCTGGTATGAATTAAAAAGGTTTCGAATTCCAGAACCCCCCCAGCACACAACGCCACAAACAAGTAGAAATTTCCCGTGATTCGTTATTTTGTTTTGATTCGCATTCCCAGTATGCACAAAGAAGACCCGGTAAAGAAAATATCCCAAACAGTACAACTAAAAGCACAGTATGAGGTCCTTTTTTACTCGGCGGCGGCAACAGCTCTCGCTGTCATACACGTCAGTACAGCCCCATGTAATTCCAGAATACCGATTGTTGGACAGATGTTGGAAGGTGAAAACGTACTGTAGATGGAGAGCTTGGAGTGACCGACAACCTTCTTGATGACACCCTGTCCCTCGAGGTCGGCAAGAGCCTGGCGTGCGAGAGAGCCGTTGATCTTCAGTCTGTCGACGAGGACGGCAGTGGTAATGAGGCGGTAGGTCAGGACATCCTTGTTAAGACGCTCCTGGATGGTCTTGTCCATGATGACGGCATGCTGGGCCTTGTCCTTGACTATGTAGAAGGCGGAGAATCAGCGCTTTTATTCGCACGCACATCCCCCGAAATCGCGGATTTGGAGACATAGGCATCGAAAATAACGGCGGTGACAATAATACCCTTTCCCTTAGACCACTTCTTCTTCTGCTTCTTTCCTCCTTGAGCTGCGGCAGGGGCCTATATTGAAGCAAAAATACGCGCGATCAGCTTCCACCCTCCAGAAACCGCGGAATGTCAAAATCGTAGAAATCGATAGGAGAAGACGTACCATGACTGTAGCTTGTTAGTATGTTCCGAGGAAGGATCGGTCGGTGGTCAGCGAGCGATTCGTTCGGATTCGTTCGGGCGGGCGTGTTGTCGTCTCTCTGTCGCCGTAGCAAGATTCCGTCTGTGGGGAAGTGGGTGTGACTTGATGTGCGCGAGGGGGCAAGCAGCCCTACGACTACCACAGGAAGCAATGACTTAACAAAAAATGTATCACAAACGGAATTAAAAGAAATAACCAATTTCAGATTAATATATTGAAAATATTTCATCTGTAGAAAAACTTTTATTCAATATAAGTTGTCCTCACGTACAATTTAAACCGAGTGATTGGATGAGCATCAAGAGACCCTGATATCTGGAGCAAGCTGCAGACGACTTAAGTGAGGGGAGTGGGTGCGCTCTACGAATTTTTAGGTATGAAGTCTACATACTTAAGTAGCTGAAAAGACGAAATAACAGACAGGTGCAGCCGCTCCAATGAACCAACCGGAAGAGTGTAACGCAAAGCAATGATGAATTACTTTCCACCATGCGGCTATTAAAGAGTACAACAAGAAACATTACAACCATTAATCATCTTCGAAAGTAAGAAAAGTATAAATCGAACTTGTAATAAAACAGCCTCCTCAGGGTAAACGGGTATCATAGAAACAACTCCAAGTATAAAGCGGGGGTTCTTCCCATTTGTAATGTTACAGCACCAGCGATAACATAGTCCTTGATGATATAAAGCTCACCAACAATTCAGCGCCACAACCCACAATCACCCAATTTTCGTTACCCATAATTGTCTGTTGAGTCTTAACTATAGGTCATCATCAGTTAACAACACTACCAAGGTAGCTGTCCCATAGAGCAACGGGGGGAATACCTTCAGATGGCGAAGTAAACTATTGCACCAATGACGCAAAGGATTTGGATTCCAATCCACCAGACGAGGTTCATGAGGTCGGAATATCCGTTGGATCCAATATTCTTCAACTTTGACTTCTTCTGGCCCGCCGAAGTAAACGTTGTCTTAGTACTGATTTCTGGGAAAGTACTCGAACTAATCTCACTTACGCCACCAACACCGTTTTCGTCATCGTCATCGTTGTCCGTTGTAGGACCAGTGGGTCGGTAGAGAGGCCCTTGAATACCATAGTTGGGATCACACTTGCGCACTGGGAGCACAAGTTTTTCGGCCGCGGCAGAATCGTAATTCAGCATACACTTGTAACAGAGCTCAACTTGTTCCTTGTTCATTGGCTTGCAGATGCATCTCTGGGTGTAGTCCTCCTTGATCTTCTTGCCTTTTCCGAGAGGGGGGCTGTGCAATTAGCTTTGATGTTGCAGTGGTGAAATCATTACATTCAACGTACCTAGCGGTCTCTTTGGAGGTAGGAGTTGGAGGTTCAGTGCTTGTAGGACTTGCAGGTGAACCACCATTACCCTCGGAGCCAGAGCCTGTACAGGAGGTACATGTAACTTCAGGCGTGGGCACAGCAGCCGCAGCCGACCTGGCAGCATCCTCCTCAGCACACTCTGCCATCATTTGCTCGATACCGTTACATTTTCTGGGACAAGCAGGTAAATTCAAGCTCTTTATACAGCCATCCATTCCCTTGAGGAGGGTGTCCCGGAATTCATCCTCGGTGTCTGTACGGAACAGACAGTCGATACATGCAGGAGCTGTTTCGCGAAATTCATCGGGATTACAAAGACATGAGGAGTTGAAACCCAGCGGTGCCTCGGTAGTTGAGAGGACAGGAGGGTTAGTGAGATCACAGAGGGCTAAGATAGAAAGTTAGCTGGTGAGGATAAACAATATGGATTATATATCAAAGAAATTCGAAGACCAGTGTCAATGGGCACAACCCACCAGCCAACTTGTATACCCCCTCGCAATTACCAGCGCATGTACCTCCAAGGTTGTAGTACTGCTTTCCCCTTACGGTTGGAAGTGCCAACAGCATTCCATAGATGGCAATGGATGAGAGCATGTTGACTTGTTTGTGTTGCTAGAAGAATTTGTGTTATTTTCCGAGATCGAGGGCAAGAAAGAAGCAAGCCAGTGAACAGAGAGATGATGATGTGATGAGTGTTGAAAGCACAACAGATAGAACTGGCTGCTGAGTATCTAGCGTTGGATGGAGAGTCAATAGTGAGTGAGTGGAGTAAGGAGCAGCAAAGGAGAGATGCAGTGGTTTCAGAAAAGTGATTGGGGGGAGGATCAGAGGAGGTTTGTAGCAGAGACTCCGAGATAGGTCACGAGTTTGCACTCGCGCATTGTATTCTCGTTTAGTCGCCGAGGCAACAAGTTGCGGAGTTGCGTCTGATCGATGATCGAGACTAGTATGTATATGAAAACGTGGAATCGAAACGAACTAGGAAATATAATATGAAATATAAATTTTTGTGAACGATTCAAAACGGGGGAGAAAAAAAAAAGAGTAATGAATACAGTCATCTATGCCATCCTTAAATGCTCTCCGCAGCTCTTGTAACTAGAAACTTTGGTTTGGAGAGATATATGAAGCCTTTCTTCCAAGTACCTAGTGAAAACGGTAATTCAACTCTCTAAGATTATCAAAGGCCTTGGTTGAATAAACACAAACGATCAACACTTAACATACATGAAAACGGAGAAGGATGAATTTATTCAAGATGTCATCTGATATAACGGGAAAGAACTCTCCACATCCGACTCTCGCTGTGCCATGGTTTTTCCGTCCGTCCTTGAGCATGCTCCAGAGTACCATAAAACTCTGGCCGGCATTTCCATTCCAAATAGTCCTTCGCCTTATCTTCTTCCCATTTCCATCTCAGATCAGAGTCCTGTTTGATGTACCAGGGCCCAATACCTATCCAGCGAGTGCCTTCGCCCGTTGTTGATCGGTCAGAAATCAAGTGTTTCGCCCAAAGATGGGCCACAACGGCAGCTGTATTTGAGGCATCGCAAAAGTAAGGAGTGTGCAAAAAAGCGCACAATGAAGTTACTTGAAATGATAATGGTGCATTTGGAACTGGTGTAACGTTGTATAACCTCGGTGCGTTGAAATAGTGAAAAAATTTCAAAGCAGGAAAGCAGGAGATGAATTCTTCTACTCGGTTCCAAGGTCCCCAAAGCATGAGACCCAGCTCTTTGACATTCATTCCTCTCATTTTCCACACAGTCAATGAATTTATGATTCCCGAATGTTGAAAACCATATGGAACGGGAATCATTTCGCCAATCACAAGGACTTCAAGGGTTCGAAGATGGTTTTTGGCAATCGTGTCCATCATCCAGTTTGCCTCCTTTACGTTGGGCTGCATTTGGCATTCCTCATAGGCTATCATCCGTTGACCATGGTGGTGCCTATGCAAATCACGAGCCCGTAGCCGTTCCACAGAAGCCGGATTTACTATGAAAAGTTCCCTTAGTCCGTGGGAAGATTTCAGCAATGGGTATGCATTCTTAACAAAGCATTTTAAGCACAAAACCTTCAAGTTCGGCAAATTCACCCCAGATAGCTTTTTTAAATGTCGAACGGCGTGTTCGAAAATCAAGCCAGTATGAACGCGAAGTTCGGTTAGCCACTCCCATTTGAGATCATATCCGCTAGTGCACCGGAACTTCCAATCCACATCGACAAACCTGATGGCCACGTTTATGTTTAGCAACGGCGTGCGACCAGGAAGTGCGGCCCTTCTCTTCTCCACAGCCCCGAAGCATCTAACCCAGAGGTCTTGACACCAACTCGAAAGATCATGCTCTTCATCAAGATGCGAACGTTGAATGAGGAAATACCATAATTTTTCCACGCTAAGACTGAAATTCCGTAGGGTCCCAGATGCTATGCAGTCGTATACAACCTTGGCAATCTCAGGGAAACGTAGGTCCTCGCCATTGGGACCGCCGACTCCCCTGATGTCGAGGGTGACCAGCTTCGTGAAGCCAACCAGGCCATCTCTCTTAGCACCGTATTGACCGGGATCTGCCATACGTCCGTAACAAAGAGGGTCATTGAATTCGAAATCAACAGTCAACTCCTGCAATCGAGGCAAAGACTTCAAAGCGGCCCAAACATCTGCTGTTAGGCAGGGCGTATTTTCTGGAGACAAGTGGTTACCGTGAAAAACGATCTTCACGGACGAATGCGCTGGAGTGAAGCTGCTTCGGTCATCAGAATCTGCTGTAAGATCTCGAACACCGAATAATTAAAGCAAACACAACGGCGATCAAGGAGGTCTGTCAAGTATACGCACCTAAAGCTCCTGAGGGTTTGCATTTGATGCTGGAGCAGATTGGCCAGTACAGTATTCACACTTACAGGAGGCCTTGAATCAATGGGGTTGCCGAGCCACAGCTGTACAACTTGGGGAGCAGGAGCGTGGTCCCAAATTCCTTTCCACATATCGTAGGTAGTTACATTTGGCCCGATGGTTTGCGGTAACGCTGTCGCAGGCACCGTCGGTGGTGCGTCCCAATAGTTGATCTCAAGTCTCTGGATGTAACGTCCGAGCTGACAAAGTCGAGGAAATTTCGAGGGGGCTATTGGACTCTGAGGATGTATAAGTAGATTGACTGGAATACTTCCTCCATCGAAGGCGGATGTAGACCCCCATCTCATGTCTCCAGGATGAAATGGCGCCCTGACCCGAACGTTACGATACAGTCGAGGCAGGCACAATCGGTAAAAGAACGTGCAACTGATACAAAGTGAGAGGATATCTCGCGGAGACTGAATCTGTACATATTGGATAATGCTGCATTAGCCTACGATTAGACAACCATCAAGCACCAAGGAAATTTCAACATACAACGTCTAAAATGTCCAACCAAGTTTCAGTGCTTAGCTTTTTGAAGGCGTTTGAAAGATCCATAACACCACTTATACCAGTTTCCAGTGCAAGCTTTCCCAGCTCATTGTCAGCAAACTCGATGGCCGCTATCTCCAATCCGCTCTTCTGCAATGATGCTGAAGGTACTGCCTTTAAATGCGTCGAGGTCGTATTGATTGTCGACTCCCATCCCAGTTCTTCGAGTTCAGGGGCATCGTCATTGTAAAGTGGAGGAAAGGGGATGAGAGACCAATCGGTCAGTGTTATCGTCAGCTGTGCTTCTTCCTGGGGTTGTGTTCGAGCAAATAAAACTTCGAAACTCTCTCTCTGCATGCTGAGCTCAGGTTTCCAGCCTTCAACTCCTAGCTCCACAAACCATGCGCCGGATAGCTTGAGGCGTTCTGTAGAAACTGCCGTATCATCGTGCCCCACCGACCCGTCGCCATCAACCTCTACCGATGCCATCAGTACCGATAAGAGTCGTCGAACGAGCAAAAATCAGTTGGCTTCGGGTCGCCTGGTGATGTTCGTGAAGCGGTGGAGTAGCACAGGTCGGCGATGGCAGAAATCCACTCTACGTCTTTTTGTGTATTGTGGTTGACTCACAGATTCATTATCTGCACTTATCCGTTTGAAGTCATGCACCCTATGTTACACAGCATTGTGAATGGACCAGATGTCGCCTGTACAAACCCCCAACTACCCCTCTATGCCGATTATATTATCACCAAATGCTACTCGTCTCCGACAATCGCACCGACACTCCCTCCCAGATACACCTTCAGCATCGGCTTCGTGACCCTCAATACTTTACAACTAACCCCTTCAACCTGCGCCTTTTCGTACGCCTGCATCCGATGACATCCACCGAATGCAAAGTAGAAGTCCTTGCCGGTAGATGAACGATAGTGTAGCACATCAACTGGCGGCAACTGGCCAGGTATAATTGATTCCGGAGCCGGACTGGGTATGAAGTCGGGGGTTTCGTTCTTGAGAGTTTGGGCCATTGAATCTATTTTCCGCACATCAAGTACTGGCGGTATAGGTCTGAGAATGGATGATAGCGGGAGTGTTTGGGATTTGATGGCGCGCGATTGGAGAGATCCGCCTAACATTCTGCTTCGCTTCGTGCTGTGGTGAAGGGCTGACGACCGTTGGGATTAGATTTGGTGTTGTCTGTTCCATCACGAAAGCTTTGTCGTCGGGTTTTAAGGATGATGAAGGCTTGGTGAGCTTGATGTTCTAGAATCCCCTGTTGATGATAATTATGACGTACAATAGACTATCGGTGCATGAACACGTGATTTAGACCACCGGGTTTATGACTACGCGGGAATCTCTCTTGCAAAAGTTGAGATCTTACGGACCTCGGGAATTTCGAGCGAGCTTGCGAACAAGCAGAAAATCTGGGACCGAGGGCAATGAAAGCTGTAAGGGGAATCAAAGCTATCTCCAGTATTAGTCTAAATAAGTTCCAACGCCACGAGGTCACTTCCGAAAAACCTTGGCAACGGTCTGTTTATTTTCTAATAGTTATACACTTGGTTTGTCCGCTCGAAACAATCTCATTGGTTAACTCGCGGTACGTACCTGGAAGAAGAATGTTTATTGGTTGACAACCCACAGCTTCAAGCTTGGCATACCCCATCAAATATTCTCAAATATCCACTCCCAAATAAGTATTTGAGTTCAACTCCGATCATAATGTGATGTTTGCATGCAATGTTCAGAATTCAATGATATTTTACCTCCTGGTCTCCAATTTACCATACCTTCAAAAATAATAGAGCAGTTGTGGAAAATCATTGAATTTTGGCATTTTTGGGTAATTTTCGAGTATT
>MU122160.1:81251-129140 GCA_014904905.1 Wilcoxina mikolae CBS 423.85 | reverse complement strand
CAGACTGAACATTTGCTTCCAGACACAGCACACTGTACAGTTGCAGCCTTGATTCCCGGTCACACCCTTGATTTACCAGGGCAGTCAATTGATTACTTAAAGTTACACACTTGATTCACAAATTGATGGCTAACTATATACACAACATCATGGTACATCATGGATCCACTTGGAGCAATACTTGGAGCAGCATTTGGAGGTAGTGCATGGGCAGAGATGATCGATACAGGCTGGGTGGAAACGGTTGGGCTAACCTGGCTCTCAGCTGGTGGGAGACGATTGAGCTGTGCTGGGTCACGACTGGCCGGACGCGGTCGGGCCGTATTGGCTCTCGGCTGGTTGGAGATGATCGAGCTGGGCTGGCTCTCGGCTGGGTGGACGTGATCGAGCTGTGCTAGCTCTCGGCTGACTGGAGATGATCGAGCTGCGCTGACTCTCAGCTGACTACACAGGATTGAGCTCCGCTGGCTGGAGATGATTGTCACGGCTGGCTGGATATGATCGATATGGAGTGGTTCTCATAGATCGACCTGGGCTAGCTCTCGGCTGGCTGTATGCAATCGAGCCAACCTGGATGGAAGCATTAGCATTTCGATCAGGTGCGCTTGGGTGTTCATGTTGAGGTTGAGCTGGGCTGGCTCTTGACTGACTACACGCGATCGAGCCATGCTGACTCCCGGCTGGCTGGATGTGATTGAGTCGTGCTGGCTCTCGGCTGGCTGGAAATGATCAAGCTGAGCTGGCTGTCAGCTGGATGAAGATGGTCGATAATGACTGGCTGGTTATCTCGATTGAAATTGACTGGACATCTGTTAGCATTGCAAATATAGAGTGAGCGTGAGAGAGAGAGAGAGACAAGTATCCCAGCTTGATGCGATCAAGCCGGGCTGGCTCATGGCTGGCTGGAGATAATCGAACTGTGCTGGCTCTCGGCTGGCTGGAGATAATCGATAACGACTGGCTGGTTACATCGATTAAAAATAACTGTACATCTGTTAGCATTGCAAATAAAAAGAGTGACCGTGAGAGAGAAAGAGAGAGAGAGACAAGTATCCTAGCTTGATGTGATCAAGCCGGGCTAGCTCCTAGCTAGCTGGAGATAATCGAACTAGGCTGGCTCTCGACTGGCTGGATCCGATCGAGCTAAAATGGCTCACGGCTGGCTGGACGCGCTCGAGCAGAGCTGGCTCACTGCTGGCTGGAGATGATCGAGCAGGGCTGCATCACGGCTTGCTAGAAGCAATTGAGCCAAGCTGGCTGGAGATGATCGATGAAGTTGTCTTGGGCGTATGGTAGGAGTTCCAGGGGGGATATCCCATCAACTACACCATCTACCCATAACCCTGGGGGCGGCAAAGCCGCCACCGGTGCTAGTATATTACATAGAGTACAAGTGCTTATCCAACAGTCCAGTAGTATTAAGTCAAGACACCTCCGACGATGAATACTACTTAGTATGCAGTAACAAGTATGTGACTTCCGCATATATGCAAGGCGGATACTTAGCTGGTGGAAGTTGCTTCCCGTGAGATGCCGTGAATGATACGGGCGATGAATCGGCAGCAAGAGAAACTACTGACCATAGTATGTACCAGGTAGAGGGCGAGGGATGTGAGAGGTGATTCTATGGCCCCAGCGCAAAGACGGAGCGCAGTTCCAGAGACTACTCCGAATGAATGGTGTTCCAAGTATCCGTGGTGCCTTGCGGTTCGAAATGTCACTCCGACTCTCTTGAATGAGTCTCGAACTGGAACGACGGGATATGATCCTTTGGTTATTAGATTCTGAAGAGCGCGCATGCCTCACGTCGGTTTCTATGAATGGGGTATTTCGTATCCCCACGAACCTGCCTTCCGGTTGACTACCAATCTCAACTTTCGCTGGCTGCCGTAACGGCTTTCTCGGGTTGCACCGCAGGATATTGCTGAAAACGGAAGAATCTCATGGGATGCATCTCCCCGAGATCTTTAGGATTCCAGACTTCAGTCTCCTGTTCGGTTAGCCCCAGGGGCATCTCTGAGCAATGTAATGTACGGTGGAGTAGAATGAAGCATTGTGTGATGTAAGAGGTACGAGTAGGTCGCTTCATAAAGACATCCCAGACCTACAGTTGCATACAATACCGACCTACAGTTACATACAATACCAACCTACACTGCCGTTCCTCACTCGCTTCTTTCGCACACGTCGCTCGCCATCAATCAACCATCTTGGCTGAATCTTTTGTCTGTTTAGGGGATTTATCTCGCCATTGCCCTCAAGTCGGTGTTCGCATATCCACTCTGTTATCCTACATTGGCACCGCATCACAGTACGACCCGATGAAGTATTCACACTCTGGAAATAAGGATGGACTCGCAGTTGCAGCTCCTCCATCATCAACATCGACGGCGCTTTTGTTCCGGGAAGGTGCCGATTGCGATGCGTCAAAACAATCCCAACCACGGCGGTCCGCAAATGCCATCGAGCTCATTACCCGCAATATTGATCGAGATACACCTGCTACACCTGGTCTGCGAAAGAATCTTTCAAAGGGGCATTCCCCAAGGAAGCGTTCATTGAAACGAATCAATTACTATGCTGAAGTCTTCTCTGTACGCGAGGGACCAGCAATACCCAAGGCGGCTGGGGTTTGTGTAGAGCTGAAGACCAACGTTATAGTAAGTCAATAGCTGGTTCATTCTTGCTTCCTTCCGCCTACTTCAGGTTCACTATTGGCCGCATGCGACTGTTCACATGCCCTTGCATTCGGATTTCCTTGTCAAGACCCATTCCCCGCAGTTTGCTATTGTGCAACACAACTGGATCAACAGTTGCTAACTCGCCCGCAAACCGACTTAGCTAGAGAATGAGTTCGAATTTGCTCGATCATTGTCTCAGATGATTGCAAAGCGCTATCACCAATCTGAAGATTCAATAAGTGTGTCATTAGACCACTCGGCGTGTATGGTAATGGGCGGCACCTTCGAGGGTACCTACGTTCTTACGATTACTTCCGTGGCCCTGATATCGCCAACCGTCAACAAGCGTAATGCTGTTTTAATAACGGACTGGCTCAAGAAAAATCTCGGTGTTTCCGGCCACCGCGGCGTGGTACGATTTATGGAGGTAGGGTTTGCGAATTACGCTACATGTGGTGAGACCATGCTCTCGCTCATGGAGAAGGAGGAAGCCACAAAGACTGGTACAGCGAGCGGCCTGACTCGCGAGGTGAGCATGAAAAGATCAGTATCACAGCATCAGTCGAAAAGAGGGCGGAAAGGAGAAAAAGCAGCGCCAGATGAGCCCAGGAAGGAACCTTTAGGAGTGCCAACAGATAGCGGCGGGCGGCCAGTGTCAGGGACTGGTGGGCTGAGAAAGAAGAGCATATTCAACCTGTTTTCCAAGAGCCAAGGGGTTACGCAATAGGTTACCCCCGACAGCTTCTTTTTGGGGAAAAGTTAAGCGTCATTTTGATGGTGTATATTTTACATTTTTACGAGTGATCAGCATTATGGCTTCAGGTTTCTTGCAGGTATTGTGTTTGGTATGCCTAGAGTTAATGCCTCCATGTGTTAATTGACGCGTTTCACTTTCATTGTTTTCCGTATCGGTCCGTCTTGTTCTGGGTCATTTTTCCTTTTCAGGTTTCCTCTGGCATGTAATGGATTAGAGCGATTGGGGGATTTTTTATACAAGGACAATGAAGTACCTGGTGGTTGCACGCAAGCGCAAGTGAGGTTGTGGTGTGCGTATATATATTTTGGACGGGTAGATGCTCCCATGTAACATATAATATATTCACTTCGATAGTGATCTATCTTATCCGGGAGGGTGGTTCGGTAGTGGGTTTTCGTAGCAGTGATCAATCCACTGGGACAAGCTGGAGATGACCAACGTAGGGCTGCAGCCGAGGGGTAGTGTATGGACGATACTACGCGGCTTCTGACACTGACTTGTTTTGCTAGGTAACTATATCGACTCTTACGTCTCTTGCAGGTTGGTTTTGGAATACGATGGAGACGTGCAGTCGGGACGATAGAGCCGGATTCGAACTTTCTTTTGAAAGTCATAGATTTGATATAAAGCTCCACCCTCACCTGGCTGCTGCGCTTGCATCATAATTCAATTTCTGAAGCATAGACCCAGATTTGGATTGTGGAATTCAGCCCCTCAACTCTTGTACAGTAGCCCAGGGTGTGGTATTGGGGGTTCCGTCCAACTAGCGGAGTTGCAATGGCGAGTGAGTATGGATGATCCATATACCCGCAATATCAACTACGAAATCTCTACCATCACTGCAAAGCGCAGCTGAAAGGTGCGAAGAGAGATAGGTATTGGGTTATGCGAGAAGTGCACGAAATATATAGCACGCATTTGCTTAAGTACTTAAGTTGAGTGGGTATGGAAGAAATGCCGATTATCTGGATTAGATGGAATAGATTAGATAGAGATCGACGTTCCATCTCGCTAGAGTTTCCACAGCTGAGGAGGTATGGGTAGTTGAACCTTCATCCTTCTTTCGCAAACATCACCTCCAAAGCATCATCACTTCGCCATTATCATCTTCACTCCATCATGTCCGATACCGAAATCCCTCCCGAGCTTCTTCAGCGTCTTGTCCAGGAATTCGTCGAAGATAAGGACACCCGAATCTCACAGCCAGCGTTGGAAGTGCTCGGAAAATACTTTGAAACATTCATCCGGGAGGCGATTTGGAGAGCTGCTGCTATTAGGAAGGAGACAGACAAGCCGGATGTGGAAGGGAGTAAGAGGGAAGTAGGCGGCGGAACCGTGTTTTTGGAGGTGAGTTACCCATGAGCTAGGGGAAGCGGACGCGTGGCCAGGGTTGAAGGGATCGGGAGGGTGAATAGATGAAAGAAATGAAGAGCTGCTTGTAGAAGGGACCAAAGCGCGTATTAGTTGCTGATTGGCGATAGGTCGAAGATCTCGAGAAGGCGGCGCCGCAGCTGTTATTGGATTTCTGACCGACTACACGACGCCAGTATCCTCGTCGATGCGAGTGGATGCCATTAATCGAGCAATGGTCTACAGTTTACGTATCTCTCATGTTGGGTAGCGTACACGGGAGGGAGTATGAGTTCATATGAGGGCTTATAGTAGTTTCTATGGTTGTTTCAGGGCGCTTTCGGAGTTCGAATGGATGTCACTGGGTAGTTTTCGAGGGAAACCCGCAATGGAACTTATAGGTTTACACTCTCTGCCGGCGGTGCTATTCCAACTTGCCCTTGCCAATTATTGAACGTTCATGTCTTCATACTCTGTTCTGCATAGGGCCCAAAACTAATCTTGTACTTCTGTGTTAATTGTTCGGGTCTATGCCGCGGCCCGTGTCGTATTATGATGCCTCGAAACTTGGTTCGCTCGGC
This sequence comes from Wilcoxina mikolae CBS 423.85, assembly GCA_014904905.1. Lineage (NCBI taxonomy): Eukaryota > Fungi > Ascomycota > Pezizomycetes > Pezizales > Pyronemataceae > Wilcoxina > Wilcoxina mikolae. The sequence continues at coordinate 123,771 of MU122160.1, read as the reverse complement.
CGATACCTTTTCGACCCCACTTGACTCCCACACAACTGTTAAAACTATACTTACTATTTCCTCTATGGAGTCTCAATATTGGAGATTGAGTAGATCTGCCGCCGTGTTCCCGGATCTGGGTAGTTGCGCCGAGTTTTAAAGGGTCTGGAGGCTTTTAAAGACAGGAACAAAGTTGTAAGACCTGCTAGCACATCAAAATGTTCACCCCACATCCAAATGGTTCGATACTGCCGGGTCGACGTCATCTTCGAAGGGCTTAAATACCACATGTATATATTTCCAACAACCTGCCAGGCAGAATGCGGCGTCCCAAACAGAGTTTCTGGCCTCAAATTTGAGGCAATATAAGCCTACGCTGGTTTATCAAGAGTCGAGGTGAAGTAACATAATCGGCATCTAATACGATATTAACTATTCACGAATCGATGGGCTGCTGTGGGAGATTCGTGCCGTCTATTCCTGGGGAGAGGATAAGCCGAATAGTCAAAAATTCTCCTATTAAGAGTTAATTAGCTTATAGTGAGGGAAAGTCAGGTTTATGGAGGAGGGGATAGTTGCAGCGGTCGGGAACGGAGATATCGATATGATTATGGAGATGATGCTCAGTTTGTTGTTGAACATGCGCAATGACTGCGGATACCGGAAAATCTGTTTGAAAATTCTCGCTCTTTATCGCACAGTCTCTAGTAGATCTAAAGTCGATTCATGTTGTTAATTTGCTAAATTTTATGAATTCTCAAATGTGAATCCTGAATTTGCCTAAAGCTCATAGTCTTTCTAATGAGAATTAGTATTTACCGTGAGCACCTAGGACATCATGCAGTGCCGTTTGCGGGTACTAACTAGGATCGTAGTGTTCTGTTGCATGTATGATATTCAATATTTCAATTTTTTCGTGGGCGATAGAGGAACCTTAAGTGCATCGCAATACAGCGGCTTCCAACAACAGATGTGGCTGTTTGTGTAACCACGGATCTTACGCGCAAGCCCCTGAATACGCCAGCCACTCCCTCATTGGCGCGCTCGTGGTAGAACGACTTCATTCGTAAGAATAAATTGAGCTTCTCATGTTTGTAGCAATGTATGGATTGCGTATTCTCGATCAGGAGAATATCCAGCGTCTCTATTCTATTAAAAAATAAGCGAGACCGATCAAGGACTACATTTGGCAACAATGATCTTGGTGTTTCGGCCCACGGGGTAGATGTGACAAGAACCCCTGTACGACTGACTGATTCTGTTAGGCGCGTTGTATCATAGAAGTCGAGATACCTGTGTCAAACGTCCAACCAGCGGCTTTCCAACCTCTGCCACATCGAAAGAAAGACCAAACTCTTTAGTGGTTTCAAACTCTTATGGAACGTCACAACGACTTACGGCAAACATAGTAGTTGCCCCTTACAAATGACTGGTATCTAAAGTTATGCAACACTTGTTCGAGACTTTCAAACGTCAAATCGTTACAGATGCGTCCCCATCTCGACTTTCGTATCTTGGACTGGGGAGAGTATAAACCCTTCAGTGCCCCAAGTTTTCTGTTTCTTCCCTCTTCCTCCGCATCTCTGATTGCCGTGACCATTTCTGGATTCCATTCGGGTTTCTTTCGCTATCGTGTCATTTCTCTTTTTTCATTTTCTCGGGTATCGCGAGCTCGATACTACCAGTGCCAGTCACTTCTCTTCGGGTCTCTTTCCAGCAGTCATCAATCTTCTTGTCGTTACCTCGCCAGTCGAGCTCTCATACCACCTAATACAATCACAAAAATGCGGTTCTCACCATCACCTGCCGCCTGCGTTGCTGCCGTGGCGGTGCTGTTCTGCAGTGTAACTCTAGCGCAAAACAACACTCAAGCACCTCCCGGGAGTATCATGACTCATGTTGTTCAAGTCGGAGATGCGAATGGATCGTTACGGTTTTATCCGGCGGAGTTGAAGGGAGTAAAAGCGGGACATATGGTGCAATTTCATTTCTGGCCAAAGGTAGGTCAACACTTATATCCTGTCATACCCTCTTCGCGACCGAAGGGCTAACATTGATCAATCATTAGTCTCACTCAGTCGCGCAAAGTTCCTTCGACAACCCCTGCCAACCACTGAAAGGAAATAATGGAGTTCAAGGGTTCTGGAGTGGCATGATGCCGGTTGCTCCCGAGAGCAAAGTCATGCCCATTTTCAGCATTTTGGTCAACGATACGAACCCTATATGGTATTATTGTGCGACGGGAAGACATTGCCAAAGCGGTATGACCGGGGTTATCAATCCGTAAGCAGTTCTTCCTTGGGAAGTTGCATTGCCACCTACTAACAATATTTGGGATATAGACCTGCAGGGAAGACTCTTAAAGAATACCAGGCCGCCGCAGCAAATGTACCCACTACCGGTATCCCAGCAGAGGGCGTTACCGGAGGAAACAATGGCACTGAGTCACGAACCAACTCGACAGTACCGGCTGGAACTGGCCAGCCCACATCAACTTCAACTTCACCTGGAAAGACGGGTGGTGCGACGGCCGGCGCGGCAGCAGCGGTGAGAATACCAGGACAGGCTTTGGGTGCATTGGTTGCTGTTGCTGTTGGAGTTTTAGCACTTATTTAGAGAGCTTTCTTTGGAGTTTTTGTTTGTCTGTAATTAGTAACTTTTTTTTGGATGGATAGTAGAGAGTAATCGTGAGCAAGCTGTAGAAATGAAATTACCTTGCAATTCATGGTTGTCAATGTGAAAGTGACTTAGTTCATATGCGGGAAAGAAGGCCGGCCTCTAGCAATTTGAACTGGGAAACGAAGTTCCTGGAAAAAGAGTTGCGTTTTGGGCTTTGCTAGTATTGCAGCATAAACTACTGATACGAGAGGCCATGGATCATGTCAGGGCACTCGATATTTGGATTCTGTCTGACATTCTCTTTATCCGCAGGAATCTGGTGGACCCTTCAGGAAAACCCTTTCCCTCGATCAGTGCTACTAACGTATCGTCAACAGACGCGGGAGGTTTAGCCACTATGACCTCCGATACTGTCGGAGAATAGGATACTCAATATAGGTAGACTTACTTGTGGTATTCATTTCACAGCATACTCCGACTTTATATTCCCCCACCACTCACACAAAAACTTTATGTTAGCGTTGTACCACAGGTCTTCCTATTCTATAGTTCAAACAAAGATGAATCTTTCAATATGCCCCTCTGCTCAGATTTAGCCTCGACACATTCCCGACCTGAATATCAGGCACGTCCTCATTCTTCTACTATACAGGGCAGCCGGTAAGCCAAGATCCAAGCCTCGTTGGGTGCCTTGAATATCCATGCATCAGAAATAGGTATTCCCAAAGCCATTCTTGCCATTGGTAGCGACTGCCTTGGTAGGTCTGGATTCAATGGCAAGAGTAGCCTTGGTAGGTGGAAACGGCGCCAGTAGGGTGGTAGAGAATAGGGATGAACTTGTGGATTAGGAGAATGCCTCGATGAGACGGAGTGTGATATCTAGCCCTACGAGTGCTCTAGTGGGTTATTTGATGTACATTGGGATGCGGGTAATAATATCATGAAGGTGCGGCAGATTCATGGCTCCATCTACATATGCTTAGCTTGAACCGAGTTGCTCTCATTTTGCACATGCAATGACCAACCAACATGAGCTGACTGGTGTCCAGAGTGAACAACGGATGTCTGTACTAAAATGCATCTCTACCTACTACTCTCGACCCCGCATCATGGGTGGGCAGTGGCTCTGTGGGTTCTGTTGGTATCCATGGCCCGACACACGCAGAGACTGTCCCAGATGTGACAGGCGATGTAGTTTCGATCCCAATCACCGGAAACGGCGTTGGATCGAACATCTTCGAGCCTGGGCACTCTGGCCCGCTGACCGGGGTAGAAGGTGGAAGAGAATGGTCAGCATAATGGATAGGGACGTGTTCGGGGAGAATGGAGACGCCCGTGAACTGGCTATCGATTATATGGCCATTGAGTAGTCCGATTTTTTTTTTTCACCAGATCTTAAAGACTTTGGCAGGAATTGATTTTGAGTAGATAGCCGTGTATTCAGAGTCTATAAATTGAGATCTCAGACCGTAAATTCAGAACGAGAAAATCGAGAGTCATGACGTCAGTGAATTGAATCGAGGTCGGATCGAGTGATGGTGTATGTATGAACGCCATTCCGATTCCCATAGGATCAACCCCAAGAGGGTGGGAGCAAAACAACCAAAGTCAGTTCTCCATCCTACACCCACAACCTACTTTTGCACCACTTTTTGCAATGGCTAGTTTGATCGCATATCTCTCCACCGCCGCCGCCCGAGGGTTGGCCCGCAAATCTCCAGTATGCATGTCCTTTCGCTACATCACCAGCTAGCAGGGCTAACCATTCCCACAAGACGCCAGAGGATACCGCTGAGACTCAGCAGCCTCTTCTCACCGCTCCAGAAATCAAGGAAAGGATCCACAAATGCTCCCAACGCATCCCAAGGATTACAAACCCGATGTCCGTCACGGTAAGCGCTGTCGCTACCTGGTTGAACATGTCACGGGGAAATACTTTTCACGATAACCGCATTGAATCGGTGGCTTGGAGTCTTGGGGAAAGATTCGAAAGCTACGTGAAGCCGATTAATCTCGTTGCGATTGAAATTTACGAACTCCGACGCTTGGTGGAAGGGTTTACGGGAGATACGGCGGAGAAGAAGGCTCTTGTAGAAAGTCTGGAGAGGTTGGAGGAAATGGGGTTTGAGATGAAGAAGAATAGGGAACAGGGAAAAGCGCTGGTGGACCGCTTGACAAACAAAGCTATAGTGCTCATGAGGAGGCGACAAAGAGATGCTAGGCTGAGGGAGGAGGAGGAAGATACTAGGCTGAGGGAAGAGGAGGACGCATGGAGGGAGGAAGAGGACGCGGAGGATAGGGGGATCTCTTTGGATGAGACGCTAAAAATCGATGTAGAGTAAAGGGTTCGCTCGAGACGTATCCTTACTTAGCCTGATCACATCGTATATCACAGATTTGGTGTTATGCCCGCAATGAAGCTCGTCAGCGAGGGTTAGACATCGGTATAACCGGCGATTTCGTGTTCGACGTTTGTGAGATGGCTGATGAAAGCGATAATGCGCGGTTGGAGGGTTCCGGGTGATAAATGGTGATCATCACCTTTTTTTCACGCTGGATCAACGAACCCAAAAATAACACTAGGGACCACAGCCTCAGACCCCTCATCCTACGTACAGAAAGTGTAAGTGAAATATGGTGGTTATAGATAGAGAGGGCTACAGCTTGGAGAGATGGTTTTCAAACTGGGTCAGTATGGGATTGAAGGAACATCCACAGCACCATGACCCTGACTCCAATGAACCAAAAGGACACTGCCAAAATGGGTTTAACACTAAACATAAATTGTTTCATATTGCTGTATCACTGCATCATGCAGAACGAGTCACGACGGCGGCGGTGAACCCCGGCCGCAGCTAGATCCTCAAAATTTAATGCCCCCAATAAGGCACCCGGCGTTTGTCCCTATTCACAGCTGTGTGGTTAAGTGGTCGTTCTCACCGAGAAGAGGTCATGAAGAGATTTCGAGTGACTATCCATGATTGTTCCTCGGAGAGGGCTGCGGCCTGAAAGAGCATTAATAATCGTGTGGGCATCTAGATTACTGAATCCTAACCACTGAATGTCACCTATCCAGGTGGTATTTTAAAGGTTCAGTGAAAGCTGTTGAGTATGGCTTGAGAAGGGTCAGAGATTTTTGATACTGAAAGAGATGAACAGAAAGCAGAGGCAGTGCAAAACTGCATGAAAAAGCAAATTCACTCAGAGTATCACATGGACACTTTGGTTACCAAAAAGAAAGGTAGTTGCTGGATAAAGTTAGAGCTATCGGGGGGATCCTTGTCAAATCGGCCTCATACCGCGGCGGGTTGCCAATGCGATTCGCCGCCAGTTGCTCAGGCGTCGTCAGTACACACATAATACTGGAATACGAACGAACTCGGGTACGGCGGCATACCCAATAACGGAAAACGTCCAAAACACATGTGTGTACGCAGTATACCATAGGGCCGCAACTGCTGGAGGGAAGATCGACTCTTTGTATCGGCTAGGATCATATGCTGCGTGTTTGATGTGTCAGGGAACTTGAAATAGGATTTCCAATTTCTAACGACGATGACTTATCGTTGTCCTGTACGGTGGGTGGCACAACATACTCTTCCTAGCTAACGAGCGTGCACCGGATGCCCAAGGAAATCTCCTGGAAAAGCCGACCTTTATTAGCCTTTGAACGTTTCGCGACTTGATTGGTAGATCGCCGAAACTGAAAAAATGAAGAGCTGCAAGGTGTGACTCTTCGGCGGCGAGGCGGTCTGACTAGTTCGATGTTAAATAGGTCTAACTGGAGACGGCTAGTCTCAACATGCCACGCTAACCAAGTACGGTATCTCTCGACCTCACCTCTTCAGACTAACCTGTTCAACTTCAATTCTGATGATTTTGAAATGCACTGAAAAATGCACTCGTAAAAGGAAACACCTCTGCAAGAACATGGGATTTTGAAGGAGGAAAAATAATTGCCGGTTTTTCCGGATTGGTCGTGGAGTTACGTGATGGGACGGATGGGTGCGGTTTGCCTGACGGAAAATGCCCAGTTTCGACCCTTGTATTCCTATTTCGGTTACATCGCAAAGTGGAGTGCATAAATCCTCAACATACTTCATAGATAAGTATTTCTTTTTGCCTAACAGTGGCCGCGCCGCTATATTGCCCTGAGAAAAGCCACCGCTCAAGCACCTCCAGCAGCTCAAACGAAGAGTACCAACTAGCTATCGGCCGTGCTTTTCCTGTTGAACCTCTCTAGGTATTGTAGACACGAGAGCTAGTGACATCGGGAGCTTGTGCGCTGGCTTGCGCCCGAACATTGATGCATCTCCCGCGCACATCTTTATCCCAGTAAGGTGAGAGGAAAAGCAATTCATTCCATTCACTCCGAAACTAGATTCGCTGGTTACATATCTTGTTCACTGCAGAGCGAGGAAATAGATATATTCTCTCTATGTAACGCCACCGAAAGAGAGAGCAACATACAGATGCATTCTTCTAACCGGCTTTTACTAAATGTTCTATTGTGTAGGATTAATTAAGATAGGGATGTATATTAGGCCGATTCAATCCCAACCTTTTCAGCATTAGAAGTATCGATAAACGCTCGCTCATCTTGAGATCACGGCGGGCGGGGGGTTTGGGGAAGTCGGCACACGAGTTACTTTGTAGGGCGGCTTTTGCTGCACTGGGCTTCCTTCGGTTAGCGTCGTGTACCACTCACAACCTCACTCCATCGACCTAGTATCCATAAACCATGAAGCACCTACTAACGTTCAAAAGAAAGAAGCGGAAGTCGAGAGGGATATATTAACTTCAATGTGTTTGATAGGAGGAAAAAATAAGGAAAACAATGTAGGTCGAGTGATGGTTTATGATGGAGTGGAATACTTAGTTATGAAAGCTAAATTACAGGGTAGATGAGACAGAACGAAGCTAATATTGGTTCCAGAAAAAATATAGATGGATTGTGGGAGTTATGTACGTAACGACTCTTTGGTTTTTTCTATCTATGGTTTGAAAAATTTGACGTTGTATTGATTTACAGCCAAGAAACATAAAACACGGAACAGTAGGTTTGCTCGAACAAGATCTGCCTTGACTCATTGATTCCACCCACGTTGATTGAAAGGCTGCATCTTGGAGATGTCCCACCTTCAGACAGAACTATTCAACCATCACTTCCTTCCTCACAATCACCCAGTTGAAGATTTTCCATGCTATAAACGTTAATAGCAACGAGGCTGACGACAACTATCTCTTAATAAACAGAAGGTTTGCTTACGCCTTCAACCTGAAAATAACGATATGGGGTTCCATCGTCATCGGCTGAACCATTTTGGTTGAGTTAATGCATACTCTATAGACGATGTTGCGGGGGTTTCTTTGGTGGGGCTACTCTCGATTAACAGAGTCTTTGTGATTCGAGGTCAAAGAACCGCGGCGTTATCTGTAGGGATCCGGCACTTACACCCTGCACTTCTCGGGGTAGGTGGGGTGAGATGGAGGGAAGCTGAGGCAGCGAGTCACGTGACCATATGCACTTCCATCCACACACGCTTGGGAAATTCCCACCCATCAGCTATATAAGGGAGGCTCCCCCCCCTCCCCCAAATTTTAGCCGCTCTTCCCCTATAGTGCACTCCATCAACCAAACCTCCTTTCACACCACCCTGATCAACTAACCACACTTATTTCGCCACAATGGACACCTTAGCAATAGTCACCTCTCTACCAGACGCCAATAGGCACTGGAGTTTCTGTGCAGACGATAAGGGAATAACTAGCCTCACAATACCACCTCTCAATCCAGGGGAAATTGACAGCGGCGACTTCCCTTTCTGGGACGACTTTGTGAGCTTTGAAGTTGGAAATTCTGAGGAACTTCACACGGAAGAGAGTTAGGCGCCTTTTGTGCCGACATCTATCTGTAGGGTTAGAAGGCTAATACATAGCAATAGATTCATTCTTGGAAACAAGAAGAAGCCCTGCAGGAGATGTCACAGGTGAAATTTTGGGCACATATGTGTTAGTTATCTCTCTAACATAATTGGCGCGCTGCGGGACTGACCATATGCAGACGCATGCCAGAAGAGAAGCACTCTGCCCACCAACATTTCGAAAGAGCGCAACTAGACACAGAGGAGTCCTTACTTAAGGTAAGCCACCAATACCGGCTGGGAATGGGGTGTGGCTGATCCTTGCCGTCCGGAAGATGGAGGCCTACAGCCCGACCAATGATCCGCCCCACATTATCACAGCTTCTGAATTATTATTTTCTGATTCATCAAATTCTCCGCAACCAACAATTGATCCAATAGACCTCGAGATGGAACTCTTCTTTGGCTTTGATTGTAGCCCACCACCGGAATCACCTCGATCTACGCGATCGAAATCTTCGCCTCTTATCGGAGATGTTTTAAACGAAGAGCATATCTGTCCGGAGAAATCGTGCAAGCAAAGTTTTAGGAGAGCTAACGCTTTGCAACGGCATATTGCGTCAATCCACCAACGCCCGGGGGAGACGTGTCCGTTCTGTCCTCAGGGCAAACGGGCATTTAACCGTAGTGACAACTTCCAGAGGTGCAGATGTCCCATGAGGCTGAACTTTCTGCACTATCTGACTTTGGAGATAGACATGTGTCTACACGACACGCCTCCGTTCCGGCAGACGATAAGAGGTTGAGAGTTTGTTTGAAAAGACTATACCAAGGTAATGGGAGACGCACATCTTGGAAAAAGTGACTTTTGGACATTGGATATGGTGGGATGTTTTGCTATTGGTCTTGATTCTGGGTCTCGTGCGGTGACAAAAATCGTGATGTCTATGAATCTGGGTTGAGTCTAGTTAACCTTTACACACAGAATGAGTGATTCTATAGATGTTGCCGGTGGAGCTCTTTCTTTCGCTATTTAAGCCAATGGATTCGTATGACTGTTACTGCAATAAAGAGTTTGTTAACGACCATCCGTTCAAACGCCCATCGGCCCATTATATTTCCTTGGGGTCCGGGAAAGCGGGAGAAGTTTTCCAGAAATTGGTGGTCCGTTTAGCATGGAACACTATGCTGGTGCTTAATGCTGGGGTTCGGTGGAAACGTCTGTCCTAATCACGGTGAGATCATGTTACTGGCGGTTGTGGTGCAGGTGGAGTCGGAGTATGGTGGGTTTCGAACAGATGCCTCTCCCAAGACGCTTTTGGCCATGGTGTGCGCATAGCAGCCGGTATCTTTCATTGAATACTTAAGTACTTAGGTACCTATTAATTACCAATAATTTTGCCGACAGTGGAACTGAAATCAATACCACTCTTGATAATACCGCCCTTAGTTTCGATCATCATTGATCACTATTCATCGACGATAACTTATATCACTTATTATACGCGAAATGCAGTTTTGACTCTCCATGTGGCGACGTGGATATCCGGATTGTCGGCGTATTTTTACGTGGATCCGAGACTAATTGTCGGCCGTTGGCGGGATATTAGTTACAGGGATTTGTGGACTTTCTCTCCAAGACTTGTGGGTATGATTAGGGCTGAGGGCTAAAACTAAGGGTTACGGTCACATGACTTGAGATAAGTCATGGAGTATTTTTGTTTGTACTGGGTGCTTCGCTGGGGCGAAGCTAAGGACTTTTAGTTCCGTCTTGGTCTAAGAGCTGACAAGCTGTCTCTTAAGTTCTCTGATTGCTGGATACGTGTTGGAAATGGATGCAGTAGATTGGCACGGGGCTGCGGGCAGATCCGGGTTTCCGGGTGCTGGCGCGCATTTTCTGCCCACCCCTCGCAAATCTGCTCAAGGCTTCGCCCTCGAAAATGGCAGCACACAGGAGCGATTTTTGATGGATGGAAAGTGAGTGAGCGGGAAGCCATTAAAGGTGATAACTGAAGCTTGATCGCCAGCCATGATTAAGTCTTAGAGTACAGGCGCCCGCGGTTTCTGATGCGAGAAAAGGTTTGTAGAAAAAATGGGCATTTGAACTTTATGCCCGCAATTATCTTGCTCCAGTCTGACTGCTCTATGGAGTCGTTCGTCCATCTTGAAGACCGCCACTATCGGCCTCGTCCGCTGATTCCGCATCACACAAACGCACTCGTGCGAACCTAATGATAATGCTTAATACTTTGTGAAGGTCAATAACCTTTCTTCGTATGCCCATGAAATGAGTCCGTGTTATTGGTACGAGATCAGGGATTTCCATTATGTGTTTCTGCTGGAAAGAAGATGTTCCGCACGTGGGTGACAAGTGACCGATCACAACCTAAGGCCCTTTTGCGTGTGGGAAGCCCACAGCGCGCTGGGGCTGGGTCACCTTGCATCACATTATAGCGCAGATACCGGCAAGAAATGAGATCTGTGGATTGTATAACTGAGCATACAAGAGAGCGTGTGTTACTACAGACCGCGATACTTGTGAGGAGAATGCAAATAATGAAGTAGAAGATATGTATTGTGATGTACCCGAGACTGATAATTCATGGTTTAATTACTCAAGAGGTATTGTGGGTGAGAATCAACGAGTGTTTTGGCGGTGGCTATTGTGTATAGGAGTGGTAGATGAGAGCCGGTTTGCAAACGCTTGCCGGTTCGTGAACTGGACTGCAAATTTTGCGAACTGGTGTTTGAAGTCCACGAATCGCTAGGTTTGTCATTGATACGGAATACAGACATATGAACGGAGGCTATCTACAGAGGTAGCAATGAGGAATACGTAGAGAGCATCGATTATCACTCGACAAGCGTATTGAATTTTCGCAAGTATGAACACCAACCAATAAAGATGAACAACTTCTATCACAGTTCTCCGCTGTAACCTCCGGAGCACCGTACATCCAGACATCGACCGGAACGAAAAAGCTGAGTACAGATGTCAGTCTGAATCTCCCCAGCTAAATCGGGGATCCTGGAGTTATCTCTTACCATATAGCCTTGGTAGGAGAATGGTGCGAGGTTATGCCGGCCCAGTCGTACTTGGATGATGCGACGTAAGGTTTGTCGCTGGTTGGTGCTCACTCGGAGGTTGTGGGGACCACCCAGCATGCGGAATAAGTACTCTGCTCCGACTTGATAAAGGTAAGGAGAATTGCAGATGCGTAGAAGTTGGGGATAACATAGGCTGGAGAGCTCAAGGCGCTTGCACTTACACATCGAAAAAAGCCAAGATCAAAGAAGGCAAGAGGGACCACTTAACTAATCGTAAGTAGTGATGAATAAATTGGAATAATGCATATGAGAAATATGAAGTGAGGCAAACGCGGTGGTCGAGTTATATTCTACATTCAAATTCAATTGGATCCCATACTATGTTACTAGGAACCTTATCCCCGGAACGCGTGCTGTATTGGCGGTAGTAGGTACCCTTGAAAGTTGCTTCTAGGTTCTGAAAACATATGTCATTGAAAGGAATCCGGAACAAGGAGAAACACAGCACAGAAAGGGAGACAGGAGCACTCATTCCATTTCCACCGCCGGAACACCAGCTTCAGGAGTTAAGGGGACATCAAAATCTACGGCTTCACCGTCGAGGGTTATTTCGAAATGCGTCGGAATACTCGTCCGACCAACATCGAGTGATAACATATGCTCTGAACATGTGATGGTTGGCAGCGAGGAGACTCCAATATTTCCAGGCAGTCAAGTATTTCGTAGTAAACTAAGTTAATACAAATGCTACCTAGTCTCTTATGGATGAAATATGGAGAAAATGGTACTCATGCCCCAGGACGATACGAAACGACTACTGGCGGTGTAGAGGATCGTTTGCAATTTAAGGGCTTCAATTCAAACGATTTACTTAAGTATGGTTCAGCTTCCACACCACATGGAGTTAGCCCTTTTGCTCGTTGTGCGGTCACTGCTCGAAGTTGTGAGTGGAATGGTGTGTGTCCTCCTGGATCCCACATGTCTGTGTCAGATGGGCTAAGATTGGTAACGTTCCTTCAGTGATGTTGTTTTAACAACACTTGGGCTCACGGTTCTGCACCCTCCATCGGATATGTCTGCCCATACATCAACTACCCGACTCATCTACTGCGAAAGTTTTTCTCTGAACTGTCGCACTTTTATTCGGAATAATGGCGACCGCGACATCCAGTCGTGACGCAATGCGCAACTCTATCTCGCCTGTAAAGACTCCTCGGAGGGATTCTAAGGCTTGCCACAAGCGCAACCTAACTCCTATGGCGTTTGATCGAGGTATGATGGCCATGCATGTACGTTGGAAATTGCAATCGATCGGCCGCTAACTAGCTGAAAGATCTCCCCCGACCGTCAGATAACACGGAAGGTGAGGAAGCCTCCCGCAATACACCGATTTTCCAACGCCCTGTCGGAGAACAATCCATCATACCACGAGACATTGGTATTTCATCTCAACACGACTCGCGACATAGAGGACATCCGGGAAGGCCGTACCACGAGATATCGGGGAATCGACCTCCAAACTTCAAGAAGAAGAAGAAGAAGAAGAAAACCATCAAGGTATTCTTTAGTTATAGTAAAGAAGAATTGATATTAACTTACTGGGCGTCAAGAAATTATTTGCGAAAGTTATAAATGTGTTCAAAATGCACAAGCCTGCCACCATGGCCACGACCAGGGCCATGGGTATTTCTTCCGCTTCTCATTCAGAGGCTATTGCTATTGGGATTTCTCAAGAGACCGGCGAAGCAAGAACGCAGACTTCGCCTAGTATTCGTCTTGTTACTTTTATTAACTATGATGAGATAGTGCCTGATCTGTTGAGTAAGGACGTCTATTTTAAGCTGCTCGACAGTCTTCTTCAACAAAACCAAATAATTGCGCCACCAAATGAAGACCTCCAAGTCGAACTTGACACGGTTATTGCCAAGAGTTCAGAAGTAGCTCTCAGACTTCGGTTATTGGAAACCAAAATTGACCAGATCTCTGCTGCACAGGGGGCAGATCCAGAAACCTTGAAGGAGGTTGTTGCTTTTTGCGTAGCAGCCGTTGAGAAACTTCAAAGTCAGCTGATAAGCTCATTGGAAGCTCGTATCAGAGTAGAACGGGCTGCCAGCAGAATGGCTGAGCGATTTTCGATGGAGCGAAAATACCACCAAGAGAATCTAGATTTGGTGTTTGCCGTGATTGAAGAGCAGGAAAAGCTTCTTGAGCTTGCCCAAGACAAACTCTTATGCGGGGTTAGGGTAAAAGACGAGCAAAATAACATCCGATACGAAGACATCGGCACTAAAGCAGACAGTTCCGGCCTGAGAGTTACCTTTTTTTTTCTGCGGTATTATGATGAGCTGAAATTGTTCCTTATGGTAATATTTTAATTTTCTGATTAACTCTATTGTTAAATTACTCGGTGCACTCTTTGTTGGTCGATTGTGACTCTATTGGAGCCTCGAGAGTCCCAGAAAGCCTAGGTGCATGTGGTATGACTTCGTATTCGGACAGATCTCAAATATTTTGACATTCGTATCATCATGTTAATGACAAATGGCATTCGTACTTCAACACTGTTAATCAATGGTTTCATATTCACAGTTCACTGAGGCGATCGATGTATGTAGAAAAATCATTTTATTTATTATACAGCTTCAAGTCTATGAAACTGGGATATATCTCCAATTCCAGGCTCTAAGTGAAACAGAAATTTGTGATATATCCCAACTTCACAAACTTGAAGTTGGCGCCTTCACCACCCTCCCAATCGAAGAGCTCCAGGATCCCAAATACCTTGGCCAGCAATGTAGGGCTGGCCAAGAGGAGGATAATGTTCCCCCGCTCCACTAACCTTTGCTCCATTAGAGCGTTCGGTGTTACATGTATACTTAGATCAGCCCGATGGGGCCGTAGGGCATGCGGACCAGCGGGCACATATGCCGAGGCCCGATGTCGGGGGTACGGGACTCGACTGTAAGATGAACCTACTCAGATGTACATATATGGCCTTGTAGGCCTCGTAGATACAAGTCAATCAAGCATCTATTCATCACTTAAAGTAACAGGTTATGAGCCCGGCGGTCGCTACCGTCTAAGTTTTACTCTACTCTATTTATATCTCACGATCTATAAGAGCCTCAACAACCCTAACCCATACCACGTACCAAACTCAACTCCATCACTACGACCTCACGATATCTACCTAAGTACATATATTCGCACGAGTTAGAGAGCCACCGATCTATCACCGAGTCGACTGCCATATCTATAATCTTCCGAGCGTACCATTAAGATATGGTCTTAAATCACCAAACGGCACGGAATACCACTACCATCATCATCAAATACACCTGGAACCTTGAGAACAAGAAGGGAGCCCACCACCGCATCCGCAAATGCTCTTACTACCATTCACATAAGGCCAGCCAGCACCATCCACACAAGGCCAGCCACTATCGCTCACACGAGGCCAGCCGGCATTGCTCATACAAGCCTACCAACAAGATCACCTACCACCATACCTCCATACTCACCTACATTCGACTCTCCTCTCCATCAACCAAATTAAATTGGCCGGATACACAGTCATGTTTGAGAGCAGTAAATACTCCATATCATCACCACCATCACCAGGAGTTATCATTACTACAAATGGACCTTGCCATCGACTCCTGAGACAGAAAAAAGACAGAGGGAGAAAGGGAGAAAGAGAAAGGGAGAAAGAGAAAGGGAGAAAAAGAAACAGAGAAAGAGAAACGGAAAAAGCAAAAGAGAGAAAGAGAAACAGAGAAAGAGAGAGGGCACACCTGCAAGTGCACTTTCTACAGCATCTTACTCATGAGGCCTGCTCCAAGCTGGAGCACATATCACTGCTGTACCTCCAAGCTCACCTACATCAACTACTACTCCTTCATCGGCAGTTACTGTTACGGGGATACTTATGACTGAAAACACCGTCGTAAGTAAGGCCGCCTACTTTTCAGAAGTCGTAGGTATCCTGAAAGTCGTCTTCGTCGTGCAAGAACTCAGAGTAGGATTCCTCCTTGTCTTCAGGAGGACTGGTGTAATAAACTGATGGAAGTTCACCAGTGTAAAACCAATGACAGTATTCGAACGCAATATCGTAATGCGGGATAAATCCTCGTACGTACCAAAAGTCATGATGAGTGACTGCTCGATCACAAAGTGCGTGTGCGTAAAGAACAATGGAGTCAAGGTCTCGAAAATGTAAAGACATATATTCTTAAAGTAGAAAACTTAATAATATTTTAGATTGTTGTCTGCTGGTGTGTTCTGACTGTGGATTGCTGCTAGAGCTTGATGTTTTACTTTGCGGGTGCAAAGGCGGTTCTTTTATAGAGCGAGTTACTCGTCTATTCTCTATGATTTCAGTGTTTGTACTAAGATAGCTATGGCCTCTGATCATTAGGCTAATTACTCGATCTCAGTAGGTTGCGCTTCTTTTCCGTTTGACGTTCGGCACTTTCCAAAGTACGAGGCATCCCATAGGTTATCCTCATGCCGCCGGGTTTTGCCACGTAGCCACCCAGGCTCGTTTGCTTTTCTTCTGGTCTGTATGCAAATGCAGAAAACAGGTTTCGGCAATGACCGCTGACACGTTCATCGAACCATCACTTCCTCTTTGATATCTCGACTCAATGTTAAATCGGATAGTGGGTTGCAGGGATATGTTTACCCTCATAGACTTATATTGGCGACCAGCCATTGCTATGCTACGTATCGTATTCCCATCTCGCTGGCTTTTACTCCCATCTCAGGGCTGCAGCTTATGTCGGACCAGCTCAACCAAGAACTGCCGTTACTCGGGAATGACGACCCACACACAAGCTCTCAATAGGTAGATTGAACTACCGGGGCGCAGTTAACATATGGAGTCCCTAGACTGTATAGTTATCCCCATAGTAAAGTTCCGCTTCTCGAGCTCTGACGTGTGCCTGCCGGAGAGTGTAGAGGCGTACCCCGCTCTAGCCGGCTGTCCCATATTGCTGATAAGGTAAAGTAGTTCTGGTCGAAATGATCATGCACGGCTGACCAAAAAAGCCCCTGCAATGGCGTGATCATGCTTCATCAACTCATGACGTCCCTAACTATTGGGGGCCTAGGCATATAGTAGCGTACCACCCTAAGTGTACGGGTCTGATGAATCTGCCAGCTAAGTGCCGTGACTATCGCTGTTCGATCGAGAAGGTGCACTGCCCTCGTGCGGGTTAATCATTCCGCTTTGTCCGGGCTCGGTATTGGATATGCATAGCTTCATCACTCAGAGGATAGGATAGCTGCGGGTGTGACGTTGACCATCCATAGTGACAGGTGATCAACCGCAGATTGCCATGGACATCCTCCGTACCTCGTGCACCTGCTAAGGGAAAACCCCTAACAGTTACGCCTGCACCAGTACATACGATATTGGCCCTCTATAAACTTACCATGAGAATGGGGTCATTGAACAAACGATACAGACAATCACGAGAGAATCATCACACACTGCAATGATGGCTACCACACACACACATACAATGCGATGGACTTCGCTTCACACATTCACAAGCATACATACATACATATATACATACATACATACATACATACATACATACATACATACATATATACATACATACATACATATATAAATACATACATATATACTGGTTCCTGGTAGAACATATGAGGATATAGCTTATAGCTTCACTCGAGAGAGTAGAGCGAGTCAAGCATATCTGATGGCCGTACCGGAAGTAAATAAGTCGCCCCGGATGATACGTCTGGAGCTGATGCTGGTCCCCCATCACACACAACTGAGCATAGGAATGATGGGCAGGGAGACGGAAGCCCACCTACTTCAGGTGCAGGAAATACATGCCTTACACATATGGCTCCTGACGAGGACGTCCATACACACACACATATACACCCTCGATTCTCAACACCGAGACCTATCTAGAGACGAGGTAACTACATACAATGGCAGATTAAACTCTGTGTGACGGACTGTCATGGCTGCAAAGAAAGTCCTAGGGATCACACCGACCGATAGAGTCATAAGAAGCTTGGCTAGAGCTAATGCACAAGGGAATCCATTGCAGTCAATGGTGACCCACGAACATACAATGAGGCCATGTTGGAGCCATGAAGGTACAAATCGGAAGCCGCGATCTTCGAAGAAGCCAAGTCGATCCAATGAAATCAAACCTTTACAATACTTGACGATCACAATCACAACGATCCTGCAAAAATCAAGCTGATTGGTTCCGAATGGGGTCTTTAAGACAAAACCCCAATGATCACAATATCTACACACCCACGATCACCAGACTTAAGTAATCCTCATGATCTCAAACAGGCACTACCACTATGGTACAACACTATCAAACCCTTGGAGAAATATAAGATCACCATCCTTGGCCCTACATGCAACACCGGTGGGAGAGAAAACCCGTGAAAAGAATTCTCCCACAGCAGTGACCAATAGGAAGCTCCAGAAGTACGGCTTCATTTCGAGGAGCATTGGGAGGGAGTAGCCCCAGCAAGATGATGCTTGATTGGATCTAATCTAAGAAACAAAAGTGAGAAGAAGAAAAGAGATGAGATGATTGGATGCATGTCACCCGCATCCATATAAAGTCTGAACTCCTGGCAATTACGTGATGCAGAGCCTCAACAACCCTAACCCACCAGCGAATCCACTCTTTTCGTGGGTTTAGTGGTGGGAACAATTTTCCCACCACACCGGGAGCGTCACTCCAGGTTTACCAGTACAAGTAGTATTCTTATTGCTTTCAGAACTTGCTTGCGATGGAAGTTATGAAGATTCGCTCAGGATGTGAAAGTCACAAAAGACAAAGTTTCAAGACAAAGATGTTGGCTTTCCAATGCATATATTATTAAGGATTGTTCTCCTCGTCCAGAAGCTTGCCCTTCTACCCTCGGAGATTCTAGAGATCTTTATACCCTTATGCTCTTGCTCTAATAATTTCTTCTATCTACGCTTTTCTCATGAGCTCCTGTACCTAACCTTCCTTATGCACCAATACTCTTCCTGCTCTTCACTGCTCTTCCGGACAGTCCGTATCTTTCCGCTTAGATTTCTAACTCAGACGAATAGAATCCCTACTAACATCAGTCATTCGAACTTCTGTGGTCTGAACCTATCGTATCTTTTCGATCTCTTTCGTTCCAGGCGAATGGTCTTCTTTTGATTGTGAGGGGTGTCAGAGGCGTCGTCAGCTGTGCTGCAAATGCAGATGCTTTCGTATCTACAGCGTCTCACCAGTCTTCGCATTATCGATGGTATGAGCTGGTAGAGCATCGTCCAAATAATCACCTTTAATTACTTATCAGTGGTATGGTCAACTGCATGACAGATCATCTGATTTCGTTGGGTACGAGTAATACTCTGTGTAGTATCGATGACATCCAGAGATGGTGCATGTACTATCCCGATACAGATGTCGTCGAGTGATCATTGGTGACCCCACTTCGATGGCCATTGGTGATGTACAACTTGTGAGATGTAACACTACATGTCAATTCATCAATATCGAAATTCACCCCAACAAGCACAGAATAAGTCATGGCCGAGAATTGGGGGAAGAAGAATCTAGAACACGAAGGTATTAAAAGATCACCAAGCAATCAGAGCCCTTCAATACCTCAAATATACATCAATCTACAGTCTGCACTACGGTTCCAGAAACAACGACCATCTTGTTATACCCACAGATATCGATTGAGTCAGTGAGAGCACCGATCACTACTACTCTCTGAATCGAGATATCAACTACACAGACCACGATGATTGCAATGTCCACGATATCACTCACGGCTACTGATCTACTACAATAACCCAGTCACTTACACTTATTATCACCGAAATCATAAAGCCTTGGCCAAAGCGTATCAAAATGTGAAAGTATCGTGAACCAAGAGACTGGCAGCGTATGATCCCCTACCTACTACTACACTTACTATCAAAATAGATATCCTATATGTACCGACTACAGATCACCTCCAAACATCTACAATAACCAAAATGAGATCTACTCTTACATGCATCTACATATCAACTGTTCAGTCATATCAGGGCAAGAATGTGATTGAATACACTACTCAATATATACCATTCAACAACTTCACCGGCCTATTTCACCGGGCTAGTTCAAGTACACTACGACATACGATTAGAACCCTGTACCATATTACTGAAGACACAAATACGAACGAATGAAGCTACAAACATACGAATGATCAAAAAAGGACAAAGACTTCAAACACCATGTTATGCTGAAGGCCACAAGTGGCAAAAGAGCCCTTGGAGCCCTCAAATCACTTGCCAATACAGAATCAGGATTAACCCCTAGTGCAGTCTGCCAACTGTACAATGCATGTGTTTTACCTGTTTGCGACTTCGGGGCCGATGTGTGGTGGAAGGGGCAAGCAACGTATCAACAGAAGTTTGAGACAGTTCAGAATACAGCCCCTCGTTGTATACTTGGAGCCTTCTGTACATCACCAACAATAGCCCTACACAATGAATCTGCCCTCCCCCCAGTAGCTGTACAACTTAATCACATGCGAAGAAAATATGCAATTTGAATTCTTATATTTCCTGAAATACACCCAATCCGACAATGTTGTCCATTGACGTTCCCTCCATTCTATCAATCTCCTGAGTCCCGTAACACAAACAGACCCTGGATTCCTTGGGACAGCATGCAACAAAATAACCGTAAATTTGAAACATATCTCATCCAAACGTTATCTATCCTCAGTCTATAGATTTCAAACAGCTCGGAGATCGATACCTACTCTACCACTGCCTGTCCAACATGGATTGAACGCAGAGTCAAAACACATATTAGTCCCCTCTCAAAAGAAAAGGAAGCCAAAGCCCATGAAACAGAGTATGCAATATTGAAAAACAATGACCGCAATATTGTTTGTTATACGGATAGATCAATGTTGAAGGAAATCATAGGCGCAGGAACTGTTGTGGAAATGATAGGAGAGGGAGTCATAGAAGCGACCTACCCAATGGGCCATCAACAATAGGTTTATGATACCGAATTACTTGGAATTCTTAAAGTGGCACAGAAATACCTTCAGATATGTCAATGTAATAACCTCACTAAATGACACATCTGGATCTTCACAGACAATCAAGCTGCCATACAACGTCTCAATACTTTCAAATCCAGCCCTGGACAGTTCACTTCCCTTGCACTCTCCAATATCTCCAACAATCTCCATGCTCTCAAGACTACGATCACAGTACAATGGGTTCCTGATCATACAGATGTACCTGGAAACGAACTTGCCGACAAGTTGGCAAAAAAGGCCACTCTTGCAAAACCACCTACCTACTATCATACCTCCTTATCCTACCTCAAAAGGGTAACCCGAGCAGCTAAAATGCAGGAATGGGGTGAGTGGTGGATGCCACACCCAGCAAAGGGAAAGAACTATGTTGGAACTTGCTGTACCAAACCAGACCAAATCTTCACCAGTGGTAACTGCGAGTTTACCTCAACTGTCACACAATTACAAACAGGTGATGGTTACTTCCGCAGTTACCTATACAAAATACCAAGGAACTGTGTTGACTTCCCCCACTGCCAATATCGCTATGGAGGTCCCCAATCACCAGAACATATTCTTTTGAAATGCCCCTTACATCAACGCGAAAGACAAAGAATGCGGAAAGATATTGGAGTGGTTCACCCTCGATATCTCTGGAAGCATCTTCTATATACCGACAAAGCAATGCAACCTTTGAAATATTTTCTTCACAACACACATATAGCAACACGAACGTGTTATCTGGGCCAATTTCGTGATGATGAACAACTTGGATAGGGTGACAATCGGATTGTAGGTCAGAGAACTGTCAACAATGAGGTGGAGGAATAACAGAGCGAGAGTGGAGAGGATGATGAGGGGTATGATGAGGAATTGGAAGGGGGAGGTGTGGTTGGATAGAATGAGCGAAGGTGAAAAGGGAAGGGTAGAGGAGGGTAAACTGCAGGGGGAATATCTGCATGATATGCAGGACCAGACAGAACAAAACTGACAAATGTTTTACTATTGTATGAAGTGTATTACAGACCACTATGATTTCTTGAATATTTCTTTGTAACTAGAACAGGGGTGACAGCAGGCTGCGGAGCGGTGCTACCTAGTCAGGGGTTTTTCGTTTTTCCTTTGTTCGGTTTTATTTGTTATACTTGTTCATGGTTATTTGTTTGTACTTTACCGGCCATAGCCTGCGGGCTGCATGCTGTATGATGAACCTGAATAAATAAAGAAATAAATAATAATCAACTTATATCATCGTTATCACATATTATTGTACACAATACCATATTTTGGTATCAGAGCTTCACATTACACACTGCTATACCTAATATTTACTAATATACAAATTTCTTCCAGGAATAAAAGTGATCGACTTATACAATATGCGCAACGACGATTTCAAGTATCCGATCTACACATACAATAAATCGAACGGAGCTAAGTCAATAGTATTATTTAAAAACCATCGACTATTATTTGGATCAGAAGAAGATGGAAGCATATGGGCTGCATACTGAATTATGTGTAAAGGGATGACATACATTGATCCAATGCCAAAAAGGGGTTTTCGACGATAACTACTGTCCTCCAAAGGTAATGCAAGTGTCAAATCTCGCTGCTCAACAATCACCATCCCCGGAATCTCGTGCATTGGGCCTGCAACCATTGTGGTGTCAAGGACCAAAAGTGATTGTTGATTTGACTCCGTATCTGCAATGACGAAAAGACATCGTAATCTTGCTGGAATTCATTCTCCAGTCGACTTGAACTGTTCCTGCATTCCATATCAGAGTAAAACTGTCTCGTTTTGGGGAGGCTTATGCTTCGACCATTGGTTGTTTCCAGTGCATCGTATAATGTGAATCGTCTGCTTGTCATCTTGAAATGATGTCACTAGAATGGCTGCGGAATCATAACGACTGTGTTTTGCGTTTTGTAGATGAAGTAATTCTTCATTGTTATCGACATATCTGGTGTAGTTACCATATCTTTTGAAATACCATGCCATGTGATTTTGAAGTTCCCCTTTTGGCATTCCACACCAGAATGAGAGGTCTGCTAGAGACTTGATTCCTGGCCGGTAATTTTTCATCATTCGAATTGCTGGAGACGTGGGAAATAGATTTTGGTTTTCATGAAGACGTTTTTTGGCGTTGAGATTTAGATCTTTGAATTGGAACACCTAGTTTTGGGCTTTCGTGCACAAAATCTGGAAAGATAACTTATGGCAGTATTATTGTCGGTACGCATCTTTCAAGTCCATCATTGACCTTTCTGGTAGTTCACAGCTTACATTTCATAATTGCCCTAGCTGGCACATGTGATCTGAAAAGTGGTTCAACAGATGCATCTTGACAAAGTTGAAGTCAGACTCATCACTTAAGTGCGACACTATTTCTGAATTAATTTGAATTTTGTCCTTGTCGATGCGATGATGTTTTGTCGCTGCGGAAAGACGTGACTATGCAGAATCATTCTCATGCCTATGTTACATATCGATGGCGACCTGCTTTCGCAAAGCTTCGGCAACCTTCTTGGTTGACTTTGTGGCACGAAAACGACTAAAGAAGTCTTTGTGATGATGAAATTGACTGAGAGAGTATTCCATGTATTTGATTGTCGTATCGGTATTGTTGTGATACTGAGTCATGAGGAGAACGTAGATGAGGTTTTTGACACAGAACATTGCGGATTTGAATGGACCTTGCTGCTCAGAAGAAGGATCGAAAAGCGTCGTTGTGACAATGGGAACAATAACCCGGCCTAATGCTTTCATCATTTTGCCACTCCATTGTGTCACAGCTGTGTAGGGCATATTGAATCGTGCAAATCCTGGATAATGAGGCATTATTGCCTAAAGATCATTGAATTGGTTAATTCGTTTGTGAAACTCCAACAATGGCACTATTAACCCCATCATATGCTTCAGAATACTAAGATAGATAGTGTGTAATAAAGTATATGTTGGCATACTATACCACTTGGCCAAAAGGCAACTATGACACCTCTTGTGTCATCCAACAATCCCTTATAACCGGTACTTCCTCTGTGGCCATTACATTATCCCCTCTTTTAGGTGGACATGTCCTCAGGTCCTAGGCAAGCCAGTCTAACATTATAAGGTATACCCCCAGGGATTAAACCCTGTAAGCCCGATTGTCTCATCCCCTACTTGGCGAGACTTATCTGCTCACACTGGGAATTGAACCACAGACCTTGTTGGTGTCATACTGTAATAAAGTATATGTTGGCATACTATACCACTTGGCCAAAAGGTAACTATGATACCTCTTGTGTCATCCAACAATCCCTGATAACCGGTACTTCCTCTGTAGCCATTACATAGTGTGTAAAATATCAGGAACGATCAATGTATATAACAAAATGCATTTCATATTCCAAAAGACACCTTCCATCGTCGCTATACCTCTGTCCATAAGATATTCATGTGCATAGCTTTGGTCGTGCTTATCAAATCCTGTGGCTTAAATCATCTTTCGGAAATATAGTCGATAATCACGGCGTAGCCAGGTATATTGGTTGCCCTTTCGAAATGACGATTTTGAGGCTTCACACACCGGACAACCTGGCTGTTTAATTGCATGGAGGTGAATATTTTCAAAGTAATCAGCCATCCAAGTACAGATGATTGGAAAGTATTGTCGAATATTTCCGTCAGCACCGAGCATGGATTTTCCTTTCTCGAAAACAGTGTCGAGAGGACGAACAATAATCTCCAAAACCTATCTAAGCACTGTCCAATGGTATTCTTGTTGTTCTTTGATGGCGGCTGTTTTTCCACAACTATAATGATGATACTTCGGAGGTACTGGAAGCAGGACAATGACGATACTGGCAAGGCTCGAGGACTATGATCGAATCGTCGAATTAATGTTTCCAAGACTGAGCTAGATCGGCCATTCCTTTTTATCGTCAGAATAGTTGGTCAAATGCATTTGATCAGAGCTGCAAATGATCGGAACAATAGTGGAGCTGACAGTTATTTTCAACTATGAAAAACATTTAATTATGACGACACGTCGACAAAATAAAAACTCATACCTGCTCATTCCACCACCAATTGCATGTGTGAACTTCAGAGTATACTCTCTCCTCCAATTCATTATAATTCTTAATCGGTGCATATACCATATGCTATTTAAATGCAGATTGTTGGCGTAGAAATTCGATGCAGTCAACGGGGTCTCGATAACAATAACACGTCTTTCCGTCATCACATAGCACTTCTGAATTGATAGGGCCTGCATAACTGACTTTACCAGATTTCCATGAGTCAATTCCAGGTGCATAGGTCATGTCATCGATTTTAGTGTACAGAGTATATGCAGATGTGAAGTTCGTATTTACCCCCTAAAGCTTCATCAGCTCTTAGATGGCCATCCTACTCAGTTTGTGCTTGACACACCAGTGTGCCAAATGATATTCTTACTCACAAGAAAATGGTGCCCATTGTTCGATTTCATCGTCCAAAATGTTGAAATTACCATCTATTGTCTTTCCGGCTTCATGTGAGTCCAATGTCATCGATTGTAGTTCTTGGACTGGAATGTCCGCTGTAGTGGATCTGTGTAGCTATCGCCATTGTCATCGTCCTCACTTGTAGAATCGTAGTCAGAAAATTGAAATGTGTCATTTGGACATAGAGAGAAATAGTCTGGAAGTAGGATATTATTATCGGCGGTAATTGTGTATCCTTCCTCTGGAATCTGCTCCAGAGGCATGTAATGTATCCTCTCTGAATGGTGACGTCAGGGGTGATTGATATATGCACCAGTATAATGGTAAACTGTATTGCAATAATTGCAAAGTGTATAATTAATCGAGCTCATTGGATATATATTTTCATCGTCGCAAAGACAAGATGTATAGTAGAGAACATAAGTGCTTATTTTGTGCGGAGATATCTGGTAAAACCCCTAACCTCATATTTCCTTTTTCGGCGAAAGGGGTCCTATCACACTCTGGCCTTATCTTCACCAGCCGATGTAATGGCGGTGCCAGGTGCACTTGGCTCTCAAGCGCACTTGGCTCTCGCCAGATGCACTTGGCTGCCGAGGCCGGGTAAGCGCCCTTCATATATAATCACCTCGCAAAGTACTTTTGGCACGCTAGCGATTATCTTACTTACTTACTTTACCTTACAATTGATATCTTTATCACCTATCCTCATTTGCAACCGTATCTACACGTATCCATCCATACGAGGACGTACGTCCTTACACTATAATCGCTTTTCAGTCACCAGATACGTTTCGCTCACGGGATTTCGTGATGTCTTTACTTTTTCGACGCGTCAGACCTACACTGAGAACTACCGTTAGATTGTCGATACAAGATAAGTAATCATCCAATTGAGTTGATTAACGGTAGTAGGGACGAATCCGAGATGATTTAGATGCCAATCAGTCCCGAGAGACGCGTCACCCCTGAGAACTCGCAATGTCTCCATTCACGACCTACACCGAGTATCATCACTAGATCAATGAATCAGGATAAGTATACCTGTCAATCGAGTCAATTGACTGCCGCAGAGACGATTCTGAAGTCAATTGGCCCTGAGTGTGGTGTCGCCGGCCAAGTAGGCTACTACTCAACATGACGATTTCGAACGAGTCGCAACACCTCACTTTTCGAGACCTACAAGCGTCGAAACTTCCTAAGTATTCCTATATCGAGTCAATTCACTACTGCAGAGACCATTCCGAGGCGATTCGGAGGTCAATCGATCCGAAGAGTTGCATCACCGATCGCGATCGTTATACGTTCACACACATACTCTCACGACCTATAAGTGTTCAAGCTTGATAAGTACACCTAAATTAAGTTAATTGACGATGGCAGTGACGAATCAGAGATGAATTGAGGTCAATTTACCCCGAGAAACGCGTCACCGGCCCTTATGGCCACTGTTGAGAAGACCTCCAAACACGTTTAACGAGATCCATCGCATACGAACGGATAATCGAGACGAATCGAACCTTCATCAACGTCACTACTCGGAACCCATACAGATTATCATCGCTAGGGTGATGATTCGAGATAAGTAATTCCGTCTATTGGAGTTGATTGACGCAAGCAGAGTCAATTCCGAGACGATTCGGAGGTCAATCGACTCTGATACACTCGTCATTTACCCCGAACGCGTCGGTTCATTGACGATCAAGTCTGGCGAGAAGTCACCGACGATAAACGCGTTCGATGAAGCGCACTTGACAATTACCTTCCTCCGATCTGAGCGGAAGCTCCGAAGCGCACCTACGTGCGTCAGCATTGCACAGACGAAGTGCACTTACGGAGAACGATTACACGAGCACGGAAGTGCATTTACAGAGAAAGACTACCGATTGGCAGAGTTCAAGACCCTGATAGTGGAGCTGCAATCGCAGATCATGAAGCAACTCAGAGTGGGAAGTTTAACCCCAAATGTTCTAAAGTGTCAAGCAGAATCAAAGCCGATACTCCATTTTCAAGAACATATCGATCGATACCTGATCGCAACTACAATCACGATTACCGCTTGGTGAGACTCAATCGAGTTACCGATCATCGTTCGAGAAACGGCGATGCCATATGAGACAACAATGACTACCGACTGCACGATGCCGATTGTTATCGTCATGGGAGTGATCCAAGTCGGGAGTAAATCGATTCTCAATCGACAACGAGCGATCCTTCGCACATCGACGGAGTCGTCTTATCCCTAGACGGGATGGACCTCTCCTTCGTCTTATCCAAGCGGGATGGGCGTCTACTTGATTGCACCCCTAGGTGGGATGGACGTCTACTTGGCCGCCGAGACAACTTCCGGTGGAAAGACCACCGGCGGCGGCTCGGCGTCCGGGACGAACCAGTATTCATCGCAACCTCGAGTCTTGACGGCAGCGAGATGATGTCTGCAAGAGAAAGTAGAATGGCTACTCTCTCGGTTCAGTATTTTGAAAGCTTGGCACCGGTTGACGAATCGGATGTCTTAATTGTGCCCATGAAGGCATACCTCTTGGTTTTGGGATTACCTTGATTCGAGGCCACGAATGGGAATCGCGATGGAACCCCGTACGCGGATACCAACGGATCTTCGCAGGGGCGCGGTGGTAAGCCTCCGGACATTTGTTTCCTTGGAGCAACCGCATTCGACGACCTCCTTGAAAGCAACGAGGTCGTCATGGCATTCACCCTACGGTTTGGGGAGTGCACCGGGCTGCTGGGAGCATCATTATGGAGCGGGATCTCAAATGAGAAACTCCGATGCTGGATGGGCGAGCAGGGAGCAGCGGTGGTAGTTGCGGCAGAAGAGTTAAACAGTGAAGGTGCTAGAATGACTGCTACCGGCTCGCCGAGTCACGAAGGGAGTACTGGACGGCGGGGGTTCCCATCGAGGATAACTCGTTATGACAAGGGCTCCTGGTTTCCGCAACAATTACCGCTCCATCTTTTGCATTGATCAAATTGGCTAACACGAGTGGAGCAGAAACGGCGTTGTATAAGATATACTGGCCGATACAGCGGAGATGATGGACGCGCACCGATAGCGCAACCGGATATCAGGAACGACAGATGCACTGATTGTGCCACCGGAGAAATGACGATTGACGAAATATCGACACCATGTCAACGGGTGACATCCCGCAACGACAGACGCACCGGCGATACATGAATTCGGACCGGAATGGCCGAATGATTGACTTTGTGATTCGTGCCAAGAGGGCCGGATCACCGACTGATTTTGTACTGGGAGGATCGGTTAATTCATTAACTGATTTTATGCCTGATGGCGCAAATCGATCATCAATTTGGAGTGATTTCGTGCCCTGGTGGCCGGACCAATAACGGATTTGGAGAAACCTTTGGACTGATTGGCCGAATCTTGGATTTTGATTTCGATATGATACATTCCGGATCGCGAATATGTGATTTCAGGAAAGGCTTGCAGGGCGCAGGATGAGGGATGACGATCGTGTGGAGATCAACTATTGTGGAGGTCAGTAATGAAAACTCGATAAAGCTTACAGAATCTCAGGAGAACCCACTGAATACGGGTCGAACGAGTGCAATTGCACGTTCCGAATCAAATGGCTGGAAACAAATGGCCAAATTGGATGACGATTAGTCCACTTGAATGGATGGCGATGCCCAAAGTTATGTTCAAGACTCTACTCCTTTCTTTAAGAAACACTTACTTCATAAGAGATTCTGCGAAGACTTGCAATCAAAAGTATCAAAATCGACGAGATCGACGACGCGTACGAACCGATACGACACCGGCATGACATGATTGTCGTCGACGGAGCACCGACCTCAAAAAAGAGGGGAATGACCGTTCCGGAATCCGAGAAACCGCTACAACGACGAAATCCGCACCAGAAGTGCTGGAACGATAACCCATCATGCTGCAGACGTCAAGCGCACTTGGCCTCCCTACGACTTCACTATCGAGCCGCCTGGAAGGCACAACAAACCCCGCCGACAGCCTGATTATGAGATCGGCTACGAGAAGCCTGTCGGACGGCTCTTGGCGACCCTGACAGTTGAACCCTATGATGACCTCCTACCGGCGGTTAAGAAGGCCCAGGCTACTGACCCATTGGCGGTCGACGTCTCGGGTAAGCTAGTCGATTACCCAATGGCCACAGCCGAAGCCACAGTCAAAGCCGAAGCCGAAGCCGAAGATGAGAACCAATTGAGTGTCGTCGCTGGAGCTCTGACCTACGAGGGGAGGATATATGTCCCTGCGGAAGATGCTCTCCGCGGTAAAGTGATAAGTCTCCTTTATGACAACCCTGAGTCCGGTAACTTTGGAGCTCTTAAAACTGCTGAGTTGGTCTCTAGGATTTCTATTGGCCTACGATGGACGGACGCGTACATAAGGAAGTACGTCAGCGGCGGCGAATCTTCATCACCGAATCGCCAGATGCACCACCGAATGCATCGGATGCACAATTAGCTGCAACCAACGATTAATGGAATCAACTGCACCCAGTGCTAGCGGCAGAGCGCCAACCAAATCAGCAGTCGGGATGTCAAGCTGCGCGGAATGCGAACCGGCTGCAATCCTTAATGGACGTATCAGAAAGCTACTGCGTTGGACGTATGAGAAGGCTACTGCGTTGGACCTTCAGAGCCGAGAGCGCGAACGCACCGAATTACATGGTATCTATGACCTTGTATGAGGAAGGCTTACGAATTAGATATATCTACGAACGAATATGCTCTGCAATTGGACTTTATCTCCGAGAGCACCAAACGAAGCCATGACGATAATCGATTGACGTCACTGCAGATAGTGGTGATTAAATGTATCAGGCTAGATTTTAGGGTGCGCGCCCTACAGCTAGGCTCGGAAGGGCATGGTGTGTGCAAACTCACTACTTTCGTGGATTCGGAATCCGAAGGCATGGAAATCGGAGAATGGCTGCCCTGATGCACCTGGAGCGGAAGCATACTTCATTACTTTGTGAGTACGACCTTATGGCACACTTACGAGTTAGATACCGCAATTCGAATGAGCATGTACGAATGCATGTCGATATATGACGACTGCAATCGAGCGCCAAGCGAGGCCGACACAAGTCAATCACCACTGGATCTTGGGACCAATCGGTGAGACGCATATGATCAATGCCGAGAGCGGAGGCTATCACCGATGAGGTCTGCCTTGTGTTTGGATATACGAAACCACAGACATGGAATTGGAGAAATCATACGAATCTGAGAAGCTCTCAAGAGCAGTAGTTATGACCAAGATAAGTACATCATGCAATTATGCTAGTTGACTGCTGCAGCGATGCGATACCGGCCGCGATGGCCTTGCCCCTCAGATGACGTTCACGAACGCGTTCAACGAAAGAAATCGTATACGATCGATCGATCGATTAGTCGGAAGTCGAGTCCGGCATATTACGTGTCAACTACAATATATCGATTCTGAATGACGCCGCAAGTCGGCCAATGGCATTTACCAATTGAGCATCACCAAGCCAGCACTACGGAGATCAATTGCTTGGATTCGGAGAATATGGTAGTCCACTTGGATATTCGGAACCATGGACTTGCAAGCCTGCTGGAGCGGCTTCGATTGGGAGGAGTGGGCTTGGAACGAGGCCTGCTGCTGGAGCGGCTTCGACTCGGAGGTGGACTTGGAGGAATCAGGGTCAATTGGACGTTTGCTTCTCTTCTCTTTCTTCTCTTCGTTTCTTATGGATCTCAGCCCGGTATAAATGGCGTCGGCACGGGTTTTACCACCTACCACTGGAGGTGGATTTTCCCGTGCACCGAATCCGCCGTGAGGTCGCCGCGATGGCACCGATCGGTCGCGGGACTTATGCAGACGTACGAAGGCGTACACACCTTATCTTGTCTTTCTTTATGTATATATATGTTGCAGCCCAGGAGGTCTGCTGATAAAGAGGGGGATGATGTACTGGCGGTGCCAGGTGCACTTGGCTGCCAAGGCCGGGTAAGCGCCCTTCATATATAATCACCTCGCAAAGTGCTTTTGGCACGCTAGCGATTATCTTACTTACTTACTTTACCTTACAATTGATATCTTTATCACGTATCCTCGTTTGCAACCGTATCTACACGTATCCATCCAGACGAGGACGTACGTCCTTACAGCCGAGTGCAATCATCAAATGTTTTACAGTTATTGCAACTTGAAAATTAGTAGAAATGACTTGTATATGATAGATGTGGATTCTGCGCATCATCATGATCTCCTCGATACTACACATAGCATTCCCACGGTAGGTGACTGTCCCCTGGAAACTGGATTTTGTTCCTGACCTGAACTCGTGGCAAACGGATTTCGACTTGACCGAGTAGATTCTACATTGCTTGTGGTAGAATCATTATTGGGTGTATGGCAGGGATGTAGACATCTAACGTTTAGATATTCGTTGACGAGACGCCGATTTGAATGTTTGACACATCGAAATTGGCATTAGAATATTGAAATTGCCTCAATTCTTTACCGCCACAGACTAGGATTCCAGAAGTCAACTTCACCTAATCAACTTGATCACTATTGAACGAGCGAGAAGAACTATATATTACCCCCATCTTCCGCCTGCCCTCCATTCTACTTCTCATCACCTTTTTCTCCTTATTCCTCCATATCATCATTACTGTAAGGACGTACGCCCGTGTACGGCCTCGTATGAGAGTATACGTGAAGATACGGTTGCAAACGAGGATAAGTGATAAAGATATCAATTGTACAGTATGTAGGTAAGATAATCGCTAGCGTGCCAAAAGCACTTCGCGAGGTGATTATATATGAAGGGCGGTTACCCGGCCTCGGCAGCCAAGTGCACTTGAGAGCCAAGTGCGCTTGAGAGCCAAGTGCACCTGGCACCGCCATTACAATTACCTTAATCTCATTTCAAGTTGATATCGCTGCAGTTCAATTCCATCTTTGCAACCCTTGAAACCCATCTCTATTGTTTCGAATAAATTTAGTACCCATTCTCAACGTAAATTCTTTTGCCCTGTTCGAACGATAAACTTCGTCGTTAGACATACTAACTTTGCCTAGGTGCCGATTCAGCAACTCAAAATATGGGCCACGGAAAAGGGTATCGGGAAATCTAATTGGACATTGGAAGAATTGGTGCTCTACGAAGAGAACGAAAAAACAGGCAAGAAGGCTAATCGCATTATTGAGTGGCTCGTTAGCTTTGCTTCGAGCCTTGGTATCCATAGCAAAAAGGAAGCAAGCAAAGCCGAATGGGACGGCACGATCAAACAATGCATCAATTCAATCCACAATTTAGCTGGTCAGAGAGTACAATTTCGTTGATGGGAAGTGGATCCTAGTGCCAATAATGTCGATGGAAGAAAATGCAAAATTACTATTGACGATCTTGCGGAAATGGCCATCAGGAGGAGGATAGGCAGAATACCAGTGGAGATTACACCGAAGAGAAAGCGAAACGTCAAATTAGGTACGTTCTGTATCGTCATGATTCCTTTTTCAAAGCTGACAAAATCAGATGGTGATGAGGACATAACACCAATCAAGCGTCGACGCCCAGTAACCCCTGCCGATGAGGAAGTGTTCAATTATACCATTGTATACGTCGATTCCATCACGGCAAAGAAACGCGATGGAGAAAAGAACTTCCAATGGCAATGACCCAATAAGGATGACCTTTGATTGTTCACAGTACTTACGAGCGTCATTGAAGCTACTAACGATATTGGCCAATGTAAAGTCGGTGAATGAAGGAATGCCTGGTCCCTCACGGAGAATTCGGGAATTGTGGGGCGTTGTAAGGGCATACATCCATGTACGGCCTGGTATAAGAGTATAAGGTAAATGCAGTTGCGAACAAGGATAAGTGAATATAGTAGAGTAGGTTGAATCGGTAAGGTTATTGATGGCGTGCAAGAGCACTCGTACGAGCTGACTATTTACTGGGCGGTTGGGCGGTTACCCTGCCATAGGTCGGCTGCCATTACATTATCCCCCTCTTTATCTGCACACCTCCTGGACTGCATACCTGTACATGAAGAGAAGAAACAATTCAAGCTCATACAGCCTCGTACTGTCTCGTAAATTCCGCTGCTGATCGGTACCGCTCGAGGGTGACCTTTCGGTAGATTCGGGGTACGGGGAAAGTGCACCTCCAGTGGTAGGTAGTAAAACCCATGCCGATGCCATTTGTACCGGGCCGAGATCCAATAAAAAATGTGAAGAGAAGGAAACGTCCAATTGACCCCTGTAACCTCCAGATCACCATATCTCTAATCCATGACTTTTGTAGCTCGGCAGCACAAAGCTCCATGTCCATATTGAATCCCATGCGTCCGTAGCTTTCATAGTGCAGCCTCGGTGGTGTTCGTATCTGTAAACGCCATTGGCACTCGTCATCGATCGTATGTGGTTCGTCGATTATCTAACTCGTGAGTATCCATCAGAAGATCGAACTTACAATATCAATCCAGTGTGCTTAGCTCACGCCAAGCTTGTGCCCTTGGTAGTCTTTCTCTGTTAGTGCACTGCCGTTCAATGCTGACGCTCTGTAAGTGAGCATGCAACTTCGTTCGTAGATGCTAATGTGTCGTAGGTATGCTTCGGAGCTTCCACTCAGTTCAGAGGAAGGCAATCGTCAAGTGTACTTGAGAGCTTCCGCTCAGATCGTTGAAAGGTAATCGTCAAGTGTGCTTCAGAGCTTCCGCTCAGTTCGGAGGAAGGCAATCATCAAGTGCGCTTCGTATTTCGATTCAGGTGCACTTTGATAAGGTACATACACATCCGTACAAACAATAAGGTCATCGCGTCCGCTTGAAATCAGGATCGTAGGTATGGTCATGACACCAACCGTCGTTGACTACTCTTCGCTTCGTCAGTCGACTTTCTGTTGCCCTCTGACTTTTGCCCTTCGACCTTGCCCTTCGACCTTCGACACTCCTTCACAGACATCACCACCTGCCCATCAAGGCCCGGGTGGAGATGAATGCCGGTTGGTGTGGTAGTGGTAGCTCTAGTCGCCTGAGCAGCCTCGGGACGATGAAGATGGTCAAAACACTGAACCGAGATGTACGTCTTACTTCGTCTTTGGATATTATTTTGTCTTTCGGTACTATTTTGTCTTCGGTTTCCTTCCGTCTTTCAACTCCGCGTTGAGCTCGAGTGTATTAGTGTAACTTCTCGATGATAGGTAGCGATTAGTAACACGTCCAAACGGGGTAATTTACGAAATCCCGTGAGTGAAACGTATCTCAATTACTAAATATCGATAACAGTGTAAGGGTGTACGTCCGTGTACGGCCTCGTATAAGAGTATAAGGTAGATACAGTTGCGAATGAGGATAAGTAAATATAGTAGAGTGGGTTCAATAGGTAAGGTTATCAATGGCATACAAGAGCAGTCGCACAAACTGACTATATACTGGACAGTTGGGCGGTCACCCTGCCATAGGCCGGCTACCATTACCTGTGTCAGATGTGACCCGGACAACGATCAAGGACCGCGAGTTGGAGATCTGGGTATCATATTAAACCGCAATACAACACTTGCATGGCTTCGACCGATAACCAATTTGGTAGTCCGAACACTTTATTCCGTTCTACTGCGAAACGACGAGGTTCTGAATACTCCAATACCTGCAGGAAGGTGATTCCTACCACTCGACGAAATCCTTCCTCAGGAGCAAGAGATGATTGATGACACAGGTGAAGAATCCGACGACAAATTGACATCTTTCAGATGTTGACCTTGCAGCCTTCCATCTTATCTAGCGAATATCGTGGCCAGAGATAAACTTATCCAGAGGAGACTTATTCGTCAAATATTATATTTAATCGTTATTCGGAACAGGGGCCACGCCATTTGGAGTGACGACTATCTACCCCCGGATCCGGAGGACGAAAGCGTCAATTGACTGCGTGACCATAAGTATGTGATCAATCCTCCATCTCCAGGTTCGGAAGCACAACTGAAGCCTAATGAAAAGCGAAAGAAAAACTGAGACGATGAAAATCGTCGTTGGCAATTTGCTTCGGGATTTGACTGGGAATGGGTTTACACTCGGGTTATAATTTGCTTGATTTTAGCTTTGGATTTGTTTACCTTTTGTTTGGTTTTGGCTTGGATTTATTTTGGGGTAATTGGATAGCAATGGAATAGGTTTTTCTTAGGCGGTGTTTGTGTAGTTTGAATTACGATATTCATTGTTGCCTTGACGTTTTCAATGGTAAGCTTAAATGCTCCAAGCTATATCAATTTTTGGTGTCTGTGATTTAGTGTCTGCACTACACCCAATGGAATTTAAGATGCTAATTGAAGTTCATACGATGATTGCCATTTCAAGCTACCTTGCCGATGTACTAAAACACTAATACATCGGGAAAAAAACCATGTCGTGCCCAGGCCGTATGTGGGTCTAGGGTACATCAGACATTTCAATTGAAACCTCGTGAGCCTCGTCGTAGAGGGACACTGCACATGAGTATATACAACCCCTGGCATTGCGCTTGCACCTCCTGACACAGCGTTCTTTACTGTTGCAGCTATACAGTGCACATAATTCTTACTGTTGCAGCCATGCAGTGTGCTCACCTTTTGATCCACAACACTACTCATGTGACGCATGAGTACAATGTACACCTTGACATAACGCAATGTTCACAGCATGCGACGTTTATACAATGCCCTTAATTGCACTCACATCTCGGGCGACGGATAAAGTGCAGTGATGTTACTGTTGACGATGTTTGGTATTAAGCTCTAATATATACAGTTTCCCGACATGTTGCAGCCAGCCTGAAGTACATCCTCTCTACTTGTTCCAAACGCCATGCTCCACGTTGCAGCCAGTATTCAACACATCCTCTAAACTACTCTCTCCTCGTTCCAAACGTCATGCTACACGTCGCAGCCAGCTTGAAGCACATCCTCTATACTACTCTCTCCTTCACAGTTATCCACCGACTCCGACTCTATGTCCTCATCCTCATCCTCATCCTCATCCTCATCCTCCTCATTCTCGACATTATCATCATCCTCATCCTCCTCACTCTCGACCTGATCATCATCCAGCTGGAGACCATGATGTCGCTGAGCACGACTCCTGGCAGTGTGAAAGTTATCATGCTCGTTGTCGCTATCATTGTCGCTATCATTCTCACTATCATTGTCGCTATCATTGTCGCCATCGTCAATTCCATCCTCAGCATCGAAAGACAAATGTTTTGCAACAGGGATGCGGATTGTAGCAATGATCGGAGTCTCAATGTCCGGCTCCATCATCAGGGCTTCCATTACTGTCTCGTTTAATACCGCTCGACGAGGCTTGGCCACGGGTACCATGTTATTGGCTCCTTTCTCATGTAGAATGAGGTTGTTGAGAGCCACCCTTATGGACTTGATTACCTTCTGTCTCAATGGAGATGGGAGATCGTTCCATATATTCATGAGATCAGTGTAAGTCTCTGTAAAATAAATGTTAGATCAACTGCATGCATTGTGAAGGCCGTACAGTCATACTTACCGCCGTCATTATCTCGATTGATGTAGTACTTCCACTTGGGCCTGTTGCGCCGGATTTCACGTTGGAGGTCATCGATTGCAACCATTGTTGGAGGTAAACCTCCATTTCTTTGCCACTCTCTCAGTGCGTGATGCAATGCCGTACATGTTAACACAATCAGTGCCGGGGGTGTCTGTTCCCGAATCCAGTCATGGCAGCCCTCTGAAAGCCTGCCGCATTTGCAAATTCGTTGCAAGAAATGTATATATAGAAATTGTGGAATATCCTCGGCAAGAAGGTAGCTAGCTCATTCCTGGTGGTATTAGCGATGCTACAAGTTGCAGACAGAACTCACATCAAGTTCGTTCGTACGATCGCATTGGCGCACAATGAATGTAACATCTCAAAGAAGTAGGTCAATGTGTATACGGCGCTTATCATCATCGAAACGGTGCAAGTTGTATAGTCTCCCTACACACTCACGGGCCTTGATCATGTGCGATCTGACTGCATTGCAACTGTTTTTGATCTGACATACAGCCAGTTAGTCAGTGCGAATGCAATTCTGGGAGATACCTAACTATCTTGAGACACTCCTTCTGATATTCCTGGAAGCTAATATTGACTCCTTCCTGCCTGCATACCTTCGGCCAGGAATGCTTTACTGACTTTGTGTTGGAAACACTGTTAGTCGGTATCTACCACTCTCGGAATCATATAAGCTACCAGTACAAACTCAGCTTCAGTTGGAAATGGAGTCTCGCTCAGCAGTTACTTCTCCATCAAGCGACGCATTGTTTCCAGTTCAGCAGTAACTCAAAGGTCACCTGGTGCAAGGACACTTCGACTGCCATATCGTTGTTTACTGCTGACCGACAGACTCAACGGTGTCCTCGGCGGAGATGATGGGAGGAGTTGTGAAGCCGATGATGATCGGTGTGGACTGCGGAGGTGACTAAGGTTCATCGCTGAATGAATAGCGACGTTGGAAATGACACTGGGTGCTGGCAACATCGAAATAGAGGCTTTATTCGGCGGGGGCAGAGACGGTTTCGGGGCTGGATTTGGTGCAGATACAATTGGTATAGATGCTGAGGAGACCTGAGTAGTCGAAATCGAACCTTCGATACTTGAGGATGAAGACTTCGTCCGCTTTCACTTCCGCTTGTCAGCCTGCAAAGTGAGGTTCCTCTTATGACCGTTTGCTGTACATGGCATTGGGGAGACAACTGCAGGAGTGGCCAGTGCTGCTTTTCGAATTGAGGATGTGACCTTGTGCAGTGGCTTTGTTGTTCAGATCATTTTCAGAAGGCAGGAAGGTCGGAAAGGCAGGAATGTCAGACAGGCAGAAAAAGAGTGCCGTTGCGGTGTAGACGAAGGGTAATGCAGTGTGGAAAAGGACCGACACGTCGCTGACCATTGCACCTGAAAGGTTTTCACATAAAGGGGAAGATTCACACGATTTCGTATTAGCTTGTCACGAAAGTGTCGTGTACGATTAGTTAATCAAACATCAATAATGCCAAGAAAACCCAAACGAGACTAAAAACATCTTTGTAAAATGCAAAAATGACTCCATCCGACCCAAAGAGGATATGCAAAAACCGTATCTAACCCAACCACCAAACGCTAATCCAACCACCAAACATGAACTTGAACCTACGTGCGTCAGTATGCTAGTCATTTGCAGCATTGTTGGATGTACCGAACATCATCACTCAAATTGCTGACCCATCCATGGTGGAATCAAACGCGACGCCTCGAGCTGTGTGAAGCTCATACTGGCATTGACATCTTGGTGCGTGCCAATTGCCACTGACTCCGACCACTCTTCAACACCCACTGACACCGACGAAACGTCACACATTGTCTCCTGCTCCACCAAAACCTTTGCCATTGACGACCTTGCCTCCCACTGTTGCTGTAACTCCACCGCCGCTCGCGATGTCGCCTCAACATTTGTTCTGTCTCCGCCATTCGTACAACTCTGGCACTCATTGAGTCATCCAGCACAGACGATGACATATCCTGGAGAAAGGCACACTCGACGTGGTGAGTAGCAGTCACGTCCGGTTGTGTCATTGCCGAGTCCGAGTCGTTTATTGCCGAGTCGTATATTGCAACGAACCTGGGAGCTGGTGTTGGGCTCTCGGCCTGTTCGGAGGCACCAGGTGTTCCCAGGGGAGACGATTGTGGTGGTGGTGGTGGTGGTGGTGGTGGTGGTGGTAGTGGTGGTGGTGGAGTAGCTCTTGCAATCCTTGGAGGTGCAACTGCAATTGCCTTGAGAACAGCCACAACGATGAGAGGGTTGTAAGCTGTAATGGAAAAGAAGGGGGCCAGAAAGTCGTTGCTATTCAGTCGAGTCGCATTCCATAGCTGCAGAGATGTTTCGCCGGGCATGACTAGACACCCAAGAATACAACTGACATCTCTGGCAGGACATACACGACTCACAGCACGGTGTATGGCCTTTGCAGAGAGCTTTTCGACTCGTGAGAGATGCCATCTATTCGAGCTGTGGTGAACGAAGATGTCTTCCCAATGGTCATAGCTTTCTGGGCCGTTGCTTTCAGTGTTGAAAATGCAAACCCTGAAGGGGTATATAAGCGTTGGGCCGATAGGGACGGTATTGGCGGAGATGTCATGGAGTTTCCACTTCTTCTGAAGGGCAGTGGTAATGATGGTTGGTGGCGTTGCACTTTTGTGGGATGGTGGCTGCAACTCTGGTGTCCCGGGATGCCAGGTGTCTTTCTTGGCACGGCCTTTGCCATGGTTGGCGTTGTCGCAGTTGTCGGAGTCATCAGAGTCGTCGGAGTTGGGGTCGGTATCGGTAGGTAAAGGTGGGTTTTCTTTGTGATATTTGTTTATCTGCACCCGAGTCTTATCGAAACAGTCTCAGAGAAACGCCCGGAGCCCACTCCACCATTCCATGTATCGTGGTTGAATCGATGCCCAATGCTGCCACATCCCCTGAAACTGTGCAAAGTGCCTTGTAGTGACTGGGTCCAAAAAAAGGATATCATACATCAAATCAATCGCGCCATCATCCTTGATACCGTGAATGGCATACATCTGAATTAGGCCCCGAATGTACTCGGCCATAAAATGCTTCGCAAAACCATTGAGGTGGAGAGTGTCCTTAATTGCATCGGTTTTGGAGGGGGTGGATGGGATCTTTTTGGGTGGCATTGCAACGTTCTGAGCTGTATATAACGTGTATGAGGGGTCGGTCAGGGTTAGGGTTAATGTGTCCAAAAATGACAACGAGAGTGGTCACGGTAAATAGGTAAAGATGGAGTAGATAGAGATGATGGAGAAGAATTGATATGGAGGGAGTGTACTGCAGTATATATACAGTGCAGAATGGGCTATCAAGGTGCTTGTAATTGTGTGGAGCAGCTCGCAGAAGACTTGAAACCGTTGGTGATATCAAACATCATACTTGCACAGGAGCTTTCCTGGGTGTGAGCCGTCATCGGCACTTCCCTTCCGGTCTGAAAGATTTACCACACGTTTTATAAGACTCTAAGCGTTGTTTGAACCACTTCTTGAGAGTGAGACACACTCGTCATGGGAATATTGGATCAAAGCATCGAAGTCTGTCAGTGTGGATTCCTATCATATGGCAGTGACATCAAGTTCAAACATAATGATGCAGTGTGGTGTCACAAACAGTCGGAACCTGCCATATGAAGTTCGAAAAGTGTTACCGGCATCTCTGGCAGTGCATAGGCCTTTCCAGGCACCACCAATAGACACTGTGCGGTGGTATCATGAACTCTGAACTCGTGTCTTGGCAAACGAAACAAGTGATATCACATGTTTTCGTCCGCGTTTCGTATCATTGGTCCGGCCAAACTTCAAAAAACCAAGCAAACAAGCAAGTCCATGGATTCTTTCTTATATTTGCCTAGCAATTAGGGTCAAATTAGACTCTGGGTGTGGCTACATCGTGACAAACTCTGTCTGCAGGATATTCAAGGGTCTTGGCATTTTATATACAGCTCTGTGAGTTTTGTATGCCATGCGGCTCAATTACCTGCTTGACAACTCTCATAATATTCTGCCAACTGCATATACAGCCCTCAGCATTGTCTACACGACATGCACTATGCCTCCCATACGAACTCCGAATCGTTTCTCCCCTGTTTGCTTGAAACCTTACATGTCTGACCTATGGCTCTACAAACTCATCGACAGCGACCATCCTCGATATCGCACCCAACTTCTTGAGGCGAAGACAGACTCCAAACCCCCATATTGCATTCCAAAAAATTCTCAGCGATGCGTCGACGATTTTCACAGGGGTTTTCATGCCAACCATGGTTTTCATAACAACTATGACCACGTTAACGATCCTGACACCTTTCATCAGTTGCATACGTCTCCTCCTCCAGAAATATCCGAGTCCGAATTTGACTCAAATACAAAAAGCTTCTCAGATCCCGATGCTGGAGCCCCTGGCGCATACCTTCCGACCGATGACGAGCACGATGCTGAGCATTCATTGGACAATTCTTTCCATCTGTTCGACAGTGAGGAGGAGTACAATTTTGCTGAGCTGGTCACATCGAAAGGTCTTCCCACCAACATTGTCGACGACTTCCTGAAGAGCAACTGCGGCCTTAAAGAGTGTGTCGTGATTCTCTGAAATTGAATTACAACCTCCGCCAGAAAATCGACGCGATAGAGGACGGACTTGGCGATGACTCCTGGAAGAAAGCTACGTTAAAGATGGTATGGAATACGCAGCATCCGGATGCAATTGAGTTTTGGCACCGTGACCTTATAGAGTGTGCAAAATGGCTACTCCAGCAGCCAGCATAGGAGGAACATCTTACATACACACCGAAACGATGCTCCAATAATGCTCGGTACCGTGTTTACAATGAGATGCATACTGGAGACTAGTATTGGCAACGAAGCGGACTAGTCCGAGTCGGATCAAACCGAGGTTAGGTTCGAGGAGGGTTCGATCCAAACGAACTCTAGCCACTAATGGTTCGAACCGCTCGGCCACGAATCAAACCATGCTTCTTGGCGGTTCGTAAGCAGTTCTTGAGGGATCCGAGGTGAGGTTCGAACGGCCAATATTGGTCTCGTTCAAGCTCATATGAGCTGGTATGTGCTTCTATCGGTGTTGCTGTTTACTTCGTGTCCCAGATTCTGCGAAAGCCGCAATGCGACCGGTTTCATACAAGCTCACACAAGCTTTCTCATGCTGATGCTCATACGTGACGCTGCGACGCGATCGGTTACATCATACAAGCTCATACCAGCTTTCTCATGCTCATACAAGGGTCTATGGGCTTTATCGTCGCCATAACCCGCAGTAGTCAATTGATTGATTCACAAATTTATTGTTAACTATATATAAAAAAATAAGGTAGATCTTGGATGCACCTGGAACAGCACTTGGACGCGATCGGGCCGGGCTGGCTCTCGGTTAGCTGGAGATGATCGAGCTGGACTGGCTCTCGACTGGCTGGACACGATCGAGCCGAGGCTGGCAGGAAACGGTCGAGCTGGGCTGGCTGGAGACGGTCGAGCTGGGCGAGCTCTCGACTGGCTTGACGCGATCGAGTCGGGTCTGGCTGGGGACGGTCGAGCGGGGCTGGCTGGAGATGATCGAGTTGGACTGGATCTTGGCTGGCTCTCGGCTAGCTGGAGATAATCGAGCTGGGCTGGCTCTGGACTGGCTGGACGCGATTGAGCCGGGTCGGGCTGGGGACGGTCGAACGGGGCAGGCTGGAGATGGTCGAGCTGGACTGGATCTCGGCTGGCTCTCGGCTGGCTGGAGATGATCGAGTTGGATTGGATCTTGGTTGGCTCTCGGCTAGCTGGAGATGATCGAGCTGGGCTGGCTCTCTACTGGCTGGATGCTATCGAGCCGGGGCTGGCAG
Organism: Wilcoxina mikolae CBS 423.85; assembly: GCA_014904905.1. NCBI lineage: Eukaryota > Fungi > Ascomycota > Pezizomycetes > Pezizales > Pyronemataceae > Wilcoxina > Wilcoxina mikolae. Next base: position 81,281 of record MU122160.1, on the reverse strand, counting down.
GAGACGGTCGAGCTGGGCTGGCAGGAGATA